>GG745377.1:12884-129990 GCA_000151295.1 Allomyces macrogynus ATCC 38327 | reverse complement strand
GGATTTGCTGCACTTGCTGCTGCTGATGATGCTGAAACTGCGCGACTTGCGCCGCCGCCGCAGCTGCTGCTGCTGCGGCCGTCGGGAGCACGACTTGCGGCGGCACGATCTGCGGCACTGACTGTTGCTGTGCCGACGTGGACGGTTGCCCGGCGAGCGCCGACGACGCAAGCATACCAGCGTAGGGCATCGGCAATCCGGGCACTTGAAACGCAGCCGGGACCGCCGTGGGCGGGAACGCGCTCGTCCCGGCCGCAGTCGCGGGCGTCAGCGGCTGGTACATCAGACTCGGCTGCTGCTGCGCCGTCTCCGCCGTCCCCACCGCCCCATTCGCCTGCGGCTGCATCTGGCTCATCGCCGCCTGCACCCTTGCCAAATCCGCCAACAGCGCTGACGTATCTTTCGTCCACGGCGCCGTACCGGGCATCGCCGTCGCGGGCATCGCCGGCGGAACCAGCGCCATACTCGCGACCCCGCCGCCGGCAATCACAGCTTCTTCCATGACGAGCGGCAGCGCCAGGGCGGCGCGAATCACGGCGCGCGCGGTACGGGTCAGGGTGATGGTCGGGTGCGCGTGCAGGCCGAGAAGGGGTTTCGGGGTCGTATTGGGGGTGGTGTAGGTCGGCGCGACGATTTCGAACCGCGGGTCGCCGCCGGTGGCCGAAGGGCGCAGGGCGCGCACTTGGAAGTGGATCGAGAACTGTGGAGATTGGGCGCGAAGGCGGCGGAGGGGGCGGCGGGTCAGTCTGGGGGCGCGTGGGTGCGATGGCGGCGGTGATGCACGGCGCAGCGACGTGCCTCCTCGTCGTCGTTGGCAGCCATGGTCACGGCCGCGGTCGTGGTCGTGGTCGTAATGCGGTCGGGGCTGGTGTGAGACTGGTCGATGGTGCCCGTCGCGGCGGACGAGCGAGCGGCTGGTCGACAAAGATGCGGCGCGCGTGGTCGTAGCGACGCCGGTGCAGGTGGGGCCACGGTCGTGCTGCTGCTGGCGGTGCGACTCGCCGTCGTCGTCGTGGTCGTCGTCGTTGGCGGTGTCTCGTCGTCGTCGGCCGCGCAGTGACACCGGCCTGCCGACGGCGAGCAGCCCGCCTGTTCTGATCGCGCACGTGACTGTCGCGATCTCTCTCCCTGTCAATAAACACCAACCGCCAAACCACGTCTCCTCTGTCCAAGAATCAATCCGTCTATCTACTCCTCGTATTGAATCGTCGCCATCTTGTGCTTCCACTGGCCCGCCTCGACGCGCCATACATCCGCAAACGTCGGCCCCGCCGACGCCGGCACGCTCGCGCCCTCCGGCAGTGGCGTGCCCCACGACGACGACGGCGCAAGCGATGCCGGCGCTTGCCACGACGCGTCATGGTCGGCCGCGGCCCACCGCGCCATGCCCACGACCCGAGGCGGCGAACTCCCTGGATCATGGTCGTCCACGGCGGCAACGCGTGCGGCCGCCGCCGACCCGGGCATCGTGTCGCCGAAATGCACCGGGTGGCCGCACGAGCACGCGCCGGAACTGCCCTCGCACGCTGCCCCGCCCTTGGTCCGTGCGGCGGTCGTGCTCGCGCCAAAGACGCCGCGGAACCGCGCAAGCGCCGCGCGAACTCGCGCGGCCGACGACATGGCGGCCATCCCGCTGCCCCTTTGTACCTCGACCGCGTGCTGGTGCCGCGCACACGTGTACCGAAACATCCTCTCGAACGTCGCCTCCAGGAGCAAGTACACGGCGGCGATCAGCGACCCGAGCATCGACCGTAACCGCGGATGCATGACGTGCGCCGGCACCAGGTAGATCGCGTAGAACGTGACCCACATGAGCACGACCAGGACCGTCATCACCGTGAACGTCCGCTGCAGTGGGGCGCGGAGCGCGTTGCGCGCGTCCCGCGCGGCTTTCGCCGCGGCGGTGTGCGACGGCGGTGGCGGCGCAGCGGCCGGTTTCGAACGCACGTGGAAGTCCCACGTCGCGGCGCTCGCGGTACTCAGCCGCGCCGACGGATTCGGGACGGTGCAGGGCGTGGGAAGACCGCCGGCGCCGCCGATCCCGCCGAGCGAGTGCCGCGGCAGCGACGCGCCGGGGGACGTGCCGAGCGCGACCGAGTCCCGCCGCGCGTGGTGTAACAGCGGCACGGGGGAACCCGGCGGAGTCATCCAGTCGCCGCCGACGTACGCGGTCGGTGACGGCGGGACGATCCGCGGGCGTCGATGCGCGATCAGTGCGGCTTCGGTCACGGGCGACGGCGGGGCCGCGGTGGTCGGGGAAAACCGCGGCGCGCGGCCGAGCGGCGGGATCGTGACCGTGAGTGGTGGACCGGGGCGGTCGCTCGAGGGCGTGGGAGTGCGCGGGGTCGGTAAGCCGTGCGATGCCCATGCTGGGATGACGAGGTCGGTCGGTGGAGTGCCTTTGGCGGACATGCGGTCGAGCGACGGATGAGCGGGAGAGCTGGCCAGTTCGTACGACGGCGGTGGCAACTCACCGCTATGCACGCCGCGCGAGAACTCATCGTCGTCGTCTTCGCGTGTCGTCGTCGCGGCCACGGCTTCCGGCGGTGTTCGTGCGGGCGCGAAATCGAGGTCTTTCGGGAACGCGGCACGGATCGACCACAGCGATGCTGCCGACACGATGAGCGGGTAGGGCACACAGACGACGACGCCCCACCAGGGGATTTGGAACATAGTCCACAATGCCTCGTGCAGGACCAGGTGCGCAACGTCGTCGTCCTTGTGCGGCATGGGCACAATGCCCAGCGTCTCGGACAGCGCGTTGGGCGGAGCGCGGCCGTCGAGAATGCGTTCGAGGTGCAGGACCGCGTGCAGTTCGAGCATCATGGCGGTGAACGTGACCATGCCGATCCCCGTGGACATGATCGCCGCGGTGCGGAGGAGGTTGCGTCGGAGTCGTGGGTTGGTCACGAGCAGCAGGCCGACGGTACGGAAGAGGACGGCGAGCATGAGCGGCCCGGCGACGGGAACAAACGTCAGCGTGCGCACAAAGTAGTAGAGTGGGTAGTCGGGGAGCGACGCGGTCGTGCTGCCAGGCGAGAGCATGGTGGCGACAACGATGATGTTGTTGATCGTGTCGGCCACCAATAACAGCGCGACGAACAGTAGCAAGAAGAGGCGAACGCGCATCGTGCCGCGGCGCGTATGGTGCACGAGCGGTGGAATAATGAGCGGGAGCGTCGCGAGCGTCAGGGCCACGGTGATGATGAGTATCGCGGGCGCAAAGGTCTGCATGTCCCGTGCGAGCTGAAAGCGCGCGACGACGGCAGCGAGCGTGTCGCGGTCGTCACTGGCGGCGGGCATCGTGAGCGTTGGTTGGTCCTTGGTTCGTGGTGCTCACAGGTCGATCCTTGGTCCTCGACGGTGCTTGCTGGTCGCGGCTCGACTTGATGTCGAGGGATGGCTTGCCTTTGGCGTTGTGGCGTTGGCGGCGGTCGTGGCCGACCGTCGCTGTGATCGCGGGCCGATCGCGGCGCACAGCGGCGATCCGGCGCGTCGCCGGGCCGGGGCAGTGCTTGTTGTCGTCGTCGGTCGGCGTCGGGCTGTGGTGGGCCGCTCCCAGCTGGTTGTCGTCGTTGCTGTTGTCGAAGCGTTGCAGGGAGAGGGGGCCAGGAGTGCCGTCCCCGTCGCGGTCAAGGAACGGGGGGCGCCGGCATCACGGCCATGGCCATCCGCTGCTGCCGTCGCGTTTGGGCTGGTCATCATTCGGTTGAGCGTGGACGTTTCGTGCAGCGTTTCGTCGCTGGGCGTCGGCGTCGTTGCAACGTCGGCGACGGTGGTTGGCCGCGGCCGGCGTGGAGGAGGCGCTCGATGCCCAGGTGGCCTTGTGCGACTGTGCAAGCAGAACACGCTTCGCCCCGTTCCGCGTCAGTCGCACGTGCAAGTGCGCTGCGCCACACGGACACGCCGCACCACTTCGGCCGCCGCTCCTCGTCGCGGTCCTCGACCATCGCCAGCACCGCCCGCCAACGTCGTCCACACGACAGATATTCTCACTAATATAGACGAGCGCCCTGCCCGCTCTCAACCTGCTACCGGCGCGCCACTCGCCGCACCTGAACCGCTCTCCCCCGCGCTCCACGCTGTGCCCGCCCACCGCGCGATCCTCCCACGTTCAAGCTCTCTACCACGACACTCCCCTTATCGGCAATGCCAACGCGGCAGGCCTCGGCCTCTGACTTACCGGCCTCTGGCACCGGCCCGAGCGACGCGCCGTCCCTCACCGTGCCCGCGAGCATCGCGGCCCCTTTACCCGCCGGCAAGAATTTCTCGGACCTGCCGCTCGCCGTGCAGCAGGCGCTCATCCATCTCGACACGCTGGTGCTCGACGCCGTGCCCGCTTTGCGTGCCAACGAGTACCTCGACCAGCGCCGCACCATCCTGCAGGCATTGCTCAACGCGCAGACCCCGTCGTCGTCTTCGGCGCTGGCTCCAGCGCGGCACGCGCGCGGCGACAGCCTCTCGCACCGGTCCGGCGTGAACGATGGCTCGCCGTCCGGGTCGGAAGTCGATTCGGCGGCCCCCTCGCCGCGGACCGAGCCCGTGCACACGGCCGTGACGGACGTCGAAGTCACGCCTATGGCGAAAGACGGCGCGCGGCGTCGGACGTGGGTTGTCGAGTATGACGATGCCGAGTCGGTCGATGCCGCGCGCGCGGCCACGCCCGTCCCGCCCGTCCCGCCGAGTTCGGCGGCCGTCTCGGCGGCGAATAAGCGGCTGTCGGTACTGCAAGACGTCGACGAGTGGGGCAACATGAAGCGCCGATCGCTGTTTGACCAGTCGAGCCTCGACGACGGTTCGTACTGATGGAGCTGTCGCAATTGTTGTCCTCGATATCTCACCTCTGTGCCCATGAACGTACATAGCCCCTGCCCTCCCGACCGACGCCGCCACCACCAACGCCAACTTCCCCGCGTCGCTGCTGCCGTTCAAGGGCCGCCAACAGCCGCCGACCGACGTGCGCGCGTTGCCCACCTGGATCGACGAAACCCTCGGCGCGTCGATGCAAACCGCGTCCTCGCTCCTGACCCTCGTCCTGGCTCGCGCGCGCAACACCCCCACGACCTCGGCCTACCGCGTGCTCGACCCGTCGGGCGCCGAACTCGGCCACATTTCCTGGGGCCAGCTGCTGCAAAAAGCCGAGCACGAAGCGCGCCTGCTGACGGCCCGCTTGCGCGACATGCCCGCAGGCCCGGAACGGGACCACGTCCTGCTCGTCTACGCGCGGTCGGAGCTGATGGAACTGGTGGTTGCGACCGTCGCGACCTGGCTCGCTGGACGCACGCCCGTCCCCGTCGTCGTCCCCGCGGCCGTCGGCGCGAGCCCCATGACCGCGCACGGGATCATGGGTGTCTCCGACGACGACGCGATCGAGCTCGGCCTGGTCATGCGGCACGCGCGAGCGACGGTCGCGTTGTCGACCGAATCGACCTCCCGCGCGATCCACGCCGACGCGAGCGCACGCGGGCTCGCGGTCCCGCCGCTCGAGTGGTGGGACACGTTCGCGCTTCCCGCGAGCTTGCCCGAGGGAGTCGAGCCGCTGTGCTACGACGTCCCCGCGGCTCGCGCCGCGTACGTCGAATTCGCGTGGAACGCCGCAGGCGACATGCAGGGTCTGGTCGTCCCGCACGGGGCCGTCGTCGCGCACTGCTCGTCGCTGCAGGCGATGATGCAGCTTACCGCGCGCGACGTGTGGATGACGCACTTGGAAACGCGGCAGGGACTCGGGTGGCACATGGTGCTGATGGCCATGTTCGCCGGGATCACGGTCGTTGTCGCGCCGACCAACTTGATGGACGTCGGCGCGCTGTGGCTGACGCTGCTCGCGCGGCACGGCGCGTCGGTGACCGCACTGACCGCAGCGTGCATTCAACGGTTGTCGGTGCAGGCGACGGCCGCCGCGGGCGCGCCGCCCGTTGCTGAAATGGCCGCGCTGCGGCTGGTCCTGATTGACGAGCCCGTACTGCGCCCGGCGGTGGTTAACTCGGCGCGCGCCAAACTCGCCGCGCACTTGAGCAATGACCAGGCGGCATCGATTTTCCGGCCGGTATGCTCGGTCCCGGAACTCGGCGGCCTGGTCCTCGCGATGCGCGACCACCTCGATGACGCGTGCGTGATTGACCAGAACGGGCTCGCGCAAATGCTGCTCGACCGCGCGAGCTTGCACAAGCAGGAAGTGGTGTTGATTGAGAATGACGACGATGGCGCGGGCGTCGTCACGCACACGCCGCCCGGCGCGATTCCCGTCGTTGCCGCCGGTCTCCCGGCGGTTGGCGCGAGTATCGCGATTGTCTCGCGCACGGCGCCGCGTGTTTTGGTGCCCCCGAACCAGCCGGGCGAAATTTACCTCGCGACGCCCGCGGCGAGTGGGATGACCTATTTCGGCGCGACCCAGCAGCAGCAAATGGCCACGTTCCACCAGCGCCCGCTGCTGATCAACGACGACGATACGATGGCGCCATCGAATATCGAGTTTGTGCGCACCGGGTATATCGGGTGCGTGATTGACGGGAATGTCCTGGTCGTGCTCGGCCGGTGCCACGACATGCTGCTCGACCCGAACACGGGCATTACGCACTTGCCGGGCGATATCGCCACGTCCGTGCAGAACCTGCTTAAGGGGATCGACGCGTGCTGTATTGTCGGGATCCCGAATGACGCCGGACTGTGTTTGCCGGTCGTTGCGCTCGAAACGGCGCGGCCCGCGCAGGAACAGTCGTCGGTCGCGACATCGGCGTTGACGCTGATTCAGGATATTCACAACCTCAAGTGTATCGCCGTCATCTGCTGTGGGCCCGGCGGATTGCCGCGGACGCGGCCCAACGGGCGGATCGTGCCCGCTGTCGTCCTCAAGGCCCTGCCGCACCTGAGCCCGACGTGGGTCTCGATTCACACGCACGCCGTTCCCGCACGGCCGCCTGCGGCGACGGCGACCGCGGGTCTGCCCGACCGGAGTGCCGACTTGCACATTGCCGCGGTCTCGCGGCCGACGGTGGCCGAGACGAAGTATCGCAGTATTTCGGACATGCTCGTTGCGCGCGCCGACAAGTCAAGCGATCGCGATCGCGACGCGTACCTGGTCGTCGACGCAAACGGGCAAGTGGTCAAGTCGTACACGTGGCGCAAGTTTGCGGGCAAAGTGGCGGCACTCGTCTCGATTCTCAACAAGAAGGGGATCCGTGCGGGCGACCATGTGGTCCTGCTCTACTCACACTCGCTCGACTATGTGATTGCGTGCCACGCGTGTATTTACGCCGGGATTGTCGCGATCCCGCTGCCGCCGCCGGATGTGAACCGGTTGCAAGAGGACGTGCCCGCTCTGCTCGCCACGTGCCACGACTTCAACGCGCAGGCGATCTTGTGCAATTCGATTGTCGAGGATTTGGTCCGCAGCAAGCCGTTCTTGACGGCCGTCAAGCGGCAGATGGCCGCAGTCGCGTTGGCGGGAGTCAAGCTCGCGCTGCCGTCGGTGCAGAACACGTCGCGGATCCCGAAATCGTCTAAGACACTCGGCGCCGACGGGATGCAACTCGACGCCGTGTACGTCGCGAACCGCGAGATTCCTGCCGTTCTGCAGGCGTACTTTGACCCGGACATGGTGCGCACGGTTGTGAAACTCAGCCACCCGCACTTGCTCGAGCAGGCGCAGTACATTGCGCAAGCGCTGCAGCTGCCGACGTCCAGCAGTTCCGACCAGGCCCTGCTTTCGTGCGTGCGCACCTACGCCGGGTTCGGGTTCCTCTACTCGGTGGCCCTCGGCGTGTTCACGGGCCTCCCGACCGTCCTGCTCCCGCCATTCGAGTTTTCCTCGGCGCCGCAGGTGCTCTTCCACTTACTCGACCGATACAAGGTGCGCGACACGTACGTGACGTGGCCGATGCTCGAGTACATGGTCGAGGCGACGGGGATGCCGCCGGACCAGTTTGCCGCGTGCATGCCGGGCGTGCGTCATCTTTTGGTTGCACAGGACCGGCTGGCCAATTTGCCCGTCCCGCCCGGCACCGTCCTCCCACCGGCACTCCGCCCGACGCTCGCGCGGCCGGGCAACGCCTTGATTACCGGCGCGGGAGCCGATGCGGATACCGGCGCCGCGACGCACCTGGTCTCGCTTTCGCTTGCGTCGCTGCGGCACGGGCTCGTGCACGTGCGCGCGCACCCGCGCAACGAGAGCGTCACGGTGCTCGATGTCGGCGCGCCGGCCCCCGGAACCACCGTCGTCGTTGCCGACCCGAACAACCCGGACGCCGGACCCGTGCCGGCCAACGTCGTCGGCGAACTGTGGATCGCGTCCCCGGCCAACGCCGACGGGATTGTGCACGCGCCCGCGGTGGTTCCGATCGGCGCGGCGGACAATGCCGCGACGATGCGCGGGATGCCTGGGTTCCCGCCGAGTCAGATGTTTTACCGGACGGGCGAAATGGGGTTCGTGTACGAGTCGCGCGTGTATGTGTTGGGAGCGACGCGGGATACGTTTGTGATGCGCGGGAAAGAAGGGGAGGCGGAGGCGCCGCTGCTGTATTTCGCGCAGGACGTCGAGGCCGCGGTCGAGGCGTGCCACCCCGTGGTCGTGCCGGACGGCGCGGTCGCGTTTACGGTGCCCGGCGCGGACGGCGCGGATCGGTTGGTGCTGGTCGTGGAAGTGGACCCGGCCGCGGTCGTGCCTGGTTTGCCGCATGTGCTCGCGTCGATTCCGGTGATTTGCTTAACGCTGTATTTGCAGCATTGGGTCACGGTGGATACGATCGTGTTCTTGCAGCACGGTACGTGGACTTGGTGCGAGGATTACGTGAAGATGGTTGGGTGCGAGACTGATACGCATGGTACATGGACGCAAATAGGCATGCTCGCGCGTTCGCGGCTGTTTGAGAAGCAGCGCGCCAAGATCCGCGAAGCATACCTCAAGGGCAACTTGTACGTGTTCTGTTTGTGACCGCAGATCAGCTCGTGCACTTGGACTGACCGGATTCGTTCGACCTAGGCCGTCGCTCCACGTCTTCCACATGGCCTAGTTGGCGCTCGTGTGCGCCGTGTTTATTCTGTATTGCCCTCGTATTGCCCCTCTCGCATTGTTTCGTCCCTGATGCTTTCGGAGCCGGCCAGGAGAAGAATCGCACATTTTGCACCACCAATAGACGCAATGCTTCTGGCCGCGCTCTGCTGTTGTCTTGCGTTTGCAGCGCAATCGAGCGGGGGCGATCAGGCCTGCTCGCGCACGGCTGCGTGCCGTGCCACCCAAGAACTGGAGCGCTGGCGGCGGGCGAGTCGTGGTGGAGAGAGGATCGTGGTTGTCACGCGCTTTTGTGGCTGCGCCCTGTTTGGATCGCTCCACACCTGTCCGACAAAACATTCTTCACTCTGACAACAGCCCCACGCCCCGCTTCGCGACGACTACGTTCTCGTTGCTCATCGCAGCCTCGTTGCTCTTTCCGTAGCCGTTTCCCCCGTCGTTTTGGCCTTGAGCCCATCACTGTGCAACGGCCAAAACAAACCGAAACCGAGAGGCCGTGGATTGCAGCACACGCAGTACCAGAACACAACAGCATGGACCAAATTTGTATATGATAGCGGTCTCCGCTGCCCCACTCCCCGCAAAGAACTGCCCAGGCTGCGGAAATTCAACATACCGACAACCATGGCCATGTCCAGCCCGCGAGCGCCCCACTCGTTGCCATCACGCCCGCAAAGACCACGTCTCGCCAATGAGCCAATCGCCGCCAGCAACAGCGACCATTCACAATATGTTCTTCGACCTGGAGACGTGGCTGCACTGGCATCTGGACTAGATCACGATGAGCTCCGTGCCGAATATTACGGCTTTGTCATCTATGCCGTGTCGATGCTGGCCTGGCTCGTCTTTGTTGCCTGGGCGTTCTTGCCGGACGCAGCGCTCCATGCTCTTGGAATTTACTACTTTCCTGACCGGTACGTACGAGCTCCGATAATGACCGACAAAAACTGATGCGCGACTTTTCGATTATTTCTGATTGATCGATGCTGCTTGCTCGTTTAGATGGTGGGCGCTCGCAATACCGGCATGGGTCGTGGTCACGCTTGGTTTCGTTCTCATCTACCAGCAAGCCCAGTTCTTGCGCCAAACGCCGGCTTGGGACTCGGTCGAAACTATCACCGGTTTGTTTGCCATCCCTGAGCCATCTTGCGGCGGCTTGCGCACTGCGTGCTAATCGTGCCCGTTGTCCACCCGACGCACAGATTGCTTTGCCTTGACCGACCAATGCCAGCTGGGCGCAAGTGGCATGCACGATCTCCCGCTCACTGACATCAACCGCGTCCTGTACCTGCACCAGTCGAGCCATCTCCTGGACATGGAATAAAAGGAGACACTGGCGCAATCGCCTTTTTGTCGCGTTCCTGGTCCTGGTCGATCCATCGAACCATGTTTGCACTGTGCGAACCCTTTTCTCACGACAGCCGAAGACGGCCAGTTGTCAACAATGCATGGCAAGCGACAAGGACGTGGATGGTGACAGCAACCCGTGTTGATTGTTGAATAGGACCGATTCGAACGAGTCAGTACGGCCTGAAGCTGAATGATTTCGCCATCAAACTGTGCACAGCCAACGCAGCCAGAAACACTGAGAACGTCTTAGATTTCAAGGAGGATAATGTACATCTACTTCTTAACCACAACACTGACCGTGGTTGTCAACGGAGACGCACAACCCTTTGGCCGACATGGCGTCTTTCTCAACCGCATCCGCCACCACAACCGCCACCGCACCCTCCTCCACACCCACCGCCGCCGCCAGAATCGCCACCACCGCCACAACCGCCGCTGCCGCACCCACCACCGCCCAATGGTGTCCCAACATCTCCGCCGCACGAGGCCCCACCCGCTCCGCCGCACCCGGCGCCCCCAAACGACCCGCACGACCCGCACGACACGACGCCGCCGACTGACGAGCCCCGGTCAGGCACGCCCAACCCGGCGCACGCGGCGGCCGCGAAATAGGTCGTGGTCATGGCGCACGCGCTGTAAAAAAAGATGGGCATCGTGGGCGGGTAGGCGCGCGAATCGTCATGGTCGGTGGCGGCATTCGACTCGCGTTTCTTGTCCTTTTTCGGCGCGCCGGGCGCGGTGACGGCACTGCGTGGGCGCATCGCAAACGCACGACGCAGCTGCTGTGGTGGTACGGCAGTGCCGGGAAGAGCCACGCACCCGCCCTTCTTGTTGACGGCGGCCTTGTGCTTGGACGCGTGCCGCATCAGCAGCGGAAGCATGACGGGCGCCGCAACGGTCGCGACCGCGACCTTGGCGGGAGTCCAGTACGACCGGAATGCAGCGTCGCACGCGTACGGCTCGTTGAACATGGAGCGCCACACGTGCGCCGTCTTGGTGAACCCTTGCTTGAGCCGCGGCGACTCGATCGTGTCGTCGTGGTTGAGCACGGCACCGAGCTTCTCGTAGGTATACGCCGCGTACCGCCGCGGGTGCAGCTGGTGCGTGTGCCAGGCGAGATCAATGTCGAGCGTCGGGACCATGAACATGCCGCGGTTCTTGGCGAGCATTAGCATCAACTTGTGGTACCGGACCGTGGCCTGCGTCGCGATCCGGCGCGTGCGGTCCGAGTACTCGGTCGCGGCCATTTTGCGCGTAAACTCGCGCTGCCGCAGCACGGCCTGCACCAAGTCCATGGACCACGGGCCGTTGGGAATGTCGCGGTACGCGGCAATCAGACTGCGGTACAGGTTCTTGTTAGCCAGGTGGTTCTGAGCCGCGCGGAACGACGGGCGCACAGCTGCCGTCGCGACCGTTTCCCATACTGGCAGCCGGTCCTCGATCTCGGGCGCAAACAGCGAGGCCCAGCTCGAATCGTCCAAGAGGAGCGCCAGCTCCGATACCCCATTGATGCCGCTCCAGACGCGCGTTGTTGGGTCAATGTGTACGCCCGGCAGCGCCGTGTAGGGCCCGCCCGCGGCCAGAGCGGCCTTGATCTCGTCGAGGAACCGGTGCGTCGAGACTTCGTTAACGGAAAAGACGGTCGAGCAGGCGCCGCACGTCAGTTGCTGCCCGTTGAACCGGTACCTCAGGAACGCATCGGCGTCGGGCTCGAGCGCGAGCGTGCATTTCGGGCAGTGCACGTGCAACGGCACGAGCGACTCGACGGTCCACGGCGTCGCACCGTAGGTCATGGAGCGCGACACCTTGAAGTACCAAAAGTCGTGTGAGGCCTTGCACCACGCGCCCTGGTGGATTTGGCGCGCCTACTCGGTCCGCCTTCGGTCAGTTGAAGCCGTTCGGCGCTTTTTAAATAGTGCTGTCGAGGAAAGCGAACCATGCGCTCGAGCGGAAAGGCCACATCCAGAATCTGCGCGCCAAACAGCCGGTTCATGTCGTCGTTGTAGCGAATCGGCGAGAGCTATTCATATCGCCCACTGTGTCAACAAGCCGGGCATCAAGAGAAGAGCAAGCAATCGCCCGAACCATGTGTGCAAACCAGAACATCGCCACGTCGACGGGTGGAATTGGGGGTTCGGCGATGAGCCGCGGGTCGTTTTGGATCTCGCGCGCAAGCGCGCGCATCCACGCCTCGTAACGGATCTCGCCGCGGCACAAGAACGTCCTTCGGCGATAGTGCGGTCAGTGTCAGCCCGTCGCTCGGAAACTGCAGTGACGTGAACGTACAAGTCGGCGATCTCATCGTCTTGTGCCTGCAATGCTTGGAACGCGCCGAGAATGCGGAGATGCGCTTCGCACCGCACTTGCGTCACGCACGAATCGACGACGACAGGTGTCGCCTCGGCCTGGGTTGACAAAACGGCCGGACCCGCATCGCTTGTCACCGCCGAGTCGCCGGCAGTAGCATCGACGGGCGGCGCGCCAGTTGTCGTGTTCTGAAAATGGTCGTAATTTGGTGGGGCCTTGGTTGGCACGCCAGCTGCAGTCTCCATTGACGTGGGTTCGATGGGTGTGGTTGGTTCTCGTCGTATCTTGAAGTGTGCCGTTTTAGCTCGCTGTTGCTTTCAAGAGAGTTCTTTTTCTGTTGTGCCGAATGCGATGAGACGCGGGCGCCACGGGCTTTATATTGACCCCGTCGTCGACGACGCGCTTGGGTCGAGCCGTGAGCAGACGCGCAGACACTGGTTCGGCCTGGTGGGCTGATTCTCTCCAGGTACTTCGGCCAGCCGATGCGTGCAAACGCGACCACGGAGCGTGCACCCGAAAGTGCTTGCTGCGCGCTGGCGAGGATGCGTCGAGGCGGACAGAGTGGTGGAGCAAGACACAAGACACGTTCGCGTGCGTCGCTCACATCCGTGCAGTTTGTGGCAGCAGGGAGGCAGGCAGCAGGCCGGAAAAACAGAACCTGCTTGCGGTGGCACCCACATCCGGAGAGTGCAACGAGATTTTGGCACTCTCCGGCGCTCCACAGGCCGCAGGTTGCACAGAGAAGAGATCCGACGGCAGCTGAATCCTCTCTTTGGAGCCCTTGGTACTTGTATGGGGCTGGCATTGCATATGGCGGCACCTTTGCTGATGTCTTTGGAGGCGTTAATCATTGGAGAGGGCAAATGGGCGAAGCGTCACAGCGAAAATGGAAAATCTGGGCCGTGCGAAAAGCCTGTCGTGTTCCTCTTGCTGAATGCTGTACCCATCTCTGGAAATTCAATCCACGCGCTTTATTTTGTGGCCGCCATCATATCTTGAGTGCGTTTGGGTTTGGCGATGCTAGGGAAAAACACTGCCATCCAGGTTGCAGAGTCCTCACTACATCCAGTTTGCACAAAACCCGTGAGCGCTGACAGGAAGCGTTCTTAGCAGCGGGAAATGCATGCTGCGCCACGCTTTCCTCAGCATAAGCGACCGCTTGCTTCACGCAGGTTCGACACTGGACAAGCTCTGATCGCCCACGCCATGCGAATCCGCTTACAGGCTGGCACATCCATTCCGTGCTGGCATCGCTGCTGCCCATACTCTGAGCGGGTGGAGAAGTGAAAGAGAAGATCAAAATATTGAGCTTTCGTTGTCTTAAAGTTGTTTGCCGTTCAGGCAGACGCCTAGATAAATATAACAGAGCGAGGTGGATTGCCCACCATGTGCTCTGGGGGCGCCGCGAGGAAATATACATATTCCTTGAAGGCCTGCAACCATGGTCACCCTCGAACCAACTTGACCATGGCGGCAAGCCTTGTGCGACCTCCTGGTGACAGCATTGTGCAACTTGGAGTGAAACCAAGGCTTGCTGCGTGTGCGTGGTGGCGTAACGCCATCGTGCAACTCATGACAGGGGCAATGCGATCGACCACCAAGCCCCGAGGCGAAGAGGGCGCGGGAATTGAAATGGTGGTGTTGGTTGAGAACCCCTGGTGTTGGTTGTGCTGGTTGCGCCCTGACAATGTGGCCAAGAATTGCAAACCATTCAATTCTACTTTTGGGCCATTTCCGCATCAAACTCGCGGCGTTGCGAGGCGCAAAACTCGTCGTAGCTCCAATCAGCGCCCGTCATGTCCAGGAGATGCTCGCCATCGACCCACACGTACACTTCAGCAGCGTGAAAGGCCGGGGTAGAGTGGGTGGGTGCGCATTCCGGCTTAATGGCCGCGAGAAGCGAGGTAGGCAGCGCTGTTGGAACAGTGCCAGTCTCGGCCTGAACGGGAACGCGCATGTACATCTGCAGACGTGGGCCGTCAGACTGGAGTCGATCGACAAGTGGAAGGTGAAATACGATGAAATACCTCCGTTTCAAACCGGTCCAGAGCATCGACCGTCCCTTGCGCGTCAAACATGACTAGCAAGCCGTGCACCAGGTCATTGTCGTCAAACGTGCGCAGGATGCCCGGGTAGTAACCGTGCTTGACTTGGTAGCGGCGGTACCCCTGTCAACTAATTAGATCAACCATGGAGAACATGGACTGGCCGTCGATTTTGAGGTTCATACTCGAATCACAGCAGGCGTCACTTTGCGTGCTGCGCCATTTGTGACGCGCCGCCAGACGGTCGGGTCCATGAGCGTTCCGTAGACAAAGGACGCGATTGCCATAATATTGCAGCTGGCTACGGCAAGTGAGGTGCGAATCCAGGAGAAGTGGGACGATTCGCGGCGTCGATGACAACCCGTGCTGATGAAGACGACAAAGGGAAAGTGTGACGTGGTGCCGCATGTGGCTAAATGATGCCTGTTGGCCACGTCTTCTCGCAAATCTGCTCCTTGTCGCGTGAAGAAAAAATCGATTAAGTTGCACGCAGAAACGCACTTTCATTGCAACGAACCACGTCAGTTCCCCGATCGCATGCGTCACACGCCCATCATCGACTTGAGACCAATGACGACCTGGACCAGGTCGCGATGTCCCGACTCGAGCGAGAATAATCGTTCTGGCTACCCGAGACGCGGGCCCAGGTCACCGGTGTGGCCGCTTGCATTCATCGGCAAGTCGCCACGGCGTCATGGGGACTGGGGCTTGCTCCGCCTTCTGTCGTGACGCTGATGTCGTCAGAACCTTCAATTCAACGGCATATTCCGAGCATGTCATTTCGATCGCTCTGAAGGAGCTTTTCCCAAACTATTTCGAGAGTCTTCAAGAGAGCTTGACGCCGTTTTCGGCCGAGTTACAATTTGATGCTGCATCGACGAATGCAGCTAAGGTAGCCTGTGCCAAGCCGCCATCTTTTACAGCCCAAGAGCCGCACACTCTCAAAGAACATCAACGTGCCCTCCATGGCTCGAGTCTGTCTGCTACGGATGCAGTCCGAGCACCTAATAGTGGTGGTGATCGGGATGCTGATGGTCTGGCCATGCCTGCTGGAAGTGACGGCACCCAGCTCATTCTGCAAATGAACGCGACCAATAATGTTCCGGTGTCTGATGACGCTCTTCCTTGCCCTCAATTAGTCTCGTCTAAATATGAACGATTCGAGTGCAATACAGTTTCCAACGCATCCATGGACGATGAAGTCTCTAACCAGGTTTTGACTTCATTACAATGTAGTGTGCCATTTCCAACGCTCAAGTCGGCGTCAATGTATTCAGCGGCGCTCAAAGCGACAGCAGCGAACAAGAAAAAGCGCACCCGCACGGCTGGGCCAAGTGATTGCGATCCAAAGGCGAAGCGGGCGAAGTTGGTGCAAGGTGTGCGCAAATCGCGGGCGCGCAAGCCAAAATGGAGCACCTCGAGACACGAACCAAGGAGCTAAACAACGAGCGTGAGGCTTCCATTTTTCCTTTTCACGATGGTGTTCTGCTGGAAGCAGGTGCATCAGACTTGTAATCAATTATCAAGTCGGACCGGGGGGCGAAATTCATTTCATCAGATTTGGCGCCTAGGTGTTGCCGATCATGGCGCATTCGTGCTCGTAAGCGATCAACGCATTGGTGTGCGTGCACTGGCAGCAACAGTCATGGCTTGCGAAGCTGCAACGAGACTGATGTTGACGGCCATGTTGATGGTGGGCTTCGCGTCATAATCTCCGAACGGCTGCGGAGGAGGTGGTGGTGACGGCATGCTCATATCGTAAGCACTGATCGTGGTGGTCGTCGGCATTGATTGGTGATTCTCCGGTAGTTCGGCAGTCGTACGCTAACGGTGGCAAGAAACCAGCGAGCGCGAGATGCAAGGTCGCGTCTTTCGCGAACAAATCAGCGCTTGAGACGCGTCAAGCAAGATGCTGACAGTAAACACTTGGTTGACGTGCTCGTGTGGGAACGATTGCACGGCAAAGGAACACAGAAAGCGGGCCTCGCTCAGTCTCTCACAGTCCCCATCGAATGCTGCAGTAACAAGTTTTGAGGATTGTCTAGCTCCACCGATGAAGTGATGCTTTGAAGGTCAGACAGATCGTTGAACGCCATTGGTACTGAGAGCGACCGCGCCGGCGAGTCTAGGCGTCCTCCACCTAAATGGAAGCGGACGGCTGATTTGGGTCGGTGGGGTGGTGGAAGAGAGGTAAGGTGATGCAGGCAACAAGTCAACCATGTTTATCGTCTACGCCTCCAGCAACGGCGCCCGGTCTTCGTCCGCGACCGCCGCGGCGAACCGCCATTTCACCTCGCGCACAACGTCCAAACTAAGCGGAAGCATACTGCAGGCGATACAAAACACGAGCGCCTCGCGCGGGGCGGCCACACCGAGCTCAGGCGCAATGACAAAGGCAACGCCCAGAACCGCAATCACAGCCACCAACCAAATCGCGATACCCGTGGACCGCAATCCATGCAATCGCAGCGGCACCGAGAGCGACCGCAGCGAGTACGCGAGCACAACGTGCGCGAGAAGCCATGTCGTGAACGCAAGCGATTGCGCCATGGCTGGCGACGCGCCAACCACAAATTCAGCGCCCCACGTGTACGCGATCAGGACCGCGGCAAACATGGTCACCGCGGCGCCGGCAATCCACCCGCCAATACCGAGCGAGGGCGGCGGGGTACTGGATGGCACCGGGTCGGGCTTGGCGAGACGACTGCTGCTACCGCTGCTTGACACACTGTTGCGACCGCGCGACGACGACGGCACAACGGTCCCGTACGACGGCTGCCGGTCGAGCTGCGACCCACGGTACGACGGAAGCGACAGGTCCATGCGGCGCGGGTAGACGCCCTGCGACCACTTGTCGGCAGGCTCGAGCATAAACAAAGTAGTCGCGCCGACATCCATGGAAATCTCGAGCACGATCAGCTGCAGGGCCGAGAACGGGAACGCGCCAAACACGCCCATGGTCACGGCTACGAGCGCAACGAGCGCGGCCTTGCACCCGAGGTAGAACGCGACGGCCTTGCGCAAATTCGCATCTGCGCGGCGACCCTCTTGCATTGCGCGCACGAGCCCCGCCAAACTCGTCCCGAGACAAATCACGTCGGCCGCGTCGACCGCACTGTCAGCGACCACGGGCGAAGCAGCCATCACAACCCCAACGTGTGCGGCCGCGAGCGCGGCGCCGTCATTCGCGCCGTCGCCGATAAACGCGACCGTGTGCCCGTCCTGCTTGGCGGCCTCGACAAGCGCGAGTTTGGCCGCGGGCGTCATGCGCGAATGCACGGCAGCAGCCGGGATCCCGACGGCGCGCGCGACGGCTAACGCGGTCGCGTTGTGGTCGCCCGTGGCCATGACGACGTGTACGCCGCGCGCATGGCAGTGCTTGATCCAGTCGTGCGCCGCCGGACGTACAGCGTCACGGAAGGCGACGCTCCCGGCGTAGACGACGTGGTCGGAGCCGCGCAGACCGAATGCGACGAGACGGAGCCCCTGCGCGGCGTGGCGTTCGATCGCGGAAAGCAAGGCGCGGCGGACGTCGGGGGTGATGTGAACGGCGAGATCGACAAGGTTAGCGGGGTCGCAAGTGCGCGCAGCGTCCATGTCAAGGAGAACGTGGGTCGCGAGTTGGACGAGCCGCTCGGGAGCGCCACGGAGTGCGTGGACGGTTCGGCCCGTGACTGGGTCGCGCCGCGTAATCTCCTTGGTTGCTGTTGCCGGGTCGAGCGGCGTTTCATGCACCACGTCCCAGGCGGCCACGTCGGCCGGTTCCGGTGCCGTCGTGGTGCGAATCGAGCGATCAAACACATCAGGTCCACCGGGAATGCTCGCGAGTGCCCAGACGCGATGCAGCGCCGTGTCTTGCACGATATGCGCGTCGACCAAAACGCCGCAATCGACGACGAGCCGGTTCTCGGTCAGGGTGCCCGTCTTTGTCCGTGACCACCATGGGTAATCGCGCCGAGTGCTCGGCTGCGCGGAGGCGGCGGACGAGCACCTGGTCGTGGCCGAGTGTCCATGCCGCGGATGCGAGAACAAGCTTGACCATGAGCGGCAATTCTTCAGGGATCGTGGCAAACGCGAGAACGAGACCCGTGAGCACGGCCTCGTGCCACGGCACACCCGTCGCCAGGGCTCCGGCCATGACGGCGAGCACAATGACGACGACGGCGCAGGCCAGCCAAAAGGCCAGGCGCTTCATGAATAATGCGAGCTGCGTTGGCGGCTGCTTGGATGGCTCCAGGCCGCCCATTTGCGCGAGATGCGTGCGGGCACCAGTGGCAACGACCAAAAATGTTCCTGGGCACCCGTCAACGAAATCGTTAATGACTATCCATTTGCGCGAACAATAAAACAGTGATACGGACCTCGGCCCGACTGGACCGTCGCCTGGGCCGGCACAAAGTGCGGTGCAAACATGGTCGGCCCGTGATCGGCTCCTGTTGCCGGATCGTGCGCTTCGGCAGAATATTTCATGACGGGCACCGAATCGCCCGAGTACGTGGCCTCGTCAACGGCCAAATCCAGCGATTCGACAACGCGCAGGTCGGCGGGCGCACGTTGCCCGCGCTCGAGCAAGACCACATCACCCGGAACGAGCACCGTGGCCTCGAGAATGCACAATTGCGCGTTACGGCGGACCGTGACGCTGCATGGCACGGCCGACGCCGCCAGGTCACGCACGAGCCGTTTCGCACGTTGTTCGGTCGCGATTTCGAGCGCAATCATGGTGCCAAACGCACACGCCATGATCAGGGCTTCCCCGAGTTCTCCCACGGCAAAATACGCGACGGCAACCGCGACGAGCAACATGTTCATGGGCTCGCCGAGTTCGCCCGCAATGATGCGCCACGACGACCGGCCCGTGTCACGCAACGGTGGAGGCGTATTGCGGCCGTACAAGGAGACGCGTTCAGCGACAGCTGCGTCGGTCAGGCCATTTTCAACGCTGGCGCCTAGTCCTGCGAGCAAGTCTGCAAGCAGGAGCGACGGATCAGACCACGAGGGCGCTTGTGCATCCAACCCGTCCACGCGAAATGCGTGATCATGGACGTTGCGATCCGGGCTGTTGCTGCGATCGGCGGGAGCTGCGGTTGGCAAACTTGGTGGCGCGGAAGAACTGCTTGATGGGTCCATGATGGGAGCAATGTTGCAACAGGGCCCTCGGGACCGTTGAGCAAGGCCGGTCAAAATGTCGCTTGGACGGCTGCAGCAAGTTTGGAAACGTATGGAGTGTTGACGATACGCGCAGTTTCTGTGGCTGCAAGGCGGCGAGATGCGAAGGGCACCAAGACCAACCACCAACTCACTAAGGGCACGCATCCACGTCACTGAAGACAACGTCTCTGCTTGTCGCACCGCCATGTCTTTCCCTGTGCAGTCAAATGACACACGGCGCTCGGTCGCGACAGAACCTGTAATCACGCTGTGCCACCGTCTTCAGCAACGCGCTCGCTCTTGTCGACGCGACCATTGCCGTCCAATTGGCATCATGACCCACCGACGTGGTTCTCAACGCTCAAATCGCAGCGCGCGGCCATCCTCGAGCGCCACAGCGGCGCCATCCACGAGCATCATGCCCTCGCCTGTCGCTCCAGCAGACACGGCCGCTTTGAACTTGCAGGCACCCGCTCGTCGTCTCCCAGGCGATCTCGACGTGTCCTCTTCCCACGGCCTGATGAACTCGGTAACGTTGTCGCAGACGAACTGCCGGCGCCGAAAATGGACCTGCTATGGGAGATGATTGCCATTCGCTCGCCTGGTGTGGCTCATATCGTGGATATGCGAATCAAGCGCGAAGTGAAGGTGGACGTCGACGTTTATCTGCTGGGAGACGCGTCAAAGCTGTTGCCAGATGGCCAAATTCACCTTGGATTTATAGCGCCGGACGTACCACTTCTTTCCTCGCGCTCCTCCTGTCCTCGGTGACGTTGTTCCGGATCGCCCGCTGCGGATCCGGGTCGAAGGGTCCTCGATTTCTGACCTGCGGAGAGCGGCATCAGTCGCTGCAGAGTCTATCGGCACCATGGTTGGGTGGATTGTGATTGCGTCGGCGCGCTTGCACGCTCCCGGACTGCATTTCGGCTGCTTCGAGCTGGATCGGCTGCTCATTTTGCCCGGTTGTTGTGGAAGCTCTGCCATGTCGCTCGTGGCTCGGCAAACGGATTCAGAAGGAGTATCTTGTTTGTTGACTGTTGATTTCGGCATTCACTTCGCTGCTTTGCAAACCATTCCACCAGTGTGCATGATCATCACGCACGCGCACCATCATGAAATCCTTCTTCACAAGTACATTCTCGCTTCACCATGTCACAGCGTTTCGACCCTGTTCTGTTCGGTCAGTCTGCCACTTGGGCCACTTTTTTTTGTTGCCAACATCGTGATGGAACATGTGGACGGCAGTCTCCAAGCGTCGTCAACATGCGTATCGGCCTTATTTTGCGAACCACGCACATGAGCTCCTCTTCCATCATCATCATCGCGGACCATGTTTCTCGCCAAGCAAGTCAAAACCTCGACATGATCATGATGCATTCTCGTTTCCCGCTCACAAGCATGAAGCGCTGGTGTGGAGTCCTTTCAGCATTCATTTCGAAGACCAGCCAACAAAAGGTGGGCACGCTGCCAAGGCGAAAGCGCCAAATGAGGGGTACCGACAATCTAGAACGGTCAAAAAGAACAGCATTGCGCTGAAATTTCTTGCCTTGGGAGAACCTGCATGAGCCACAAGCCCTGGAGTTTCAACCAACGACCAAATACTTGGCCTTCAACAGCCCCATCACATCCGCCGACACGTTCTTTTCCTCAAATTTAAGACTCATTCGTCTCCAGGCCGTCTCCTGCGTTGGCATCCAGTCCAACAACACATGCGCCATGCGGTCGTCAAACTTGGTGTAAGCCATCCTCAAATCGCGCAGCGTCACGGGAAGCTGATGAACCCACTCGATCGATTGCTTGAGCCCGTCCAGCTCATAGTTCAAGCCCAGACCGAGGTTGCACAGTCCCATGGGAAGGTGGCGAGTCCAGTTCTCAGGTAATTTCCGAGCAAGTGAAGTTTGCGCAATGCGGTGGGCCACACCAGTTCAAGCATCTGGAGATGATCCAATACCAACCCTCTTGAAAGCGTCAAGACCTCCAAGTGCTTGGGAATGTGGGGCGCCAGGACTTTCACTTTGTGGCAGATCCAGTTGGGGATCCAGCACAACTTCAGCGTGGTCAATGATGCAGGGAGTTTCGCAAGAAGGACATGCATATCGATCACACTTGGTGTCATAATAACAAGACTCTCGAGTGCTGGGGCTAGCCGGAGCTGGGAGCATTTCCATGGAACCTGCAGAGAGAGACGGATCTCTCGCGTCGCAAGCAGGAGAGATGCAATCACGGCCTTCCATTGATGTGGTGGGTGTCTCTCCGTTTGCGCGTGTCACATCCATCAACGTGCAGCTCCTCGACCACCAGCGCGAAACTGGCCGCGAGACCAGGCGACACCGCATCAAGAGGTTCGCGACCAGGGATATCATGCGCAAAGTCCAAACCCAGGAAGGTGAGTCGGGTCTGGGGCTGCGCCGTCAAGAGAATGTCGAGGTTGGCCACCTCTGGAAGTGGCAATTGAATGATGCGAGCAAGGGCAAATGGCGAATCAGTCGTGCAACCGCTTCAAGGGTCTCAGGTTGGAAATTGCAGAGTTGGCCAGACTGGAGACAGTGCGTCGTGACTGAGCGTGGAAGACTGGCAAATAGGAGCGAGAAGCTGGCGCCATGAGCATAATGGGACAGGAAAACATCATTCATGGTGAGAGAGAATCGCCTCAAATGATGAAGTGTCCCAAGATGGGCCAAGAACTGGCTGTTGCTGTCAGTAGGGAACCAGTTATGCAAATCAAGCGACAGGTCCTCGGCCGAGTGGGGGATCATAATGCAGTACAAGGGCATGATTCCATGGGCAATCGCAAGTTGTTGGCAGAACGGAGGGACCAGAACAGGGGAGTGCGAGGGCCAAGCGAGTCTCGATCAGTCGACATGGCGCATAAAACCCAGGCGCAGCGAGCGCAAGATGAATCAATGTCAACATTTTGGTGAAACGACGCGAGAAGCGGCTGGCTTCAGTGGCAACAAGCTCAATAGTGCGCAAGAGTACGACTTCGGGGAGCCAGTCGAATGACAGCGTCTGGTGAGGTAAGCCGACTGCAGTGGACTCCATGTTTGACAATCGCGGCGAGGATCAAAGGATGTTGATGCAGATGGTGCTGGCGGATGATGTCGATGGTGGTAGACTCGAGATGTGGGAGGAAGATGGCTGCTGGCATCAACAGGACGTGGAGGACGCGTCTGTGGCGACTTGGCAATGGCCGTCGAGGGCCAAAGCGCCAACCACAAAACCTGGCTGAAGTGCTACTACGAACTGGGCCCTCGCCACAACACGCCAAGTCAGAACTACCAATGTAGAGCATCATCTCCCCGCACACGTCCACTCTTTCCTTGGTGTATCGCTGTCATTGTCGGAAAATGGCAGCGTCAATCTGAGAACGGTTTGTCGATTCTTTACCCATCGCCCACCTTCCCACACTCCCATGAAAAGCCGAAATGGCTGGGCCAGCTCCCGCCAGCTCCCCACCCTGTCCAACACTTCTCCCGCGCTTCCCGCTCACATCACGTCAGCATACCCCACAAACAGCGACTCGATCACGTCGCGCGCCGGTACCGCGTCCCAGACCGGATGCCGCGGGTCTTGCTTGTTGACAAATGCCGCGGCGCGGAGAACTGGGCCCAGATCGGCGGGTGGCGCGAGATGGAACTTGGCGGCACGGTTCCAGCGCACGAGACGTTCGATTCCGACGCACGGGCCGTACTTTAGATCGAGGTCAAACGCGCGCAGTGACGCGAGGGTCGACTTGGCACGCGCGGGTGGGACCAGGTGCTCTGGTGGAGCGAGAAGGGGTGAGACACGAGGTTGGCGGAGGAGAGGAAGCGAAGCGGGAGCGTACCGCGAAGAATCACCACGGCGCGATCGAGGTCGAGCGAGACGTCGGGGACGGGCCCAGCGGTGACCTTGGTGCCATCGGCACGGCTTTCCTCGGCGCCACGGAGCCGCGGCCGCTTGGGGGGATCCACGCCCTCCTTTTCCCCACCGGCACACGGCCGCTTGCCCGTGCTCGCCGCCGCGGGCGTCTTGGTCGGCGACGGCAAGTGCTTTGCAGCGTCCTTGGCCTCCGTTGGCGTCAACTGCGGCAGCTCGCCATCATCCTTCGTCGACTCCTCATGCGGCGCCTCAACCGTCAGCTTGGCGCTGCTCGACGACGTCGAGGACGCTTTCTTGGTCGTCGGTGCGGTCGACGACTTGGCGCGCGTATAGTAGTGCGCAATCGACAGCTCGCCGCCCGAGGCCTTTTTCGTGGAGTTGCTCGAGACGGATCCCGTGCGACGCGGCGCGCTGCTGCTCGCGGTGGCCGACTTGCCGCGCGCTGGCGACGGCGACGCGGATTTCTTGCCTGCGGCCGTAGCGGCGCGCGGGCGGTCGTTGCTGGACATGACTGCGACTGGTGCGAGAGCTTGGAAGTGGTCAGGTCGTGTGCAAATGGCGGGAGTCGATCGGATTCGGTTTCAAGTTGGCGACGGAGCCGATGCTGGAGCGAAAACAGCGAAACCAGCCCAAACGCGGTCACGTCCCCAGGCCGCTCTCGCGGACAAGCCACAAAACCCGTTCTCTCCACTAACTTCAAGTCGCCTCCAAGTCTGTTCGAGTTGCTGGCCACCACGCCGGCTCAGAAAAGGCGTTTGATGGTGTTTTCGAAGAAGAGTAAATCACAGCGAAACGTTGTCTTTTGCTCGGAGGTGATAGTCTCTCCCCCATCCCTTCCGGCCGCTCCGAAAGAATCACACGAGTCATCAGCGCTCATCCCACGCGAGCCCCTCCCCTCCCTTCCCAGACCGGTCACCGACGCGCCGTACTACGCGGCGGCCGCTGTCCCGGAACGGCGCGAGGCGCGCAACCCTTGGTCGGCGGTGACAAAGTCCTTGCGAACTTCTTCCGCACCCGCGACAAACAGGTCGAAGGCTGAGTCTTGCACCGCGACGCAACACGCTTTCCTGCGCGTGAGACAGCCGGTGCCGGGTCCGGCCGCGACGTCGGTCTTGTTTGAGCACTCGGCGGCCGGGATGACCTGAACGATGAGGCGATGCAGGTCAGCTCAGTTCGTGGGGGACTTCAAGCAGATCCACAGCACTTCCAATCATACCTTGCTCGCTGAAGCGCGACTCGGCGCCGTCGATCTCGGCCCCGTAGCTTGACCGGCCGTTGCGCCCCGGCATGACCTATCGGTCGCCGCGAGCGGACGCGACAAGTTGCCGGCGATCGATTTTGGTCGAATCTGCACGTCGACACTGAATGAGCGTGTATGCACGCGCGGCGCTGTTCCATTTTGAGACCGCAACGGTACCGCTTCATCGCTCCACGCGGTCGTCTCCTGGTAGAGCGGCGTAAAGAGCGGTGCGCCGTGCAACTCATCAGTCCATTCCTGCGCGGCCATGATGCCCGCGCTGATCTCGGTCTCAGGCACGCCCGCGGTCAGGTCAGACCGCATCGTGGCGTCCAGCGCCTAATTTCCGATGCCGTCCACCATCGGCGTCTCAATTCCATCCTCCGCGACGTGCACGGACCGCGTCGGCCTCGGTGACGTGTTCCACGTCGCTCTCGTCCCATTAGAGCTCGAGCAGCTCGAACGGGGCCAGATTGGTTGCTTCGGTCGGAGTTGCGAGCGGGGAGGGTGCGACATGGTGGAGAAGGTGATGGATCGTGGATGGATGGCAGATTCGGCGTGATCGGTGCCGCGGAAGGTGGGATCCGACGCGCGAGAGTCGTCGGAGGATCAAGTGCGGGTGCGGGGCGCAAGTTCGCCGAGAGTCTTCAAGTGGGGTGCGATGGTGGCGGTGGTGGTGGTGGTGGTGGGTTGGAGATGAGAGGATGTGTGTGGCTCGCCAAAGGTCGTTGCCATCGCGACCGACCCGAGTCGAGCGCTGCTTCTTTCCTGTGCAAATCATTCACCAAACTCGCCCGGTCGTGCTTGCCTTTGGCCCCAAACACCATGAAGCGCGCCAAATCAACATCTTCGGCCGCGGCGAAACCGCGCGCCGCGCCGGCCGCCAACCGCGGCCAGCGCGACCTGCAACACTACTTCTTGCGGACCGCGTCAGGACCACCACACTTTCGGCACAACACGCCGCCGGCACACCATGCCGCTGGCGGCGCCAGCACGGAGAACCACCTGCCGTCGCCGCCCGAGACGCCCAACGCCAAGGCGCGGGCCAACGTGGTGGTGGAGAGCCACGACGCGGCTCGCGCGGCCGAGTTGGACACGATCCGACACCCGCACGATCGCGACACCAAGTCGTTCGTGGGGCCCGCGACGCGGACCGCCAGCTCTGCCGCGCGCGACACGCCGTCCGACCTGGACGCGGCCGTCGCTCTTCTCCAAGGTCTGCCGCACCTCTATCCTCTTTCGCTTTCAGTGACGCAGACTGATCCCCCTGACTCGACATCTAGCGCACTTCATCCCACCCTCGCGCGCCAAATCGACCCTTGCGGCGCTGCACCGGTTCGACCTCGACCTCACCTACGGCCCGCGCGTTGGCGTATCGCGACTCACGCGGTGGGAGCGCGCGCACCGGTACCATCTCGCGCCGCCCGCCGACATTGGCGCGATCTTGCGTGCCGCGACGTTGGTGCACGAGCGAGACCCAAAGAATCCAATCTGGAACGCGGTCGCGGCGCGGGATGTGGTGGAGTCGTTGTCGCAAGGGTGTGCTGAGTTGTTGCTGTGAAATGTCGACGGGGTGGAAAGTCGCGCTGGCGCGGCGGAGAACAGAATACAGGGTGGAGGAGCCAAAACGGCAGTCTATTGCACGTCGCGTCATGTTGTCGTTCGGCAGTCTCGTCCATCGTCCAGCGATCCCGAGTCCCTCCGTCACGGCGCTGCACCGTTCCCCCGCAATGCGTGTCCCGCACACACCCACGACGTGGTGGAGCAAGTCGGTGCGCGGGTCACGACTGACGCCCACGAACACTGGCAGCAGAGCGCCGTCATGTCTACCAACGATCCGCGCGCAATGATCAGCCGCCTGCGCATTTGAGACCCCCGCTTGAGACACGCGTACCCTGCATCTGCACGAGCCGCTGCGCGAGGACGTTCCGGTTCGGCGTATTGTTGCGGAAAAACAAGTAATCCAAGTGCGTCCCTTCATCCCACGCCGACCCGTCAAAGTACTCGACCTTGAAGTCGCACGCCGTGCACCGCAACCGGTCGCACAGGACGCCGGGCGTTGGCGTACACTTGACCATCGGGGCAGTTGCGTTCTTGGTGCGCTGCAGCGAGCCAGCGGGGGACGCAGTGATCGTGGCCAAGTGCGATGCCGGTTGCGGTGGTGGAGGTGCGGTGGCCAAATCGGCGAGGATCGAGTCGAGGTCGTCGTCGGGTGCAGCACCAGCTTTGCGGCGCGGTGGCGCGCCCTCGGCGCTCGCGGCGGTCGTACGCGGAGGCGTACCGTGCAGCGAGATCGCGGATCCGTGCGTGCTGCCGTGGTGGTGCAGGTGCCGCGGCGGAACGCCCGTCACGATGGGCGTCCTAGACGCCGACCGTCAGATTTCCGTCCAAGCGCGCCCAGCGTGCAAGGGACAGCGAACGTACGACGGCCGCTCGCGACGGATCCACGCGGCGTCGGCCGCGCCAACACTCGATGCCATGCCGGACGCAGTGGACAGCCGCGAGTTGGACCCGGTCAGCGATCCGTGCGACCGCGCCGTGGCGGCCGACTTGGCGGGACTGAGACTGGTGGCGGTCTTGGCCGCGGGCTCTGCCCAGATCGACTCGACGTTATCGATGAGCTCGTCAATGTCGGCCATGGTGCCGGTCACTTGCAGTGGTGCTGGAGCGGGCCGGAACGGGTCTGCCTCTGGCAGTGCAGCAAGTGGCGGGCGCGAGTGATCCCGGGACTGAGACGGTTTCGGACTGTCGCGCGCGACGCACCGGCGTCTCCTTCCTGCAGGCCGCGGCAGCGGGTGGAAGCGGAGACGCGTTTCGGGAGTCTCGCACGTCGCGTGTCGGTCACGCATGGCACGCTGTCTGTGACGTCGCGACCTCCGCACGCGGTCACCTGTATGCCTGAAAAGGCAGCAAGAGCACCGTCCCGCCGTGTGAAAAACGCGTTGAAAAACGACGATCGCACCGACGACCCCGCAGCGCGCAAACCGGCGCGCCATGGCGATGCTGGCGACGGCGAAAGCAGACCGCCCGGCGGGACCATCTGGCCAAGGCTGATCAAAAGCGGGCCCGTCGCCCTCGACGTGCCCACCCAGATTCGGTCCCTTCTCCCTGACGCGCGAGCCGCTTGACGAGACCAGCACCCATCTACCGCAGCACACCATGACGTTCAAGGCCGCGCCCATTTTCCAGGCCATCAAGACCTCGGTCGACGCCGCGTCGCCCGCCGAAAAGGCCGACAAGCTCAAGAAGATCAACGCCGTCTTCCAGTTCAACGTCAAGAACGGCGCGGGCGAGCAGAAGACGTGGGCGCTCGACCTCAAATCGACGGGCGCCGTGACCGAGGGTGCTGCGTCGGGCAAGCCCGACATCACCATCACCGTCGCCGACGACGTCTTTGCCGACATTGCCTCAGGCAAGACCGCCGCGCAGAAGGCGTTCATGGCCGGAAAGCTCAAGGTCTCGGGCAACATGATGCAGGCGATGAAGCTCGATGGCCTCTTCAAGGACGTGCGCCCGGCGCTCGCGGCGGCTAAGCCCGCGGCTGCCCCCGCGGCTGCTGCACCTGCCGCGCCGGCGGCAGGTGCCCTGACGGTCGACGGCGTCGCGTCGAGCCAAATCTTCAGCCAGATCCACGCTGGCCTGCACGCCATGTCGCCGACGGAGCGCGCCGATACGGTCAAGAAGGCCAAGGCTGTCTTCCAGTTCAACATCAAGGCTGGCGGCGCGCAACACACGTTCACACTCGACCTCAAGAACGGCTCTGGCGATGTCTACCAGGGCGCGTGCAAGACGGGCAAGGCCGACGCGACCATCACGATCGCCGACCAGGACTTTGTCTCGCTCGCGTCGGGCAAGGCCAACGGGCAGAAGCTGTTCATGGCTGGCAAGCTCAAGATTGGTCCGTTTTGGTTTTACGTTTGGTGTCGCGACATTGCCATGAAACTGACATCGATCCCGTTCACCTCAATAGCTGGCCAGATGATGCTCGCGACCAAGCTTGACGGCATTCTCAAGGGCATGCAAAAGAAGCCCAAGCTGTAAATCAGCAGCGTGCGCATGTGCCCGGTTGTTCGTTGTCGCGGGACCCTGTACGCCCCGACGTGGGGAAAGGGGGTCCGTATTCCTCGTTTCAATTTAATACCGATTTTTGGCTCCTTGGTCGTGCATCGCGTCGTTTCAATCCGAGACAGAACATTTCAGTTTGCAAGACAGGCACGCCCACACAAGGTCATATTCTACAAAAAATGATACAAACGATAATGGCACACCCAGCAGCACTCGGCATCTACTCGTCGTCGCTCTCCTCTTCCTCGCTTGAGTCCTCGTCGCTCGAATCGTCGTCGTCGGCCGCATACCTTGGCCGGTTCGGGTTATCAAACAGCAAATCGTCGGCATCGCTGTCCTCGCCCTCGTCTTCGCTCCTTGCCTTCTCCTCCTCTTTGAACGACGTCGGCCACAATCCCTCGCGCTGCAGCATATCCACGTGCTCCGGGAACAGAACGTGCACAATCTCGCCCCAAATCTTGCCCTCGCTCGCAGCCGCTAGTGGCTCGGCGATCACATACGACTCTATCGTTCCGTTTCACGACCATCAGCACGATGCGCCATCTCTTCAAATGCTTGAAACCTGACCAAAAACGGACCACGCTTGACCCAAATAATGTTACGGAATCGCGGCGGCAACTCGACCAGCGTTGCGGTGCCGTCCGGAAGCACAATGTCGTGCAAGTTGTTGCCGCGTGCGCCCGTGACGCGCGCAATCACTTGGTGCTTGGCCGTGTCGGGTCGCGGGTCGGCGTCGAGAAACGCGCGGATGGCGTGCTTTTTACGCTGGGACATACTAATGCTCAAGTTGCGCGTGCTGGTCGGGTCCGAATGCTCGTGGTTGCTGGATGGATTCGATGCGCGCGGTGCGGAGCGCGGTGGCGAGCAGAGGGATGACGAGGCGGACGCGGTCATCCTGGGACACGTGTCTGGTCGCTCTCGGCAACCGCCTCTGAAGCACTTGATGCCATCGTTGTCAGCCGCAGGAGCTCAATATCAACAGGCCGGCATCCGGGTCACATTTGCATGCTCCTGTGCATGTCACTGTACGGACTTGATCCGTGTATAAACCTCCTCTCGGAAATGTGGTTGACATCGGCTCAGCTTGAGCGCGCGTGCGCGACGGCCGAGAGGAGAGCCCATGAAGTGTTGCCGACCACTCGAGACGCTCATGCCATCGCGCCGAGAATGTTCCATTGCACGCAGCTGTGCATGGTCGCCACGCTCGCGCGATGATTGTTGCAGCGGCAAGGCGGTCAGGCAGCCTGGCAGACTCGAATACTAATATCGTGCGCGTGCACGAATAGCAAACAGCAAGCGCACTGGCATCGGGCCGACCCGACCGAGGTAACCGGTGCACGCGACCCAGCCGCGCCCTGTTGCGTATAGGTAGGAGGTGGTCATGACCGCTGCGCGTGCAAGAGCGCGCAACTTGCGCCATCATTGGCATCCTGCCTGCCAACATGGAGCAGCACGACAAAAGTCAGTAAGTTTTCTTGTGCGTGCTCGAATCGCCAAGTGGGTCCGCGCTGGCGTTGGGCCGAAAAACCGGTGCACGCGACCCTGCCACAGCGCTGGTGCGCGTGCTTGCAGTTGGACGTGCCAAGACCAGGTTAACGCCACTGACTTGGACTTGGGCCACACGGTCTTGCCGTTGTGCCGCCGCGGACATGGTGGCGAAAAGAGCAAAGGTCCCACGCACGATGGGCGTCATGTCCGAGCGTGCATCAGAGCGCTGCCCATGAAAAAGCAAAGCAAAAAAAAAATAATTGAAAGCACACGCACGATTTATCTTCGGAGACCATGACCAAAGCCAGCTGACCGACCATTGGCGCGTCGCTTCGTGCGCGAAGCATGCTCACCCGATCGCAGTAGCTCATCCGCCATCTCCACCTGGTGACCATTCCATGAAGCAAGTATGCGCGGTACCTGCTCTGCAAATATATTTCCGGCACGCTCCAACATCTGGCGCAGACAAGCAGCAGGATCGACGTGCACACGCACCAGAAGCCAACCTGGATTATCATGTGTTGGTGCATGAACACATGGCCGTCAGGCGACTCTCCAACGACTCGGCCATTCTGGCGATTCGCAAGAGCGGGGTAACGATCTACTCGCCCGCGTTTCAAGACCATCGGCGACTCTGGCGCAACTCGAAGGCATGAGTGATCTATGACGCGCTGTGGGTTGGTTGGGCGCGCCCAAGCAACCGCTCTTCGTCTGGGAGCGCGTGCGTCGCCAATGTGATCAAACCGGCGATGGCGCGACTTGTGGCCCACAGGGTACAAATACCGCAGCGCGCCCGTGCCCTCCACTGCTCAGCATCCCACCGCGATAGACCCGCAACGCCCTGCACGAGCGCTGCAACTAGACCGATAGACGACCAGCCCCGCACACCAAGCCCCAAACAAGATGAAGGCCTTGTTCCTTGCCCTGCTCGCCACGGCGCTGCTCGCCACGCAGACCATGGCCGCGACGGTGCCGGCGACCAAGACCTACCCGAACCGGTACATCATCACGCTCAAGCCCGAGACCGACAAGGCCTCGTTTGACCGCGCGCTGTCGGCCGAGGTGGCGCGCGAGAACGCACAGGAGCGGTCGGGCGACTTTGTCGAGTCGTCGATTGCGCGCCATTTTGATATCTCGGACGAGTTCAAGGGCTACTCGGGCCAGTTTTCGCCGTCGCTCGTCGACAAGCTCAAGAAGAGCAGCAAGGTGGCGGCGGTCGAGCCGGTCGTGCCCGTCTACGCGTCGGGCTCGCAGTCGGGCGCGACGTGGGGCCTGGTGCGCATCTCGGAGCGGGCGCTCGACTTGACCAAGCCCTACGTCTACCCGGACTCGGCCGGGTCGGGCGTCGACGTCTACATTGTGGACACGGGTGTACGTTCATTCTCGTTTTTTTGTGTCGGAAAGCATCAGCGGAGCACGCACGGATGTCCGCTCCAATTTTCAATAAACCTACACTCACCACCATCTCCACCAAATAGATCTACACGGCGCACCCCGAGTTTGGCGGCCGCGCCAAGTGGGGCAAGACGACGTGTGACGGCTGCGTCGACGAGGACGACAACGGCCACGGCACGCACGTGGCGGGTACCGTCGCCTCCAAGACGTACGGTGTCGCCAAGGCCGCCAACGTGATTGCCGTCAAGGTTCTGGGCGGCGACGGGTCGGGTACCAACGAGGGCGTGATTGACGGCATCAACTACGTGGCCGCGCAGGCCAAGGCCTAGGGCAAGACGGTCGCGGCCAACATGTCGCTGGGCGGGTCCTACTCGGCGGCGCTCAACTCGGCCGTCAAGGCGGCGACGGCGTCGGGCGTCGTCTTTGCCGTCGCGGCGGGCAACGAGAACCAGAACGCGTGCAACACGAGTCCGGCGTCGGAGCCGTCGGCCATCACGGTCGGCGCCACGACCAAGACCGACACGCGCTCGAGCTTCTCCAACTACGGCTCCTGCCTCGACATTTTCGCGCCCGGCAGCTCCATCACGTCGACCTGGAACAATGGCGGCACCAACACGATTTCGGGCACGTCCATGGCGTCGCCGCACGTCGCGGGTGTCGCTGCGCTCCTGATCGGCCAGAACCCGACCGCGTCGGCGTCGACGATTGTCTCCAAGCTCATCTCCAACTCGACGCCCAGCGTGGTCAAGTCGGGCGGCTCGGGCTCGCCCAACAAGCTCGCGTACGTTGCGCAGTAAGCAGCTTGGTTGACGGCTGCCGGCGGCGCGGGTGCTGGACGGTGGACGTTGGCAAGGTGGCCGTGGATCCAGCCGGTCTGGAAAACGGGCGATGTCAGTGCTTTCTCCCCCGCCGCAGTCGCGTTCACAGTCGCGATCGGTCTCCGCGCGCGGGATGATCACCTCGGACCTGGCGTTCGTTTGATCATGGCAGCTCCCCTCTCTCCCTCCTCCCCATTTTGCTCTTGCTGCGCATGTTACCCCTCCCTTGTCGGTTGGTGGTGGTCGCATTATCGCTTTTTTTGCTCAATCCAACAATACAGATACACGATCATTTTGCATGAATTTCCAGCATGGCGTTCTCAGAAAAGCAAATGCGATAGTTACGTGCGCTCGTTGGCAAAAGCGGCAATCGTTGGAGTGAAGAAAAATGTCAGCAAACCGCGGGGGCACTGGCCGCTGCGCTTGCTGTTCTGCAGGCATTCCGGCCGACGGTCTAGTCCATGCTTGCAAAAACCGAAAATTGAAAATCCAGCAGGTTCCATTATAGATCTTCGCTTTGATGCAATTGATTCCTCGTCCACAAATCAACGACACCGGAACAGACAGGCCAGGCCGATCAACTTGCGCGAAAAATCACTCCCGATTCGGTCCATGGGCGTTCCAGAGCGGTCCGGTTGAAAAGAAGAAGCGAAAAGCAAGACCATCCTCAGGGTGATCGAGGTCCACACTTCCCGCTGTCGTTTGTCGATGAACAAGCTGCATCGGATCACTATGTGGAGTACCAAACAGAGTCCCTTCTGCGCTGCAAGGGCTTCATCAGTCCCTTTCCTCTGGCGTACACTTACTTCTGACATTGTTGGCACAGAGTCGCCATCACCATGGGCGCGCTGGCTCTGGCCTTGCTTCTTGTCAGTTGATGCTGTTTGGCTATTCAAAAGGGTGGCCGGCGATTATAAATCACTTCTTTCGTTCATTGCGAGTTACCATGCGTTTCGAGTTGAAGTGAGCCTGGAAGGATTGTTGGTGCGGGGCGGCTAGCTCATACATGCATGTGAGCGTGGTCCTGTGTTCAAGCATGTAGTAGTAAGTGTACACCGGGGCAGGAAATCCGATGGCGCGTCTTCATTGATGATGAAGGAATCTCAGCTGGTGCGCTGCGTGAGGAATCCGCGGCTGTCTGTCCCGCATCCATGCTTGTGGCAATGCATGGGTGCGGGTGGGCGGCCACAGGGAGTGCAGAGCCCTGTGTTAATGCGAGGCTGTCCTTGCCTTTGAGCAACACTGTCACCTGGTGGAGGGAGACTTTATCGGAATGATATGACAAAGAATATACGTGGCCCTAATCCAGCAGTCAACAAGCTTGCACTGCAAACTTGGCCTTCAACAGCTCCATCATCTCAGCTGGCACATTCTGACCCTTGATTTGAAGTGTCAACTGCTGTGACTTCAGGGCTCGAGTCCGCATCCAGTCCAGCAACGCACGCGCCAAACGGTCATCGAAATGGTTCCTCGCCATGAAAAGCTGGTGCAGCTCAACAGGAAGCTCGGACACCCATGTGTCTGGATGTTGTTCCTCTCCCAAACCATCAGTGAAGGACAGGTCAAGGACTTGGAGTCCCACAGGAAGATGGCGAGGCCCAATCGTGAGCTTATTCCCAGACAAGCTCAATTCACGCAGCATTGCAGGCCACACCAACTTGAGCCGCTGCACTCCAGCCTCCACATGCCAGCTTCAGGACAGCCAGGTGCAGGGGCATGTGACATACAAGGCAGGCCCAGCATAGTTCCATTTGACCCCACGAATTTCGAGCAAGACAAGTGACGCGAGAAGCCGTGCAAGGAGAACTGCCACATTGGGAACATCTGGGTTGGCCAAAAGAGAAAGACACGTCAAGGTTGGGGCAAGCTGAAGCTGGGAGAATACCCCTGGAACAGGCACGCCCAGCCTGAGATGCATGTTTTGCATCATGAGTGGGAGCAATGAAAGCGCATCCTTCCATTGAGCAATGGCATGGGCTTCAAAGCTGCTCATGTCATCAGTGGAGAGGCCCAGCTTCTCAACATGTGACAGGAAGCTAGCTGGCTGTGAGATTTGGCAACACAACATCCTCCTGATCCTCATCATCACGCCTCATGATCAAAACCAACAATGACAGATGAGTCTGCGGCAATGCTGCTGGATGAGGTCAAGGTTGGCCAGCTTTGGGCAGCTGAAGAAAAATGAGATGAGCAGCAGCAATTGGCGAATCAATTGAGCAATGCATGCATGACCACGCGTGGAAATGCATTAGCACTCTGGTTGTGGTTAATTTTGAGCGTCCTGATTGAATGCAGAAGACTGGCAAACAATTGTGGAACGCCAGCACTGTCCAGAGCCACCTGCTTCAAGTACAGGCTCATGGTGAGAGAAAAACGACGAAAATGGTAACACACTGCAAGCTCAGCCAAGAACCCACTCTTGCCATCATCAGGAACGCAGTTGACCACCCCAAGCGACAGGTCCTTGAGTGAGCATGGGGGAGTGATACTGCCCAAGGCCATAAATCCATCATGAGTCTTGAATTTCAAGCTGTTGATAGAACAGCAGGACTAGAACTGGGGGCAATGAGGGCAAGGATGGGATGGCAAAGTTGCTATCAAGCATACAACATTGGTGAGCTTGTGACAGCAGAATATTCAAAAGCGACCACTGGCGAGAGCACTTAACGGCCAGAAAGGGCTCATTTATGTCGGGAATGTGGGCAAATGAGTGGTCATGGTTGTGTGGCAAGAGGGCCAATTACCACTTGCCATGATGCTGAGTCCCATCAGCAGTAACCGCCACATCTGCAAGCTCTCCAACGGCTGCAAAGCCAAATGAGACGGTGTCGCAGCCTTCAGGTTCATCCAGCAAGGCATTGATAGGGTAAAAGAAGCACAAGTGCAACTTGAGAGCTTCTTTCATATGCTGCAAAGAAGACAGGAGTCGCAAGTGCGAGCCGAATCAGGTTGTCACCAACATGAGCTGGGTGATAATAGCTGCTGGGGAGAGTGACAAGAAACTCGGCAATGTGTTTGAGCACATGATCTGGGAGCTGGTTGAGTGCTGGCACAAGGTGTGGACCTTCAAGGGGAGATAGCATTCTCGACGATCCCTTGCAGGATTTGGCAGGAGCGTCGGCTGTGGCCGTGGTTGGTTGTTGCCAGTGCCGGTCGCGGTGTAGTCAGTGGTGGTCAGCGTTGACCTGAGAACGCAAGATCGCGCCGTCGGTATGGCACCAAGGATCTGGTGTACCTTTCCGACCTTTTCGCCACGCAGGGTGCACGTGCACCGCAAGAGATCAACCGATGCTTGCTGGACACCAAATCCCAAATCCGATCACCTCGTCACGAGCAGCAGATTCGACAACGACCGTGCCGCCACCACCAACGGCGACTTTCTGCAATACCGTGCAGCTGCGACTTCGTGCCGTTTGTCGCCGACGCCGTGAGTTTCGACCCACGCACCACCGAGATCCGATCCATCATGCTGCGCTCGCTCCTGTCCCGGTCCGCAACAGCCGCGGCGACCTCCGCACCACGGCAAGCTGCTGCCGCCGCCCGTCCGGCTGTCGCCGCCCTCGCAAGCCGCCGGTTCAATGCGACCGCCGTGACCGCCTCCCCCACGCCCGCCGCTACCACTGCGACGCCGGCACTGACGGCGGAGTCGGTCGCAAACTCAAAGGCGGCGCCCTACCTCACGCACCTCGCGCAATCCGCAGGCCCGTACTACGCCCTGCTCGAAATCAAGGGCCGCCCGTACCATGTGACCAAAGGCGACATGCTGCAGGTGCAGCACCTTAAGGTGCCGCTCGGCGCCAAGCTCGTGCTCGACAAGGTGCGCGAAATCGGGTCGGCGAGCGTGTCGCTGCGTGGCGCGCCGTACGTGGCCGAGAACCTGGCTCGCGTCGAGGCCGTCGTGATTGAGCACTCGTTTTCAGAGAAGCGGGTCACGGTCAAGACCAAGCGCCGCAAGGGGTACAAGCGCACGCACGGGCACCGCCAGCACCTGACGTCCTTGCGAATCACCGAGGTCAGCGTCCAGCCGTTGGCGTAGGTGGGTGGTGCGTGTTGGATGTGCTGCGTTTAGTCGGGCCCATTTTCGTTTCCTATCCTATACATTAGTGTTTGCTGGCTTCGACTTTAATTTTGTTCTCCAGCCGGTTGAGATGCAAACCGATCTTTACATGGGATGGGTCCGCGCTCGCTACCTTCCTGCCTCGAACTTCAGCTTGTGGTCGGAATGGGTTGGAATGCGAACGATCCAGACTGCGAGCCTGAGCGCAATCAATCCGTTCGAGAGTGCGGGCTATCTGCTCGGCCGGGTTGGTTCCGCACGACTGCCATCTACCGCAATCAAAACAAACGAACCCAACAGATCAACCTGGATATCCACTCCGCGTCCAACTCAAATATGTACAATGGCGCCGACCACAACTCCGTGGCCTAGAAATTCTCCTTGTTATAATAAAACCGCACGCCGGCCCCGCCGCTATCTGTATGCTTATTGCACGCGCGGTGCAGCGTCTCCGACAAGATTTTGGGCCCGCAAAAAAATACTCCCACGTCCGTCTCAGGGTACGACGCCTTGAGCCCCGTGAAAATCGTATCCCATGACGGGCGGCCATAGTACGTCATGCTCTGCAGGCCCGACAATGCGTCGCGGCCCGACGAGGCATCGTGAATCATGACGTTCGTGATCTGGTCGGGCTTCATTGCACCCGTCAGGTAAAGATGAATCTGCACGAGGTCTGGGAACTCGGTCTCGATCGTGCGCAACAACGTGTGGAACCACTCGAACGCCGCGGTTTCGCGACACACCCACACGAAATGCAACTGCTTGACGTGCGCGAGCCGGTCCATGCCTTCCCCACCGCGCGCCTGCGTCTTTGATAAAGTAGAGCGTCTTGATAATGCTCGCAAACGGGGTCACGCCGATTCCGGCGCCAACGCAGAGCAGGACCTCGTACCGCATCCAGTCCTCAGACGCGGCGCCGTACGGCCCGTCAACGAGAATGCGTGGTACTCGAGCCTCGGCGCGCGCGCCGAGTTGCGGCTCGAGCTTTTTATCGGCGTCGGTGAGCGTCACGCCGCACGCCTTCGCCAATCCGATCGTCCAGTCCCCAACGAGCCGCACATGCACGCTCAGGAACCCCTCTTGCGGCGCCGACGTGAGTGTGAACGGGTGCCACTGCACGGGCGACACCGCGGGGCACTGCAGCCAAATATACTGTCCGGCGCGCATGCTCGCCGACCGTTTCGTAATCTGCAGCTCGAGCACTTTCCCCGGGTGCAGAATCACTTTCGAGATCTTGGTTTCGCGCCGCGCGCGCAGTTCGCGCACGACGCGCTCAAGCATGTACATGGCGCCGCCACCGACAAAGTACTTCCAGAAATTGCCGCCGACCGAGCAGAGTGGCGGCTTGTTGGCCTTGACAAAGGAGAAGGCGCCGTGCGGGAGAAGCCCAGCGAAAAAGACGAGGAAGAGGTGGTGCGTGTACCAGAAGACCTCGTGGTGCGCGCGCCGCACGCGCTCGGCGGCGGAGGTTACCATCAGGAACAGGGCGAGCGTCGAGACTTGGCAGGTCAGCCCGGGGCCGGAGATCAGGGCGTTCCACTCGGCTACGTGAGGGAGAGCGGAAGCGTCAGCAAAGCTATTCGAGTCGAAAACCGACGCACTCCGATCAATAGCGTACCCGAGTGCGTCGTCGCCAACCCCAGCATCCGGTAATTCCAGTAGTGCGCCGTGCAGTGCACCCACATGAAGAAGACGATCGCGTAGGCGACGTAGCGGTGGAACGTGATGTTCTTGTCGAACGGAATAATGTTCGACAGGAACGTGACGCGCAGTTTTGAAATGAGCGTGCGGCACACTGGGAACAGAATGATGCCGCAATCGAGGTTCAGGCACGCAGCTGCCGACTTGGCCGTGGCGATTCCGTCGCCAACGAGCGTTTGCACGATCGTAAACCGCGTGCCGAAATGGTACGTGTAGAAGGTGGAAAAGAACAGGTACAGCTGCGACGCGACGAAGAGCAGGAAACGGAAGCGTTTGGTGCCTGTGGTCGGAGAGCGTCAGCAGGCGGGTCTGTGCTGCAGAGCGGGGCCAAAAGCAGACCTTCGTTGACGAGCCAGTTTTTTCACTTAACGACCACGCCCGACTTGTCGCGGCGGCGTATTGACCTTGCCACAACGTTGGCGTCGTTGAGTCGAACAGCGACGACGGCTTCTTGGCGGGACATGGCGGCGGGGACAGAGCGATGGAACAGGGTCGCGCGAGCCGAGGTGGACGACGGAGATGGATATCGCGGCAGGTTCACTTGCAAAATGAGCAATTAGAGTCGGCCCGTGTCGTTCCTTTTGCTCGTCGGAACAAGAGTTGAAGTCTGGAGTCTATCAGATGGGTTGGCCGCAGTTATGTATCGCCAGTCGCCAAATTCCTCGCCACGCCCCGAGTCGAGATGTTGTCCCTGTTGCCGTTGCATTTGGTCATTTTCCAAGCGTTCTTGGTAGTGATAGCCAATCGACGGTGTAGTTGTAGCGGAGTCATGATGGTCGCTGGCTTCATGATCATGAAGAGTGAGGAATGACGTGGACCGTCTCCAACCACAACCCTTCATGAAGTTGCTCAAGCGCGCACCCCACGAATCGCAAAAGCACCTCCCAGAATGTATTCACGCTACTTTACTTGGCCGCCGGCACCGACTCTGCCGCAGCGCGCATGGCAGCCATGCTCTGCAGTTCCTCGCGAATCACGCGCCGGACACCGGCCAAACCGGCGTCGAGCGGACTCGGTACATACCAGTCCATTTCGGCCGTCTCGGCGCCTTGGTCGTCTTGTGGTCTCACGGCTTGCAGGAGGCGCTCCGTGAGCACGCGCGAAACGTACAGGACGTTGATGCCGCAATCCGACACTAGAGCAATGCGTGATCAGATTCTGTGACGGCAAGGAGCAGGGGGACGATATAGGCTGGCGTACTGTTGGACTGGCGCGGGCCGCGCTGCCGCTGCACGGCCGGACCTGCGGGGAAAGCACGGTGGAGAGGATCAGGTCCAGCAGAATGATTCGCCCCATCGAAGCGGAGCTGGAATACGGACACAGATTGGCGCGCTGGGGCTCCACCATGCCCCAAAACAGCTTGGCCACGTCGCGCGCGGCTTGCTGGTTGGTTCTGCCGAGGCTGTCGTAGGTGAAGAACGTCTCGTCGTGCCGGTTAAAGACGAGAAGCGACCTAATCGAGGCTCGACGTGAGATTGAGGAGCCGATGCACACCTTTTTCACCCAACAAGCGTGCGCCTGCGCACGGAATGCGCGTACCAGTGCGTCCCGCTCAGTGCGCTGTTCCCTTGGAAGTCGTTGATGGGAATGAACAGGACGTCGGCATGGAACAGCGGCGAGCCGGCGAGCATTGCCGCGGCAATGGTCGGATCTGTGGAGTGTGTCATCCCCGGCGTGGGGGTCAGCGGCGGAACAAGAAAAGCGCGCTCGATCCGGGGGAACACGAACCTCTCAGTTCGACAGCAAGACGAACAATGGATGGCGGGACGTGGAAGATGCTGACATCGGTATCGTTGCGACTGGATCTTGCCGGATTCGCTACCGCCGTGGGTTTACTTCGCGTCAACGCTGAATCACATGTCGACGATCAGGGCCACCACATACATTGCGGCAGCTCGTCGAGCAATCTTCGTGATCGACCACCGTATATCGCGCAAATTCACGCCAAATTCGTTGAGGAGCGCCGAGCAACGTGAAAGATCAGAACTGGTTCGGTCGGATCATCGAACAGCGCTCAACGATGACTCGCGACCATGGAACAATTTGATGCCGACTCGAACCAATACGCGATCACAGTGTCGGTAATCCATTGCCCAGAGTCCAATGTACGCAGGTCGCTCGCGTAGAGGCTGACGTCGCCGCGGCTCAGAACAATGGGATCGTTGGTCATCTGTTGCAACAAGTTAGGTTCAGAAATGCAAAGCTTGGGTGGGCTTGGAGCTCTTGGAAACGGACTGGTCGAAAAGTCGATTTGTGAAAAGGGAGAACTGTGTTCATAGTTCAAATATGCTAAAATAGTAGCGATGTCAAGCCCGACTAGCTCAGTCGGTAGAGCGTGGGACTTTTAATCCTAAGGCCGCGGGTTCGAGCCCCGCGTTGGGTGATAATTTGAATTTTTACAAATGAACGTGTTCAGACACGCTGGTGGCTGATCTCCTTTTTGAACTTGAGCCAAGAACTTGCGCGTCATGAGGGCTAGGACAGAACAGGAACTCATCAAACTTCATCCTTTGCGACTGGGCCCGAGGACTGAGGTCCGCAAATGACACATTTTATATTGGAGAGGAAGAAGTCGACGAGACATCAAACACTCTGATGGCTTGGCAGTGACTGTGGAGCGCGCTCCTTTGCGGTCTGCGACTACAACTGGTCTTACAGTGCACAACGTCGATGGGTCCTTACAGCGATCACTGGTTGTGCGGTCGAGAATGCTGTGCATTGCCCAGTGGCGGTTACTGCACGCTTGCAGCGCCAGAAAGATGATGTCGAAATATCACTCTGAGGTGCGAATGGGTAACAATATTACACGTTTTCCTTGCGCAAAAAAGGCATGGCTACCTCTGCATTCATTACAATTGCCGCGACTTGGCCTCATACGTCGCCTTGGCCGCCTCGGGCACGGCCACCCCCTCCTTTGCCGCCAACGCCTGGATCTGGGAATACATATTGTCCAACTGGTCGCGCGACCTGGCCTTGCCGAGATCACGTTCCATCGTGAACAGCTTAAACTCGGTCGCGTTCTCCAACTGGCACATGGTCGCGCCCTCGCGCGAGTTCTTGGCCGCCGGGTCCTGCACCGCGCACAAGTCCATGACCGGCAACATTTGGAACGCGCGGTCATACACTTGGAACCCGGCGTACTTTTCCAGCGTTTCGCGCGGGACCTGGAAGGCCTTGAGCGGCAGGTGGTCGGCGACCGGCGTGTTGGGCACGATAAACGCGGCAAAGAAGGTGGTCGGCGGCTTGCCATCGCCGTTCGACTTTTCGGCGAGAACAGCCTTGAACAGATGCGTCGGCACGGCCACGTGCGAGTCGCCGATCGTCTTGTAGGAGACAAAGCCAAAGGGCTTGCCGGCGATCATGGTCGATTGGCGCGAGGACGGGGCCGAGGGCGGAGGCGTGTAGACGTCGGCGGGCGGAGGGGCCAGGATTGCAGTGCCCTGGTAGGATGCGCCATTGGGCGTGGCCGAGTGTGGGACGAGGGCCGCGTCGGTCGAGTTGGCCGCGTCAATAACGGGACCGTCGGCCGAGAGCCGCGAGGGGAGGAAGAGCGGGCCAGACATGATGTGCACGGCATCGAATCCCTTCTTGGTCACAAGTTGCCTGACCCACTGGAGGGACAGCGACGTGTGAGAATCAGAAATCGGGACAGAGCGGATTGATCGGGTGGGGAGGGTGCCGTCAGCGTACGCGCTCCATGCGGTTCCAGTAGAACATGTTGTTGTCGAGGTCCTGGGGCACGATGTTCGACGAGAGCAAAAACGACTCGCGCATGGCGTCAATCGATGTTTTGTTGTTGGATGCGGGCGCCATGTGGCCTCGCGAGTAGCCCGACTTGGCATAGTCGTCGTTTGACGCACGGTACGCCTTGGGCACGTCGTTGTCCTGCGTGAAGCCGACATTGGCGCGGTCGGCGTCGCCGCGCACATTTTCCTTGGTCAAGTGCTCGAGTACCCACAGCGGCTCACGCAGGCGGAAGTCGATCAGCGAAACGTAGTTTTGCTTGAGCTGCAGCTGCGTCGCGTTGGGCAGGCCGTACTTAAGCAACTCCGCGTGCCGCGGCGACAGGAACGTGCGGCCGGCTGGGGTCACGAGCGTGTGCGGCAGCGGCACGGCGGCGCCCGACGGTGCGCCGGCAGTCGATTGCGGGATGGAAAGCACGGCCGATGGGCGCGGTTGCTGTTGCTGGTTGCGGTAATAGAGCGCAACGGCGCCGCCGCCGAGCAGCGTGCCGGCGCCAACGAGAGCGACTTTTTGCAGCATCGCGCGGTTTTGGTTGCTCGAGTTCTCGGGATTGCTGGCCGTGGCGGTCGACAGAATGAGCCAGGCAGCTGTGATCAGCGGGTCACCATCAACGGCAGGAGACATCAGTTCATTCCAGCGTGACGCGCGCGTGCAAGTCACCATTTGCCACTCGCCCGCGTCTTGCAGCGTCAGTCGCGTGGTGCGCGGGTGCTTTACCGCAAGCTCGCGGCCGGCGTTCTTGCCCGCCCGCCGCTGCCGCCGCTGCCGCTGCCACTTGCCGCACCGTCTTTGCCGCGCGCCCTGCTCGCGTGCGGCCCCGCCCAAGGGACGCGTCCCCGCCCGCTGCATCTCGACGGCCTCGACGCTCTCCTGACCGGCCGAACGCCCCCTACGACCCCGCGCGCCAGCCGATCTGCCATCTCGGCGCACACGCTATCCTCATCGATCCATTTCTGGGTCCTCTGCTCCGGCCGCTGGACCCCCATCGTTGCGAGCGCTGCCGGTCCCTTCCCGATCGCCCCCAATCCAACATTGCGCACGCGCCTGCTGCCGCCATTCTCGGTCACCGACTGCCCATCTTCCCGCCCGCGCCGCTGCCCCGGCACTCTGCGCCGCCCCACGCTGTCGCCAACGCTGCAACGCATCGCGCCGCGTCCACCACCATGGCCGACTCGTCAACGAGTGACAGCCATGACCACGCGACGGCCGATTTCCCGTTTGAGCGGTCGACCGAGGGCTTTTCGTCGGCCACGCTCGAGCGCGCCGCGACCGCCAAGTACAAGCTTGAAGTCTTCTACAAGAATTTGCTCGATGCAACGCTCGAGCGGCAGGGACGGTACGCTCGTCCTGCTGCCACCCGCTGATGCTGCTGTCGACCGTCTGGGCGCTGATGATGATCGCGTCGCGCGACAGATTGCAGGACCTCGAGCGCAAGCTGGCCGCCGAGAGCTGTTCCGAGGAACGCAAGAACCGGCAAATCCAGGCGCTTGGGCGCAAGGAGAGCGATTTCCTGCGGTTCCGCCGCGTCAAGCTCGGTGTCGACGACTTTATGACCGTCAAAGTCATTGGAAAAGGCGCGTTTGGCGAAGTACGGCTCGTACAGAAGCGCGATAACGGCCGCATCTACGCGATGAAGACGCTGCGCAAGTCTGAGATGGTGAAAAAGGACCAGGTACGCTGGATACTCGCATGTTATGTGGATGTGCTGGGCACGCGTCTCACTTTGGCTGTTTTCGACACCAGCTCGCCCACGTCCGCGCCGAGCGCGACCTGCTTGCCATGTCGGTCGACCAAAACTCGCCGTGGGTCGTGCAGCTCTACTTTTCCTTCCAAGACCCAGTCTTTCTCTACCTGATCATGGAGTTTCTGCCGGGCGGCGACCTCATGTCGATGCTCATCAAGTACGACACGTTCACCGAGGACGCGACACGGTTCTACATGGCCGAGTGCATTGCCGCCATCGAGTCGGTGCACACGCTTGGGTTCATTCATCGGTACCGCCGCTCTCTCCTTGTCTCAGCGACACTCCTATCCCACGACGCATGTCTCACCCTCCCCGAATCGCACTTAATAGAGACATCAAGCCCGACAACCTACTCATTGACCAGTCGGGCCACTTGAAGCTGACCGATTTCGGGCTCGCGACCGGGTTCCACGCGACGCACGACTCGGCCTACTACCAGCGCCTGCTTGACTCGGGCTCGTCCGGTAAGAACGGTTCCATCAACCTGAACCCGAACGCATCCTCACGCACCGAGCAAGTCCTGACGTGGCGCAAGAACCGGCGCGCGCTCGCCTACTCGACGGTCGGCACGCCCGACTACATTGCGCCTGAAGTCTTTCTCGGCACGGGATACGGCAAAGAGTGCGACTGGTGGTCGCTCGGCGCGATCATGTTCGAGTGTCTGGTCGGGTACCCGCCGTTCTGCTCCGACACGCCGCAGGAAACCTACCGGAAAGTGATTTCCTGGAAAAACTGGCTCGCGATCCCCGAGGACGTGCCGTTGTCATGGGAGGCCGAGGACCTGATCAAGCGGCTGCTGTGCGACGCGCCGAATCGGTTGGGACGCAACGGCGCGCACGAACTCAAGCAGCACCCGTATTTCCGTGGCGTTAATTTCGAGACGCTGCGCACGACGAGGCCGCCGTTTGTACCCGAACTCAAATCGATTACCGACACGTCGTATTTCCCGACCGACGAGCTGACACATATCTCGACGAGCGTTGGCGGGTCCGAGGACCAGTCGGCCGACGGCGCGAACGCGGCTGAAGGAATTTTCAAGGACTTGGCGTTTGTCGGATTCACGTTTCGAAAGTTTGAGACGATTCGGCAGAATATCGAGTAGATCAAACAATGTGCATCTTGGATTGGCTCGAGACTTGCGAGACGGAGCAGCGTCAGCACTCCCGTTCACTTTCTCGCTTCTCGCCCTCGGAAGTCTCTGATAGTGGACAAAAACACGCAAACGGAACTCGGCAGGACAATTGCTTTACCGGAAAGACCAGAGGAACTACAAGGCACAAAAAAGACTCGACCCAACTGGATCCTACGCCGCGACCACAAAATTCACGACCTTACCCTTGCCCGCGACAATCACCTTTTTGATCGTCTTGCCGTGCAACCACTTGGTCCCAATCTCCGACCTCTCCACCATCGTCGGCGCCTTGTCGAGCTGGTCCACGTCCACATCCACGGTTCCGCGCGTCTTGCCGTTCACTTGCACAATCACCGTCACCGTCTCGCGCTGGACCGCCGCGTGAGCGGGCCACTCGGCCCAGACGCTGCCGGGCGCACCGAGCTGGTGCCACAGTTCTTGTGCGAGCGCCGGGGTCAAGGGCGCCATGAGCTGGATCAGACGCGCGAGACACAGGTCGTAAACGGGCGACGGGGTGGACGAGGGGAACGCGGCGAGCGCGTGCGTGAGCTTGATCAGGTTCGAGGGGTAGGTGTTGAGGTTGTGCGGGTGCTCGAGGGCGTTGGTCGTCTGGAACGAGCACAACGGGTTAGCTCAATCGCCCCACTTCCCGATCATCACAAAAATGAAACAACGTACCTGCTCATGCAGCTCGTTCGTTGTCGCCCACAACGCCTTCTCATCGCGACTCATCTCCTTCGGCACCCCCTCCACCGCCGCCGGGTTGAACCCGACTCCACTGTTCACGCGCTGCTCGACCAGCGCATACACGCGGTTCGTCCACCGCGCGAGCCCGACAATCGCGTCCTCGTCCCACTCGAGCACCTGTGCCGGCGGCGCCTTGGCAATAATGTATGCACGCACCACGTCGCTGCCGTACGCGGCAATCACGTCCTCGGGCGCGACGCCGTTGTACTTGGACTTGGACATCTTTTCGTACGTGATCTTGGGGACTTTGCCGCCGTCAAACGTCGGCCGCGACGGGTTCGTCCAATCAATCTCGGCGGGTTTCAGGTACCGGCCGGTCGCGGGGTCCTTGAGCGTGCGCCCGTGGACCATGCCCTGCGCGAGGAGTTTCGTAAACGGTTCGCCGCGGTTCGGCAGCGGGCCGAGGTGCCGGTCGACGAACTTGGTTACGAACCGCGCGTAGAGTAAGTGCAGGATTGCGTGCTCGATTCCGCCAATGTAGAGGTCTACGGGCATCCCCTGCTTGACTTTCTCCAGATCGAACGGCGCGTTCGGGTTCGTCGAGTCGAGGTACCGCATAAAGTACCACGCCGAATCAACAAACGTGTCCATCGTGTCCGGGTCGCGAACCGCGTCGGTCCGCGCGCATGACGGGCATGCGCACGTCGTGTCGCGCGCGTCGTGCATGCCCGGCGGGAGAAGGACGGGGAGGTCCGACGCGGGCACGGGGACGGGACCGCACGACGGGCAGTGCACGATCGGGATCGGACAGCCCCAGTACCGCTGCCGCGAAATCAGCCAGTCGCGCAGCTTGTACTGGGTCGTGGGGGTGCCGATTTGCGTGGCGGCGAGGTGCGCAGTCGCATCGGTCGCGGACAGGCCCGCGAGCGGCGCGCCGCATGAGGGTAACACGGTGCCGTCGTCACCCAAAACTTGGACGACCGGGAGGCCGTGCGCCGCGGCGAATTCGGCGTCGCGCGCGTCGTGCGCGGGCACGCCCATGACTGCGCCGGTGCCGTAGTCGCCGAGAACGTAGTTGCTCACGTATACGGGCAGCGGCACGTGGGTCAGCGGGTGCGTGACGAACAGGCCCGTCGCCAGACCGCGCTTGGCCTCGTTGTACTGGCCAAACTGCTGCTCCTTGAGGTACTGCGCGGCGGCCGCGTGCACATCGGCGCGGCGGTCCGCGGGAACGTGGTCGAGCAGCGGGTGGTCGGGCGCGATTGCGAGGAACGTGGCACCGGGTAGGGTCTCGGGCCGGCTCGTGAAGACCTTGACGCGCGTGTCGGCGTCGGTGGTGAGGGAAAAGTCGAAGTGCATGCCCGTCGACTTGCCGATCCAGTTGCGCTGCATTTGCTTAACTTCGGTCGGCCACTCGACGTGGTTCAGGCCGTCGAGCAGGTCCTATCATTCCAAAGTGCAATGAGAACGCGATCCATTTAACGCATCCCAGTCCCCAAGTGTAACGCACATCGGCAAAGTCGGTAATCCGCAAGAACCACTGGTTGAGCTTCTTCTTTTCCACGACCGCGCCCGACCGCCACGACCGGCCCTCGGCATCAACCTGCTCATTGGCCAAGACGGTCTTGTCGATCGGGTCCCAATTCACGAGCGCCTCCTTGCGGTACGCGAGCCCGGCCTTGGCCATTTCGAGAAACAGCGCCTGCGTGTGCTTGTAGTAGTCGGGCAAGCACGTCGCGACTTCCTACGAAATCCACTTCCGTATCAGCCCTCCACCCCGTACCGAATCCGACCACAAAGACGCACCCGCTCCCAATCATAATCCAACCCAATCAAATACATCTGCCCCTTCATATCCTCGATATTGCTCAGCGTCCACGTTTCCGGGTGCACGTGGCGCTCCAACGCCGCGTTTTCGGCCGGCAGCCCGAACGCGTCCCATCCCATCGGGTTGATCACGGCACGCCCGCGCATGCGGTGGTACCGCGCCATAATGTCCGACAGCGTATAGACGCGCACGTGGCCCATGTGCAGGTTGCCGCTCGGGTACGGGAACATGACCAGGACATAGTACTTGTTGTCGGGGGAGGAGGACGCGGAGCGCGGGATGGGCACGTTGCGCCAGGTGGACTCGATTCGGGAGACGTCGTAGGCGAATGGGAATTTCTTGAGGGCCGGTTTGCTGGTCGGGGAGGGCGGGGTGATCGCGGTCGGGGTCGCCATGGTGCGCCCTGGTGCTCGCGCGGCGATGGAGAGCGGGGCTGGGATCGACCTCGGCGACGGGATCCACGCTGGTCGGTGGACCGAGGCCCGAGATACGGCTCGCAGGGCTTGCATCGTCGTAAACAATCAATTTGGCTGGCTGATCAGTCGGTCGGTGCTCGATCGTGCCGCCGTGCTTCTTGCCAAGAGCCGCGCCGTGCTGCAGGTTGTCGGTTTGCACGATGAAGAAACGAAGATGTTGTTGTTCATGTTTGGTTGGCGAGCAGCTTTGGTGGAATGTTGGTTGACAGGAGCGTGGACGTGACTCAGACAGCGATCAGCGGGGATCAGCCCCATTTTGTGAGAAAATAGCGGTTAAAAAATGCATTTTCCTGAACCGAGCGGAGACCCCTGTCAGCCATGTCAAGTGAGACGCTTGGAATCATGTGCCTTGGCCAGAACGACCTGAACGAGCAAAGAGTCGCAAAAATATGGTCGACCACCTTGGCCCGTGGAACTTCGTCGATCACGACGAACCCGTCCTCGACGCCCTGTCCAAGCCCAGCAACTGGCCGCACAAGATTGCAAGCGGCCCTCTGATTACGCTGCACCCGGTTGGATTAGCATCCAAGTGGCCGAGCGCGTCCTGCGCGACCAACCCTGCCGCAATGGCGTACCAGTTTGAGGACGACGTGCCCGAGCGCGATGTCGCCGACCAGGTGACGATCCAACAATCACGATCCAGCCTGCCGTCAGCAATATATGAACTGACCAGGCCGTGTTCCTGCGCCGTCAGTTCGAGTTCCATGTGATCCGCAAGGACTTGCCCTTGACCGACGCGTTCCCGCCCGAGGTCTCCAAGCATGACGCGTCGCTCTTGGCCGTGTCGAATGCGTTTGGCTTTGCCGTCTGGGCGACCAGCTCGCTGAACGGTACACTGTCGTCGTGCCGATCACTTTGTGTGGGCGCGAGTGTTCGACTCACCGAGTCGGTTTCCGTAGCGCTCCGCGTCGCGCCCCTGGCCAGCATCCAGGCTGCGCTCCACGAACCCGATTCCGAGCTCGATGGCACCTTTACCGTTCCCGTGGACCTCGACGACATTTCGTTTGTCGTGATCGCGCCGGATCAGGCCAGCGTGATCGTCGCGTCGTCGATGCGCATGCTGGTTCTCGATACGCGCTCGCTTGTCCACGACCAGGTGCGTGCCTCTCTGCCCCCCTCCCATGTTTCTCCACCCTCTGCTCACCCCGCTTCGAATGCAGACCGCCCGCGTCCTGCACGAGTGCGAGCCTCATCCGGACGGCATGCTCCAGCTCCTGCCGTGCCCGACCGCAAAGCACAACCTGATTCTCGTCATTACCAGCAACTCGACCGCATGGACGGTTGACGCCACGACGTTCGCGCTGGCCCGGATCGGCGGCGACGATGTTGATGCCGGCGCGTGGAGCCCAAAGGGTGGACAGATTGCGCTGCTTTACCGCGATGGCACGCTGGTCCAGTTGGCGCCGTCAGGCGAAGTGAAAAAGGAGCACGCCCCGGTGACGGTCGAGGGCATGCTGGATGGATGCGATGGTACGTGGTGGCGTGTTTTCTTGTGGATGCGTTGCTGCCTGCTCACGCGGTTCTGCGCAATGTGTAGCCATGGGCCTCGCCTGGCTGTCGACCAAGATTTTCGCGATCTACTGGTCGTGCGAGCCGGGCGACATGTTCGTCTCGATCCTCGACACGGTGCGTTACCCCTCTTCTCCCGATCCCGATGCGGCATCACGAGCACCCGACTCACGCGCTGAACCACTCCACCCCAGGACGCCAAGACGCACCAAGTCCTCACCCCCGGCCTCTTCCCGCCGTTCGAACCCGACGAGGCCGCACCCTACTTCCACACCGCGCACCTCGGCGCGTGGCGCGAGGACGTGACCACCGTGATCGCATCTGCGTCGGCCACCGACTTCATGGTCGTTGGCGGGTCCGCCAAGGGCCCGATCGATGCGTGGCTGCTTGACGAGAACATGCGCGCCGTGATGCCCGCCGTCGATAACGTCGACACGAGGCCCGTCGGCCTCGCGCTCGATTTCACGGCAACCAAGGAACTGCCACCGCTCAACCGCGACCGCGACCCCTCCCCCGTCCCGCCGGCACCGATCATGTATGTGCTGAGTTCCGCTGGGCATTTGGTCGCTTGGCACGTGCTCGATACCGAAGCGATTCGCGCCGGAACCAAGTGTCCCGGCATGTGCGAGCCACAGGCGTTGGACGCGATTGCGAGCCATGCCAAGGCCGGCGACGTCGCGTCGCCCGTCGTCTCGCTCGAGTCGTCAGCGTCGTCGCGGTCGGCGTCCCCCGCGCGGTCGTCGCGGTCGGCGTCCCCCGCGCGGTCGTCGCGGTCGTCGTCGCCCGCGCAGTCGTCCCGGTCGGCCTCGCCGTCGCAGTCGGCGCGGTACTCTTCCCCCGCACGGTCGGCCTCGCCCGCTACTCCCGCCAAAGTTCCGTTTGGCGCGGCCTTCGGCAAGCCCGCTGCGGCGTCGCCGTCTAGCGTGTTTGGCACGGTCTCATTCGGGCAATCCCTGGCCGCGCCGTCGTCGGCGGCGGCGGAACCGCCGCGCAAACCCGTGTTTGGCGGCGCGTTTGCCCCGCCCGTGGCGCCGACAGGTGTCGCGTTTGGTGCCGCCGCGGCCAAGTCGGCCGCCGCGACGGCCACGACAGCCGGATTCACTTTTGGGTCGCCGCCCGCAAAGCCGGCGACGGCGTCGGCGTCGGCCGGGTTCGGGTTTGGCGCAATTCAGTCCCCCGCAGGCGTGGCGTTTGGGAAGCCCACGTTGGCGCCCGCGGGGTTGTTTGGGGCCAAGAAGGAGACGGCGGAGACGAGGCCCGCGGCTGTGGCAACGAAGCCGATGTTCGGGTTGGGCGCGTCGTCGCCCGCAGCTGCTGCGGAGAAAGCCAAGCCGGCCACGCCAATCGCCGCGTTTGGGCAGGCTGCCGTGCAGCCGACACCGTCGCCCAAGGACGCCGAGCCGGCGCAGACCGGGGAGCGCACCAAGGCTCCAGCGGCTCAACCACAAGCGTTTGCTCCCCCGGCCCCGCCCGCTGCTCGCAATGTCGCACAGCTCGCTGCGCCGGTGGAGCCTGCCCCCGCACCGCGTCCTGTCCCGGCCATTGGCCTCGTCGGCCGTCTCGCCAAGGTGCAGACGATCGATGTCTTGTCGAGCGACGAGGAAGATGAGGATGAGGATGCCGACGAGACCGAGTCCCATGCGTCGGGCCCCGCCGCTTCGTACTCGAACGCCGACCCGATCCCGGTGGTCCCGCGATTCGCCAAGGCCGGCGAGTCGGAAACGTCCTTCTACACGATGACTTCGACGATCGAAGACCTCTTCACCAAAGTCAAGCAACACCACTCTGAAGTGCAGACTAAGATGGATGCGCAGGCCGAGGATATTGCAGGTATCGACGCACTGCTCGACTCGGTCGAGGCCATGGACGCAAACGTCGATTATTGGACGGCCAAGTATGCGGCGATCTTGGAGCGCGCGAAAAAGGCGCGCGCGCAGTACGACCAGGTCGCCATCAAGGTCGACCAGTTGCAGCTCTTGCAAGACGCGCACAATCGTGGCGAAATGGTCTTTGCCGACCATTTGGGCCCGCAGCAGAAGGAGTGCGGCGAGAAGATTCAGGCGAACCTCGCGCGCGTCAAGGGCTTGCTCAAGCAGCTCGACGAGTTTGCCGACGCGCAGCGGCAGCGCAAGGCCGCACACGTGTCGCTCGACGCGGTGCATGCCGCGCTCAGGAATATGCAGACGGCGATCGCGCAGCGGAAGGTTGCGGTGAACGTCCTCGCGCAGCATCTCGCGCAGGTGGATCTCGGCCGGTCGACGTTTGCGGCGGCGCCGTTCACGCCGACGCGCGTCGCGCACGTGGAAAGGCCAGAGACGCCGACGATTGTCGCGCCGCGCGCCCTGTTTGCAAAGGCCACGCCCAAGCCGGCCGTGTCGGCTGCCGCGACAGCAACGACCGCGGCCAAGCCCGTCGCGCCCGTCTCGTTTGACGCTCTCGCGCAGCGACTCGGTGCCGCAGCGACGGTTCCGGTGCGCAAGGCCGTGCGCAAGGTCTGGGTCTGCGACAAGTGCGGCGCCAGTAACCTCTACCAGGCCGAAGTGTGCGTCAAGTGCGAATCGCTCGCTCCCGCGCCGACTGCAACCCGGCCGGCGCCGCGCCGTCGGTCGGTCGTGTCTGAGACGGCCGCGTCGCCCAAGGTCGCTGCGGCCAAGCCCGCTGCGAGTGCGGGTAAGGACTGGACGTGTGGTGAGTGCATGGTGCCGAACGATGCGGCCGCGACGCAGTGCCGGGCGTGCGAGACCCCGAGTCCCAGTGCTGCGGCCAAGAAGTCGGCCGTGGCGTCGTCGTCGAGTGCGACCGTGTTTGCGCCGCCGCCCGTTGCGTCGTCGAGTGGGACCGCGTTTGCTCCGCCGCCTGCCGCGAGCCAGCCGCCGGCGTTTGGGTCGGCCGCGGCCGGGTCTTCGTTTGCGTTCCCGTCGTCGTTTGGAGCGTCGAGCAGCAGCAGTCAACCCCCAACGGGCGGGTTCACGTTTGGCGGGCCGGCACCCGCCGCTGGTCCTGCTGCATTTGGTGCCCCCGCCGCTGCATTGGCCAAGCAGGCTGCCACCAGTGGTGCAAAGTGGACGTGCAGCACCTGCATGGTCCCGAACCCGGCCGACAAGGACCAGTGTGCTGCGTGTGACGCCGATCGGCCCGGCGCGGCACCAAAGCCCGCGGCCGCGAGTGCCTTCGCACCGCCGGCTGCTGCTGGTGGGGCCAAGTGGACGTGCGGCGAGTGCTTTGTTCCGAATCCGGCTGACAAGAACCAGTGCATTGCGTGCGAGGCCGACCGGCCCGGTGCGACCCCGAAACCCGCTGCCCCTGCGGCCGCAAGCGCGTTCACGCCGCCGTCTGCGGCGCCGGCATCGTCGGCTGGATTCACGTTTGGCGCACCTCCCGCTGCTGGATCCTCGGGCCTTAGCGCGTTCAACTCGCCAGCGGCGGCCGCGTTCCCGTCGAGTTTTGCGCCGTCAACGCCGTCGAGCGGCACAACCGCGCCCGGGTTTACGTTTGCTCCGTCTGGCGGCGCGGCCGCACCCGGATTCGCGTTTGCACCGCCCGCGGCGCCCGCGCAACCGCAGAGTGAGACCAAACAACCTACCGCCGCCGAAAAGTCGGCCAGTCTTGAACCAGAACCGACTGCTGCGCCCTCGGCCAACCCGTTCGCTTCGTTGATCGCGGCGTCCAAGAAGAAGAGCTGGACGTGCGACACGTGCATGGTCCCGAACGATCTGACCGCGACCAAGTGCAAGTCGTGCGATGCTGATCGGCCGGGCACATCGTCCCCCGCTGCCGCCGCGGCCGCGCCGACCGGATTTGCGTTTGCGCCGCCGGCCCCAGGCGCCCCATCGGCGTTCGCGATCGGTGCCGCGTCGATGAGTGGCGACCAGCCCGCGATCTCGGCGCAGCACAAAATGAAACGCGGCAAGCGCACGTCCGAGCTCGAGGAGCCCGCCCAAAGCGAGCCGGCGGTCACCGCACCTGCCGAGACCAAGAGCGACGAGGACGAGGAAGAGGGGTACGTCAAGGTGTCGGCCGCGGACGATGTGGCCGAGATCCCGCCGACCGTGCACAGAGCGAGGTGGTGCGGCCCAAGACGCCCGAAACCGAGCGCGAGTGCGCCGACGACGCCGGCCAAGCCCGCGTCTCCCGCAAGACGACCGAGCCCGCGTCGTCGCCGAGCAAGACGCCTGCGGCCCCCGCCCAGGAAACTGCCCCGGCACCAACGGTCGCGGCGCCCGCGCAGCCGACCTGGTCGTTTGGCGGTGCGTCGGCGTTTGGATCGACCACAGCGGGGCCGTCGGCGTTTGCGTCATCGTTTGGCGCGCCGGCACCCATCACCACGACGGCCCCCGCCGCGCCCACTACCACGGCGCAACCTGAGCAAGGTCCACCGAGTCCCAGCATGATGGACATGGAAATGGAAACCGCGGCGGACCAAGACGACGGCGAGGCGATGATGGACGACGACCAGGGCAATCAGATGCAAGGTGCATTCTCGGGCTTTGGGTTCGGTGCTCCCACGACCTCGGCGCCCGCGGCGTCCGGGTTTGCCGCGGCCGGGCCGTTTGCGACACCGTTTGGCACGCAGACGCCGGTCATGACCGCGGCCGGTGGCGCGTCTAAGCTCACGCCGTCGCGCGGGTTCGGGTTCCAGCCATCGGGTCTGTTCAAGACGGGTGCCGAGGCTGAAGCTGCTGCGACCCTGCCTCCAACTGGCGCGCCGGCGTTTGGGACCCCGACGCGCCCGATGGCGGCAGGGCCATTCAGTGGTGCTGCGCCATCGCCCGGGCCCGCGTTTGGCGCGACGACGCCGTTTGGCGCGGCGGCCGCGTCGTCGACGCCCGCGTTTGGGAAGACGTCCGCGTTCGGTGCGACCTCGGTGTTTGGCGCACAGCAGCAGCAGCAACCGGCGTTCGGAACGACGTCCAGTTTGGGCGCGTCGCCTGTCACGTTTGGCCCGTCGTATGCGTTCGGCGCGAGTCCGGCGCTGGCGTTTGGCTCGCCGAGTGCGTTTGGTGCGGCAGCCGCGCAAGGCTCGTCGGCGCAGGCGAGTCCGTTTGGGGCGGCGGCCACGGGTGGGTCGGCGTTCACAGCGTTTGCCAAGCAGACGACCGGGTTTGGCGGGTTTGCGGCGGCGGCCGGACAGCAGCAGCAACAGCAGCAGCAGGGGACGCCAACAAAGCCGCCGGCGTTTAGTGGGAATTCGGCGTTTACCAATTTCAGGTCGTAGTTTGATGGAGGAGGGGGCAAGCAGAGGGATTTTGTTGTTCATCAATACATTCATTGGCTTTAACCCAGCCGGCCCTTGTCCGCTTGAGCGAGGAACGACAACTTGGGTGCTTGGCAGCGTCAGAGCGAACCCTCGCGGCGGTCCGCGAGGGAGGGGCTTGACTGTTGCTCTTCAGCGAAACAGAAAAACAAGAAAGCCCTCACAGAATACGAAGAAGACAAAGTCGACGTTTGATGCGCCGTCCGGGAATCGAACCCGGGCCACCACCTTGGGAGGGTGGTATTCTACCACTAGACCAACGGCGCGTGTGAGGCGTGCCAAAATATTATATTAATCATGTTTTGTATCATAATTCAACCTCGATTCGAGTTTGACATCCCGTCAACGCCAAGTGTGAGCGTCGAGTTTGGACAATGTTGAGCAGCTTTTATTGTTGCAGCAGGCGCGCACCTTTGATCGCGCTCCCCGCTCTCTCGACCCGCCAGCACACTTGTTGCATTCCATTCCATCGTCGCGACTGCTCTCTCTGCCCGACTCGCGGCCTGCCTAGCCGACCGACCGAAAAACACGCGCCATACCCCACCGCCCAACCGACGCGGCCACTTGACACTCTATCGCGACCCCAATCCACCGCTTCAGACCCGCCACCATGGACCGCGACAAGCGTCGCCAGCAGGAGCAGCAGGAGCGCATCTTCGCGGAGCTCTTGCGCGAGGACGCCAACGCACACTGTGCCGATTGCGGCGCGCGCGGTACATACGCCATTGCCGCCCCCGTACCGCTCCCCCTCGAGACGCGTCCCCGGCTGACCGACCCGTTGCACAGGATCGAAATGGGCGAGCTGGAACATTGGAGTGTTCCTGTGCATGCGGTGCGCTGGCGTGCATCGTAAGCTCGGTGCGTAACACGAGCGCCTGGCCGTGGGGGACTGGCTGGCTGGGCGATGGATGACCGACGGCAAGTGTGGGGTATCTAGGCACGCACATTTCCAAGGTCAAGTCGATCAACATGGATATTTGGACGCCCGAGCAGATTGACGTACGTCGTCGACGGTTCCTGGCGCGCGCGAGTCGGTCGGCGATTGACGACTTCGGAAATAGAGTATTCGCAGCAAGGGCAACGCCAAGGCCAATGCCCTCTTCAATCCCAACGGGATCACGCCGCCGCGCAACGCGTCCGACCGGTACGCGCTCGATCCTCATTTAGAACGCGCCATTTCGTTGTACTGTTTCTGATCTTGGTGATTTGTGGATAGCGACCTCGAGAACTACATTCGGGACAAGTACGAACGCCGCGTGTTTGCGTCGCAGGCCGGCCGCGCGGCGGCCATGGGCTCGGTACGCGACGTGACGCGTTCACGTTACCGACCCGCACCTCGCGCGTACTGATGCGCATTCTTTCCCCGCCTCCTCTAGTCGTCCGGCTCGGCCGGAGTCAACAGATACCCGACCGAGCTGCGCCAGCTGCACGACATGGGCTTCACGTACGACCCGTGGAACAACCAAGTGCTGAACGAGACCAAAGGCAATCTGCAAGCGGCCATCGACAAGCTGATCACCATGGGCAATCCCCCCTCGACCTCGTCGTCGGGCCCCTCTCGCTCCGCCCCACAGCCGCACGCCGCCCCGCTCGCGCACGCCAAGGTGGTCGTCGACAAGTCGTCCCCGTTGCTGCGCCAGCTCAAGGGCATGGGGTTCACCGACGAGCGGCTGAACCTGGTGGCCCTGCAGAAAGCCGATGGGGACTTGGACGGCGCGATCATGTTGCTGACCGACCGCCGCCGGGAACTCGAGGCCGTGGCCGCGCGCGAGGCGCCCGCGCAGGTGGCCGGTGCGTTCGATGCACAGCAGTACGCGCAGCAGTTTATGGAGTACGAGCAGCAGCAGCAGGCGCAGCAGCAGGCGCAGCAACAGCAGCAGTCGCCATCGCCGGCGATGCGCACGGCCACATTTTCGCGGTCGGTGCCCGCCCCCGCGCCGGAACCGGCGAAACCCAAGAACGACTTGCTCGATCTGCTCGGGGACGACCTGTTCTCGGCGACGCCCGCCGCGCAGCAGCCGCAGCCGTACGGGATGATGGGGATGCAACAGCAGCAGCCGCAAGCGCAGTTTGCCGCTAATCCGTTTGGTGGCGGTGCGTCGGTCGTCGGCAGTTCGGCCATGGGCGTGTCGGCCATGGGCAACGCCATGGGCAACCCGTTCGGCGACTCGGGCGCGGGTATGATGCAGCAGCAGCAACCGACGACGGCGTCCAAGACGAGCGATATTATGTCGCTGTTTGGGCAGCCGACGCAGTCGCAGATGCCGTTTGGGATGCAGGCGTCGCCGTTTGGCGCGATGCAGCAGCAGCAGCAAGCGCAGTCGGCGTACGGCATGCAGCAGCAGCAGCCGTTCGGCGGGATGCAGCCGCAGCAGCAGCAGCAGCAGCCGTTTGGCGGCATGCAGCAGGCGTCACCGTTTGGCGGCATGCAACAGCAGCAACCGCAGCAGGGGGCAAGTCCGTTTGGGATGCAGGCGACGGGCATGACCGGGATGGGCGGAATGGGCGGCATGCAGAGCGGGATGGGCGGGATGCAGGGTGGGATGATGGGCGGCATGGGTGCCATGGGCGGCATGGGCGGCATGGGTGGAATGGGAATGCAGCAGCAGGCGTCGCCGTTTGGCGCCGGGTCGACGGTCGGGAGTGGGGCCAACTACTCGATGGTATCTACTGTACGCTCGTTGACCTTGATCGCGACGCGTTTGCCCTGGGCACGTTCCACTGACGTTGCAAAACACTCTCCACCCTGTAGCCGTACTCGGCCGCGCAAGTGCCACGGTCGCAAGTCGGGTCGGGCACCGCGTCGGCGCCGAGCGGGTTCGGGTCGCCGTTTGGCGCGTCGTCGACCGCGGGCAACCCAGCCGCCGTGCCGCAAATGGCTGCGACGCCCGCACGGCCCGATCCGTTTGCCGACCTCGGTGGGTTTGGCGGGTTTGGTGGTATGGCGTCGCAGCAGGCCAAGCCGCCGAGCAACAACCCGTTCATGTAGCTAGTCTTTGCGCACGCGCGGTCGACGACCGACACGACGTGTCTCTTTGGGAATGCGATGGCGGATCGATTTGTTACCCACGGTAGTTTGGTTCGGTAGGTCTGGGCGTTGTGGGGGCCGATTAGACTGGCGTTGTCCCCGGTCCAGCGCGTTGGTGTCGAAGGGAATCGACTGATGCGTTTGCTGGATATGAATGAAGGAATGGAATGACCCTCTGTATTTTCGGACGCGTCGGGAGCGGGTGTGCCGCGGTTTGCTGAGCGGTGAGCGATGCTGAGCGGATGTGGTCAACCCTGTGTTACAGTGTCGATTACTGCACGCACGACAGAACAACCCGTTGGAAGTGCACCTCAGACGACAAGCGAAGCGGAAATGGTTGTAATTGCTGTATTCCGAAAACCAATAAGCACCCGAATGTACAAGAAGAAAGGTCACGCCCGACCCAACGACACTCCACTCCACCCCGACTCCGTCACCGACCACTCCGTGCCCGACCCCGCGACGACGCCCTCATGCCTCGTCCATGTCGACGTCGCTTCCTGCACCTGCGGCGTCGTCGTCCTCTGCATCCTCGGCCGGGTCACGCGTACGCTTGAGCGCCTTCATCTTGCGCGTCTGCAGCATGGCGAGGTCCTGCTTCTGCATGTGCAGCTGGCCAAACTTGTCGCCAAACACGTCGGTCTTGATGTTCTTGGTCTTGGACGGCTTGAGTTCCTTTGGCATCTTGGTCGCGGCCTTCCACAGTTCTTGCACGGGCGGGCGCGTGCGGCGCACCGTCAGGTCAATTCGCGGGCCCATTTCCACCAACTCGATGCGCGGCAGCTTCTGGCCCGACTTTTTCAAGTGCGCCGTGTAGACACGCAGGTGAATCGTGCCGTTGAGGTGCGTGATGGCAATGCAGTACTCGAGCCCGGCGAGGTTAATCGTCGACACCTTTTCGCCCTGGAAGAAATCGAGCCAGGCGTTCTGGATGTTTTGCAGTTCCGGCGTCGATTCCCAGTCGCCCTGGAAGAGCACGCTCGGTTTCATCCCGACGGCGCATTTCGGCGTGTCAAGGTCGTGCAACGACACGAATTGCGTGATGCCAAACTCGTACATGTCGAGCACCTGGTAGTCAAACATGCGCATCAGGGTCAGGTTGTGCGGCCGCTTCTTGTTGTGGTTGCCGACGAGCAAGAGCGACGCGTCGTTCTTTTGCGAGTAGAACTCGAGCTTTTGCGTGTCCTCGAACGGGTGCACGTCGTTCTTCTTGGTGAAGTTGACGGCGTTGGGCTTCTTAATCGAGTACTAGACTCGGGAAACGGTGGAGGATTACGACATTGGCCTGGTCATGGCGAGAGAGGAACGCATATGCTGGATGCGTACCAGATCCGCGAGCGCCTGGTTCACGACGGCCGACGAGCTCGAGCCGCGGACCATGATACTCGTCTTGGCATTCTCGACGACCTTGGGCGCGCGGTTATCGAGGAACCGCTTGGTCCGGGCATTCTTGGCTTTTCTGTCCGGCGATCACCCGAAGAGTCAGGTTCACGGTATCAAATCGTGCTGGTGCTTGTGGATTTGGACGGTGCGCGAGCGCACATACACTTTGCGCAGCATCTTGAAAAGTGTTGCAGGTTGTTGGTGCTCGTCGTGGTGCCTGCAGCGATGGAAGCCCGCCGTACTCGTGATGACCTGCCGCAACGGCAGACTCGAAAGGAGCGGTGGGTGCGTTGTGGGTCATCTGGGATCACATGCCTGGGATCCATTTTGCCAGTTCGTTGCCAGGTGGGTTTGAAATCGCAAGGCCAGGCGGAGGCCAGAAGCCACCTTCGAAGCGCTCAAGAAAACAAGGGGAAGACCTCACGTCTTCCTGCGTATTTCTGCGTCTTTTGCAGGAACGCAAGCCGCAAACTTGCGACTCCTCCAGCGGAATTTTGCGGAGACCCCCGAGAAATTCCGGGCCCAGGCGAATAGCCGGTGTGATTGCAAAAGGGCTTGTCGCAAACGCAAAGCGCAGGACAGTGCAGCGATTGGCTCTGTGTCGTGGGCCTCGTGCTTCTTTTGCGGATGCCACCATCCCGCGCCCCATCTCAAGCCAAACCCCGAAGGCGTTCTTCGATCGGCCTTGATCAACGACGTGCCCCCGCGTGCCCAAAAACCGGTCGGACTGGAGAGGAGCTTGCACCGTACATGCACGAACCCGCGCGAACCACTCCAGAGAAGAAAGCACGCCAGCCGACAACCATGTTGCGCGCGACCGTTGGGGCCCGTTCGAGTCTTCGGATCATTATCCGCCGTGCCGCCGCCGCCCCGGCCTATAAAACGCGGCCAGGCCCGCCAGCCTTGCGTTCTCTCTCCGTGTCGTTCAACCCCACCTACCGCAAGCACCACCTGTCCACCATGGCGAACCCGCAGCTCGGTCTCTTCACCATCCCCGCCGTCGAAAATGAGCCCATGGTCCGTGTCTTTCGCTTTTGTTCGCCCATGATCCGTCGACGTTTGTGCCGACTGGTCACGACCATGATCACCACCAGCGCTCGCAGCAGAACACTGACCCCCACTGCAGAAGAGCTACGCTCCCGGCTCGCCCGAGCGCGCGGCGCTCCAGGCTGCGCTCGCCGAGATGCAGGCGCAGGCGCCGTTCCATGTGCCGATTGTCATCAACGGCGAGCAGATCAAGACGGGCAAGGTCGCACAGCAGCTCAACCCGTCCGACAAGTCGGTTCTGTGCACCTACGAGGAGGCCGATGTCGCGCTACTCAACAAGGCGATTGACGGCGCCCTCAAGGCGCGCGCCGCATGGGAGGCCATGCCGTTTGCCGACCGTGCCGCCATCTTCCTCAAGGCCGCCGACCTGCTCTCGCAAAAGTACCGCTACAAGGTCATGGCCGCGACGATGCTCGGCCAGGGCAAGAACGCGTGGCAGGCCGAGATTGACGCCGCTGCCGAGCTCGCCGACTTCTGGCGCTTCAACGCTCAGTACGCACAGGACGTCTATAAGCAGCAGCCCATCAAGAACGCGCCGGGCAACTGGAACCGCGTCGAGTACCGCAGTCTCGAGGGCTTCATTCTCGCCGTCTCACCCTTCAACTTCACGGCCATTGGCGGCAACCTCGGGTCGGCGCCCGCGATCATGGGCAACGTCGTTGTCTGGAAGCCGGCCCCCGCGGCCATTCTCTCCAACTACCTCGTGCTCGAGATCCTCCACGAGGCCGGTCTCCCCAAGGGTGTTCTCCAGTTCATTCCGGGCGACGCCCCGACGCTCGTCGGCGCTGCCATCGACTCGCCTGACTTTGCCGGTCTGCACTTCACGGGCTCGACGGCCGTCTTCAAGAAGCTCTGGAAGGACATTGCCATGAACGTCGACAAGTACAAGAACTACCCGCGCGTCGTCGGCGAGACGGGCGGCAAGAACATGCACATGGTGCACAAGTCGGCCGACCCGCGCCAGGTCGTCTTGCAGACGATTCGCTCGGCGTTCGAGTACCAGGGCCAAAAGTGCTCGGCGTGCTCGCGTGCCTACATCCCGGACAACCTGTGGCCCGAGATCAAGGCCGGTCTGATTGCCGAGGCCAAGCGCATCAAGGTCGGCCCCGTGACCGACTTCACCAACTTTGTCACGCCCGTCATCAACCAGTTTGCGTTTGACAAGATCAAGGGCTTCATCGAGTACGCCAAGGCGGCCAAGGACGCCGAGATCATTTCGGGCGGCACCTACGACGACTCCAAGGGCTACTTTATCCAGCCGACGATCATTGTTACGACCAACCCGGCGTTCAAGACGCTCACCGATGAAATTTTCGGCCCGGTCTTGACCATCTACGTCTACCCGGCCGACCAGTTTGACGAGACGTGCGCGCTCGCCGACAAGACGTCGCCCTACGCGCTGACGTGTGCGCTGTTTGCGACCGACCGCCAGGCGCTCGTGCACGGCGCCAACCTGCTGCGTCACGCTGCGGGCAACTTCTACCTCAACGACAAGTCGACGGGCGCTGTCGTTGGCCAGCAGCCGTTTGGCGGGTCGCGCGCGTCGGGCACCAACGACAAGGCCGGCGCCGCCATGAACCTGCTCCGCTGGGTGTCGGCGCGCGCCATCAAGGAGAACTTCCTGCCGCTGCCGGACTTCCTCTACCCGTCGAACCACCAGTAAGGTGTTTGGTTGGTGTGGGCGCTGAGGAGGTAGCGCCCGTCGAGCGGGGTGGTCGTTTTTTGTAGTCTCTTCTATTGTCTTTCCTTAGTGCGATGCCCTGTTCGGTTGTATGATATCGTTGATTGAACGTCCGCTTTTTTGCGATTCATCTATGGCGAGAGTTTGCGATTCATCCTTGGCGAGAGTGCCCGATGGAGCAACGACGAGAGGGCCGACGACAAGAGCGCAATGGTGGGGGCAACCTCAACAGGAGGTCATCACCAACGCATCAGACCGCCTCGCGATGCGCCCTGTCTCCCGTCAAACCGCTCCTCCCACAACCCCGCTCATTCGGCCCTTCCAGCAGCAGCAAAAGGAGCCCTCTGTCATTGCTCTCAACTCGTCGCAAGCGGACCAGCCATCGACCAACGACCTCTCGCATTCCACGCTGATACGGCGCCCCGTCGCGCTCCAGCCTGCCCGTCGCCAAGCCAACACCAACCACCGACAATGGCTCTCCTCAAGCGCTCGGCCGGCGTCGCGGACCTGACGGCCTTGCCCGACGACCTCGACTTCGAGCTCGCCATCCACGTCGTTGTGCGTCACGCCGACGGCCAACAAGTGGAAGTGCCTTTGACCGTCGACGCGCTGCAGACCGTCCGCCAGCTCAAGTACTCGCTCCGTCACTTGGTTCCGGCCGAAGTGGACGACGCGGCGCGCGTCGCGTGGTCCGTGACCACGTGCGCCGAAGGCCGCGAAGATTCGGCCGTGGACGTGCTCATGGGCAAGGAGACGCCGCTGACGCGCACGAATGACTTGGACCACGTCTACGAGGTGCTGAGTGAAGGCGATACGCTCGTGGCTGAGGTGCGCGATGTGACGGCTGCTGTTGCAAACCGCGCAGCGTAACGCTCGATTCAGGCCGCTCGCTGGCTCCTTTTCCAACGTCCGTCTCGTTATGAAAGGGTCACATCGACGAGTCGCGGTTTTGCCACCATCCATTTCCATTGTGCTGTCCCAACGGGCGGCCCGCTCTTTTCACAAACCGTTGGCGGGTAGATGTCGTTTTTCCTCTTGATTTAATTTCAATAGATCAGGTTTCGAGTGGAGGAAGTCAATTCGAGGTGAGGAAGTGTTTTGATGTCCGCGCCTGCGCGCGGCTCGTGTCCGTTCATGTGCGTCCAAGTATGAACTACCGGCGAAGTGGATGGGCTCTCCCGCTTTGCTGACGCATTTGGATGCGACAAGAAGAGAGAGTGCATGCGTGCTGAGCATTCAAATCAGCAAAGTACATGCTTCAGTTTATCTCCATGCTTCAGGGTGATGCTCTTACAAATGCTGGCTTGCTCTTGTCTCAACATGCTTTCTCTGACCAGCAACACGACAGCGACAGTAGAATCAACAAGCTGAGCGAACGTCGACATCGCAACATGGCTTACCACTTACAGCGACCACATGCACTGGACCAGCACGGGCGCACTCTTGTTCACCGCCATGCGGCCTTGTCGCCATTCGAGGCACTGCCAGGACTTCTCAAGACCCGCATTGCCGAGTATCTGACCAAACTTAACGCCTGGGACCATGTCCACCTCGCACTTGCTCGAACGTCGCCGAGCTGGTTTGCCCCTGCATTGCGCGCCCTTATTTACACTAAAGACGGTGGTGTGGCCAACATCAAACATGACGAGGACGGCCAGGAGGTGGCGTACAGCTCGCATTTTTGCCCCGACGTTGGAACCCTTGCCGTGACCCCACGCGACGACCCGCCGCGTGCCTATCTGCTCCTTGCTGTGAAACGCTACTACGGTAACGATGCTTGGCGTGGCAAAGCGCATGTCGTTACCGTCATGGATCGCATGGCTGTGCCGCTCTCTGCGGTCCGGGGCAGCCTGATCTTGTCGTCGGATTCTCCAGTGACAGTGACTTGCCTCCCTCCCAACTTGTCATCTCTTCAAATACTGTGCTCTGAGCGTGGCGAGGATGGGCCATTTTGGTCCAAACATCGATGCTTACTCCAAGCGCTTCCGCGCACGCTGCGAAAAGTCTCGCTGGACGTCCCATTCTTGCCCAACCAGCTTGTTCTTGCCCTTGGTCATGCTGCCAGTCTTGTCGAGCTCTCGCTGGCTGTCCAGAACGTCAATGGCGATGCACACCAACTCTCCCCGACGCTGCATTTTCCGCTTCTTGAGCAAATCATGTGGTGCGGTCCAATGTCGGTGCTGGAGCCGATAATTGCATCGATGCTCGTGCCCCGCCTCCATCGGCTCCGTTTGCACATGCTGCATCATGACCAATTTGGTCCTGCAGATCTGATGAGCCTCGGGTCAATATTACAAGCCGCAGCCCAGTTGCCGTTGCTCACAAATTTGATAATTTCAATGGATGGTGTTTCTCGCCCACCGTCTGCTGCGACTCATGCCGCACTTCGGCCAGTGCTTGCAATGATACCAGGGGGGCTGGAGGCGCTCGAGATTACTCTGTCCTTTTGGACATTTTCGACGCTGACTGTGACGGCCGACCTGGCCATTCCACCAAACGTCCAGTCTCTGTCACTTTTTCCGATCGCCAGCTCTGCCGGTGCAGTTGATATTGCGTCGCGGATCCCGGCATCTGTCAAGGCCCTTCGACTTGATGGCCATATCACGGCCGATGCCATTTCGCGGCTACCATCTGACCCGCAGTCTCAGTTGACAGCACTCGATCTGCGCGATATTGTTTTCGACGAGGCACTTGTCCCATCGCTTGCCCGCGTTCTTCACCCGCACATCACCAAGCTACATCTAACGTTTGAGCGCGGATCATCGCTCAGCGGGGACGCGTGGAGTTGGCTCCTGTCAACTTGCACCCCGGCCTTGGATCACTTTCACATTTCCAGATGCACCATGGACGACAAGTCGATTGGTCAGATAGTTCATGCTTTGCCCAAGAAGACGCTGATGAATGTGGGGTTCGGGTTCATTGATCTGCAGTCATCCATGACGGCAGCAGAGTGTCTGCTCCGGGTCCAATGGAGCCGGCTGTCAAGTGTGGCGCTCACGCACCGGGATTCCATGCCAATCAGATTGATCGATGTCATGGAACGGCGGGAATGGGATGTTCTTTGTCTGGCATGATCCCTGGGCCCAGCTCGGCCATCAGCAGTGCGCGTTTGGTTGTTGCGCTTTATTCATTTCTCTTGTTTGCTTTCTAATTTGCTGGCATGGACGCCCGTGGTTTTCCATATTCAAATTCTTGCAAAATCGGCTCGCTCAAAATGGCTCCTTTCACTTGAAACCAAAGGTCGCGATAATTGACCCCACTGAGTCAAGAAAAGTGTGTCTGTTGCAGAAAGTAAGACTCCGATTCTGAGCCTTATTCGTCCGCCCAAGACACATGCGTCCAGGTCGCCTGATAACTGACAGCTGAACGCATCAGCAGCACATTTAGCTTGGTTTATGTTGCGTACGCCGCGTGAAAAGAGTGGAATGGCCTCAGATATGGACACACGCGCGCCTGTTCTGGAGAGCAGGCAATCAACAAGCCTCTGAACAAATCGACGCAAATAATCGTTGAAATGTTTTTTAAGGGTTGCAAGGAAGCGGGGCGGCCAAGGTCGTGTGGGATGGGCTTCGCTTTTGGGCAAGGGGCTTTACAGGGTGGGGAAGTTGTGGATAACGTGAGAGGATGCCATAGGCACTGCCAAGCGGGCTGAGAAACAGGCGTCCTGGCGCCGTCACCATTTTGGTCACATATACGTGCATCGCTTTCAAAGGCCAACTTGATCGCAAATACGTTATGAAGCAATGCTCACTCAAGTCGACTGACCTCTTTCACATCAAAGATAAAAAGCTGATTTTGATTATTCATGGTCTCTGGGACAATATACAAGGAGACGCGAATGCGACATGATAGCAGCACCCTACGCGGCAGGTTGATGGTCTCAACCGGATCGCCGTCGTGCGCGTCATGATCAAAACGCCAAAGGGTGGAGAACACGCGCGATCACCGACGAGTCGCGAAGTGAGTGCGACGCGACGCGGCAGGTGTGCGTCCAGCGAACCGACTTGCGTCTGCACGACTTAGGCCTGCACAAACTTGATCGACTTGACGACAAACGGCTTGCTCAGGTCGTCCGGGTCAGCGCGGTACGCGCCGCCGCGGCGACCATCCCACTCGGACATGACGAGAGCGGGCTCGCCCGCGCAGCCCCAATCGCGGTACATAGCCACCTTCCACGCGGCGCGGCCGTCCGGGAACGTGGGCCAAGCGTGCATGTACGTGAACCCGTCAGCGCGGCCCTCGAGACCGCGGCATTGGCCAGCGGCCACGTCGGGCGTGCCGAGTACTTGGACCGTCGTCGGGCCGTACGGCTCGTCGTGCCAGTAGAACGTGACGAGCGGGTCGGAGGGCACAGTCGCGGCCGTGACGGCGTGGGCGAGGACGGCAACGAGCGTGACAAGGACGATGGCGAGGAGAGGGTTGCCGGCGAGCATGGTGGTGATTGTTGGAGTGCTTTTGTCAGTTTTCCGGGGGTGGAGAACGGCCGGGTATTTGTACCGGCGTCGCTGGTGCCACCCAGTCGGCCCGACCCACTCGGATCTAACTTTTGATCCGCAGCGGCGCAGGTGCGAGTGGCAGTCCGAGCTCACGGGGCACCGGCGGGCACGTCTTTGTGGGTCGACGCGAAGCGGCCCGCAGTTGCGCGCCACCGTTGCACGCGCGCAGTTGCCGGTTGTGCGGGCAGTGGAGTCGGCAATCAAAACTTTGACCACGTACACGCAAGTTTAAGCTAATTGTCAAATAAATCGGTGCCTTCTTTCCGTCCGCCGGTCGCGACAGGGAACTTGTGAGCAGCCAAGCAGCGAGGTCATGCTTTCCACAAGGAGACTCAAAAAAATCGAGCGGGCAGGACCAAGTCCCGTGCCCCAAATGAGAGGTGCGCCGACGAAACGGGAAATAGGACAGCGTCGACCGGAAAAAAAGGTCCAAGTGGTTCAAGGTCAATCTGTCGAACAAGAAGCTGTAGCTGTACAGGAAGAGAAAGCTTTGCCTGTGCGTGATTGACACAACCAAAAGCCAACCAGGTCAAATTCCCGTCACATTTTTCCTGAACAAATGCGGAAAAGGCTCTTGGGGCCGGTATCACCCACCGCGTTTCAACACGTGCGAGCCGTTTGTTGCTTTCAAAGGCTGCGGGGGGGGGGGGGGGGGTGACAGATACATCGAGGTCATGCAAGGCAGCCCAGCCCACAAGCGAAATCATGTCCATAAAAAGTACGCGCACGTAGGTCTTTTGCAAAATGGATTGTACGGGGTGGAGAAGACGAAGATCACGTCGGCGTGCAGGTTGAGAACAGGTCAGAGAGAATGTGACGCTGCAACTGTGCCTGTTACCGCTTGCCAGCCCGGCCGATGCTACCGCATTTGCTGCACGAATCCCAGCATCGACCAAATGGAGCTCGACCACCAGATCAAGACGGACGTGATTGACCGACCAGCTGGCGCAGACGCCACAAACGCAATTGACCACTCTCCAACAGGACTTCGTTGCTCCTGATGTCGCACCAGTTCCAGCTCTCGCGCGGCTTCTCCACTGGGATCATCACGCTGCACCTCCACTTTCAGGTCAGCATCTGGCTGAATGGTGAAAAGTGGTGTCAGCTTTTTGCCATTAACGTCCCAAACTTGCGCCATCTTGCCTTTTCGGGCTGTCGGATGAATGATGATTCCATTGACGCGTTCATCAACGCTTTGCTAAAAGAACCGCTGGCAGTCCTGATATTTGAACTCGATGACCAGTGCTCGTCGGCGGTTGTTGCACAGCACATGCTCAACGCCGAGTGGGGCCAGCTGTCCCGATTGGTGGTCGAGCACAGAAATGCCATCCCATTCAAGTTGCACCAAGAAATGATTGCGCGCGGATGGAGAGTTACCGGCCGCTAAAAAGTGCGTTGATGGTTGTGTTCGTCCGTCCATGTGTTTATAGTTTTTTTTGTTGCAAGTGCTCCATAAATGTATTCAACTAGCCAATGCACCCGGGGCAACCTCAACAATCCAATAATTCGCCTTGCCGGTGCGTACGATACACATGCGGCCGCCGACCAAATCGGCGCTCGTCACCTTTTGGTTCAACGCATCGGCGACGCGCTCTTGGTTCAGGTAGAGCCCACCGCGCTTCGCGAGCTTGACGGCCTCGGACTTGGACGCACACGCGCCCGCCTTTGCACACAGTTCGGCGATCGTCATTCCCTCGGCCAACTCCACGCGCGCGAGCCGTGGGTCGTTTTCAAAGGCGGCAAGGACGGTAGTTACGTCGAGGTCGTGCAGAGCCGCGCGGGACTGCGCGTACATGAGCTCCGTCTGCACGCGGGCCTTTTGGAGTAGGGATTCTGGAGGGTGGAGAAGGTGCCGAGCAGTGAGCAAACGTGCCAGTGTTGGGCACGAGCAGTGGATGAACGCGTACCGCTATGCACCATTTCGGTCACCTCGTCGGCGAGCGTCTTTTGCGCGAGACGGTGTTCCGGCGATTTCTGGCGTCGTTTGATCGCACAGGTAAGCATCCGGACCTCGTGGGAAGACCCGAAACCGTCGATCGTACGTCGTGCTCCATGATCAAGTCGTCAATCTCCTTGAGCGGCATGAGCGTAAAGTACTTAAGGTACTGCTCGACGTCGGCGTCTTGCGTGCGCATGAAGAACTGGACATGGCCTGAGTCATTTCCTCGAGCATCACCAAACGCTCGAACCACAAACACCCACGCACCTGGTAAAAATCAAAGACGGACGTCTTCTTCTCGTCCATCCAAACGGCATTGCCCGCGCTCTTGCCAAACTTCTCGCCCGATGCGGTCGTGACGAGCGGCAGCGTCAATCCAAACGCCGGATCGTCCTGGTCGGTACCCATGGGTGGGTGCCGTTTCCGAATCATGTCGAGCCCGGCCACAATATTGCCCCACTGGTCGGAGCCACCAATCTGCAACTGGCAGTGCTTGGTCGAGTAGAGGTGGTAGAAATCGTGCGCTTGCAGCAACTGGTACGCGAATTCGGTGAAGCTGATCCCTGCCTCGGACTCCATGCGGGCGCGAACGCTATATCCCGCTTGAATCGTCAATCAATCGCTCAAACCGCAATCAACGAGCGGAAGTGAAACACACCTTTCGCGACCCAGCATGGTCGACACGCGCGCGTGCCGCCCAACATCCCCCAAGAAATCGACGAGCGACATGTTCGCATACCAGTCGGCGTTGTTCACGACCTGCACCTTATCCGCGGCCGCCGTCGCGGCCAGTGGGTACCCGCGACGCTCAGCGTACCCGAGCGCGTTCGTGTAAAATCGGTGCACCTGGTGCGTGAGCCCCGCCACGTTATGTGCGAGCTGGTCCGGATCCAGAGCGTTGCGTTCGGTCGAGCGGCCGGACGGGTCACCAATCGCGCCAGTCGCGCCGCCAATCTGCGCGCAAGAGGCCGTGAGCTGAGTGACGATCGCGCGTCGCGACCGGGTGGAGAACGTACGAGAGAAATGACCGAGTGTCCGTGCGTGAGGAACCGCAGCCCGCATGTCATGGGGAGAAGGTTGCCAATGTGCGGCGCGTCAGCGGTCGGGTCGATGCCGCAGTAGAGCGTGATGGGCGTATCAAGACGTCGGAACAGGCCGTGGCTAGCTTGAATCGCGTCTGGGTGAGCGATTTGGCATGTTCGGGATGGCCAGCACGGTGCCGTACTTGGTGATGCTGGCCACAAGTCCACGCCCGACCAGGTCGTGTACGAGCGCCGGCATCGTGTGCGCGAGGTTGATTTGCGCCATGGTGAGGGTTGGATCAGGTGGAATAGTTGGCAAGTCGCTGATTTGGTCGCGTTGAAGATTGTATTGCAGCGCACTCGCAGCACTGGTGCGGTCGTCGACGTTGTTGACAGTTTGCTTTGGGTGGACCACTCGAACAGGATGGCCGAAAGCGAGTTTGCTTGAGCGATCAACAGCAAATTGGTCTGAGCCATATGCACGTGGCACGAACAAGCAATCCCTCTTGCGTCGTTCTTGTCGACGTGACCATGGCGATTGCAAAATAACGACCACCCTCCTCAACGAGCCGTTCATGGGACGCTACTTGCTGCAAACCAAGCTCTCCACCCGCCTCAACTCGTTTTCAAAATGGCCGACAGCGCTGCCGAGCAAGGCCGCCGCGCGCACATGGAAAAGCAGCGCGAGCGCATGCTCAAGGAGTTTGCAAACAAGAAAGACCAGATTGCCAAGGTAACCTAGAAGCGCGCTTCAGCATATCGTTGTCACCTTCTCAGCGATGCTGACGTGCGTCGGTGCAAGCCGCGTGTAGGACAATGAAGTGCACGTCGGGTCCGACAAGTATGTCTCGCAAAACCACGACGTCGAAGCGCAGCTCAAGGTGGACACGGTCGGTCTCGTCACGGCCGAAGAGTACCGCTTGATTCGCGAAAAGCTCGAGCGTAAGCGCGCACTCGAGGAGCAGGCAGGGAGTGCGGGCAAGAAGGCGGCCAACAAGGATGCGGCGTACGTTCTTTGCGCTTCTTTTCTCGCGGTGCTCGGGTGGTCCACATGCTCACATCATTGTACTCCGTTTCAATAGACCCAAGAAGAAGCGCAAGAAGACGGTCAACGCCGTGACGCTCTCGTTTGGCGACGACGCCGACGCAGCCTCTTCTTCGACACCGCTGATTCCGAAAAAGGCGACCAAGGACCCAACCGTCGACACGAGTTTCCTCCCCGACCGGCAGCGCGAGGAGGAAGAGGCCGCCGAGCGCGAGCGGCTCCGGCAAGAATGGCTCGCGCAGCAGGAGGCCACCAAGCAGGAGGAGATCACGATTGAGTACTCTTACTGGGACGGCACGGGCCACCGCAACACCGTAACGTGCAAGAAGGGCGACACGATTGGCCAGTTCCTCGACCGCGTGCGGCTGCAGTGGCCCGATTTGCGTGGGTGCGCCGCAGACAACTTGGTCTTTGTCAAAGAGGACATTATCATTCCGCACCACTACACGTTCTACGACTTTATCATCAACCAAGTGCGCGGCAAGTCGGGCCCGATATTCGAGTTTACGATTCGCGACGACGTGCGGCTTGTGAACGACGCGGCCAAGGAGATCACCGAGTCGCACCCGGGCAAGGTGTGCCAGCGCAGCTGGTACGAGCGCAACAAGCACATTTTCCCGGCAAGTCGGTGCGTGTTCTCTTTTGGTATTGCTTCAACGCTTGACAATGCAGTTGCTTACTGTTTTCTTGCGCCTTCACCATAAGATGGGAGGTCTTCGACCCGGACAAGCAATACGCCGTGGGCGGGTACACATTCAACGACCGCGCCAAGAAGAGGATCAAGAAGGACTGATGAGTGATTGGTCGGTCGTTTGTAATACAATCCGTTCCGTGCTCTGTTTCATTGCTTCACGTCGAACTGCAACAAAGGCGGACCAAGGAGAAGACGGGTAAATACGACATCTATAGGGGTTCCTTTCCATCGCATCCAAGCCAAGCATCCATCCAACCAACGACACCGCCTCCGCATAATGACCACGGACCTAAATCCTCGTTCTCGTCCCCTGTTACAGCCCGCGGTTCATATCATTCAGCGTCTGCGTCAACTTACTCGCCGCATCCGCCGCCAACGACTTGAGCGCCGTCAAGTCCTGCGCGGCCTGCGACGCGACTTTACGCGCAAAGTCCTTGGCCGACTCTTCCAGGGCGCCGTACTCGGCACGCGGCGAAACAGGCCCCGTCTCTTCCGGCCGCCCGAAATACGCCGCCGACGAAATCGACGACGCGCCCGCAAACTGTGACAGCCGCGCCTGGTCCTCGGCCGACGTCGGCTGGTGCGCGCCGCGCTGGAAGTACTGGTCCGACGAGATGGACTTGGCGCCAGAGAAACGCGTTTGCGCGGCCGACGACGTGTCGCTGTGCGCGGCGTACCCGCCGAGACCGAGACCCATCGGTGAGGCCGCGGCAGGGCGCGCGGCGGTGGGGCGGCTACCGGCTGCGGCGGCCGAGGCGCTGTTGAGGGACAGTCGGCCCATGCCCATGCCGAGGCGATCGGTCGTTGGACCCGTGACCACGGGGACCGGTGCAGCGGCCGGAGCAACGGGTGCCGGTGCCGACGTCGCTGAGGCAGCAGCCGCGGGAGCAGGAGCGGAAGATGGTACAGCAGTGGGCGCGGCGGCGGCGGGTGCAGCGGGGGTCGGGAACGTGGCTGTGGTCGGCGAGACGGCAAGGTGCAGCCGCTTGGCCTCTTCGGCGGCCTTGGCTCGCGCCTCGGCCTCGGCAAAGTCGAGGTTGACCACCTTTTTCGCACCGAGACCCTTGGGCTTGCGCCCGGCACTGCCGAGCGCCATCGGGCGAGCGGCAGGGGCAGCAGCGGGCGTGCTCGACGACGTGCCGAACGGGTTACTGTCAAGGTTCAGTCCGACTGCGGGCTGCGCGCCAAACGGGTTCAGGGAGAGCAGGTTGGGCGAGGCCGTCGTCGATGCCGCGGCCGATCCGGGCTTGGAGAAAGATGAGAAAAAGTCGCCGCCGCCTGCTGCAGTGCCCTCTGCGGTGGTCGCGGGCACGTCATCAATTACAACGGCCGCCGGGAAGCTAAGGGTGAGGGCGTGTCAAATCGCAGCAAAGACCTACGCTGCAGATGAAAAAGGGGCATACCGGCGCTTGTCGTCGTCAGCGAGCTGCTTGAGCTTGTCCTTCCACATGACGGCGGCGCGCGACGTGTACTTGGCCTGAATATCGCGCGTCTGGCCCGCAAACCCGCCGTGCTGCTTGAAAAAGTCGGCGGCCGCCTGGTTGCCGCCCATCTTCATGAGACGGAGCTGGTCCCACGTCTAGAAGCGAAGTGATCAGCACCAAGTTCGAGTGAATCGAGCTCCAAACGTCGAGTGGGTGACGTACCCAGGTGTCGAGCACGGTCGAGCGAACAAACGAAATGTGGACGCCAAGGTTGCGGTGCTGGCCAGAGCAATCTAGCAGCAAGCAGGCGTCAGGCAACCGCACTGCACTTGAGCTCGGCACAAATGCCACAACAAGAACCGACCCATGCACAAATAGATGCCGAGCGGGATAGACGCCCACGTCGGTGCCGTGGCAGCACAGTCGAAGCAGTTTTGGTTGGGCCGCTTCGACTTGAGCTTCTTAAAAATATCGTCGATTTGCGCCTTAGTTGGCTCCATGATGGCGAGTGAGCTTGGGTAGTGGGTGAAAAGAGGCCGGGAACAGGAGATTGGCGGCGAGCGGTTGCGGTGCAGCAAGTGGCGAGCGTTCCGGGTGTGGTCCTGCGGCAAGAGGTCAGATTGCAGCAGCTTCGGCAGTGCGATTGATTGTCGGCGAGGAAGTTGTCGTCGACAGCGTTGGTGGAGCCGCGCAAAGTCGCCGTGACAGACGTGTCGGGACACACGTGTCAGCGCCGTGATGCACTGTACGTCTCACACCGATCTCGCGTTCGTTTTCTTTTTGTGCTGGTGCGAGCAGCTGCCCCCACCATCCACGGAGCACAATGTTGTGGTGGAAGCGCTTGAGCAACAAGGCCGACGATCGCGAACAGCGATCACTCCAATAGTGGCTTGTCGTTCTTGTTGCATTTGCGTATGCCCTCAAGGGCATAGGCAGCATTCTGCGCCAACCTCGCCCCAGAGTCTCACATTGACAAGAATGACCAGCACTTCAAGCACAGCATGCATGTCAGTGACAGCAACCGCCAGCTGCACACCATTTCGAATGGGCCCTTTCTAATGCCGACTGGCCTGTCATCCAGCGTTATGCGCGCGACCCGCGCTTTCCGCTGCTGCTCCACAAGTACTGTCGATTTGGACTACCCTTGTCATGGAAATGGTGGTTGAGCAGACTGACGACAGGTGCCTAAGCGCCATCAGCTGCTTCATGGCAAGCCCATTTATGCCATCCACCATCTCCTGTTGCATGTTCTGTTTTGGCCACCTGATGAAGTACTGTGCACAGTTCAAGAGCAGGTCGCTCTGCTGATCCTGATGCAGCCCCAATCTCACTTTGTCCTTAAGATGGGCGTGGATCTCAAAAACTGAAAACTACTGGATTGGCTCAAGTTGATATTCCATTGCTTCTTACCTGTCGCCACTGACTTATCCTTGATGACTGAGTCTTTGGCAATGTGATTTTTGCTCAATTGTCTGTTCCAAATTGTTGAGTGCATTACCAGCACACTTGTTGATCTGCACATGTGTGATTCTCTTAGTTTTGCCCACTCACCTATGATCCAGCTGTTGGGGGACCTCATTCTTCTATGGAACCTTGACTGTACACTCGCAGCAATTCTTCCTGTTTTGCAAACCACGGAGCCGCAATTTGCTATGCACTTGTGGAGGTCCCTCATGTGCGGCGTCATCTGTTGGGGGTGGCTGCTGCTCATTGGGCATGCACCTGGTGCATTTTCTGTGCTTGCACAGTTTCTCGACTTTCACTCATCACTGGCAGAACAGATGGCTCGTAAATGGTTGCGGTTCGTCCTTGCTGTGAGCAGTGGCCAGATAGAACAAGCTTGTGCAGCCATGGATCAATTTCTTGGCAGCTGCAGTTTGAGGTGCTGGCATGCTCTGGGTGCTGCATCAATTGCTGGCCACGTCGAGTGTGCAAAGATTCTGTTCAATTGGTTTGCTCCCTTACCCGCTTTGGACCACAATGGCTGGTCAATCGCCATGGAGCTTGTATGTGGGCTTGGATACTGTGCCATGCTTGACACGCTTCTCCCAGTAGTCCCACAGCAGTCTTTGCTGGGCCAAGTCGATTTTGTGCCATGGCACGGCTTCGCTGGCGCTGATGTGATTGGGTGGGTGCGCAAGAATGTGCCCAGCCTTTGCATTGACATTGACTGGCACTTGCTAGGCGGCCAAGGTGCTGGAGTACTGGGTGCTGCATCCATGGCCAGACACATTGAGTGTGGAGGGCCTATTCGATTGCCTCGCACCCGCCCTCGCTGCTGACCACAACGCCTATTCGGTCGCTATGGAGGCTGCTTGCGCGCTCGGATCACGCATGTTTGACATGCTTGTCACAGTTCGACCATCTTCGCAGGCCCAGGACACGTTTGAGCGGCGCAATGGGTTTACCAACTCTGATATGGTCGCGCAGGTTCGCACAGCCATATCTGGCCTGAATCTTGACTGGCGCACAATCGTGGACGTGGCGCAAGAGCACTGGCGCAATGTGTCGCGCGCGTCGGGCAACAGGATCTTGGACATGGCGTTGCGCGACCTGTCAAGTACGGACGTGGATCGGATTCAAGAATTGCTTGAAGTTGTGGTGCGGTCGTGCCGGCCATACCGAGTGCTCAACGATCCTGCTTGACCAACTGCTGGTCCCATTTCTCAGGGCCGATGGCATGGAAGATCATGCCTGGGGCCATGCGATTGAAACTGCATACATGCTCGGTTCAGGCGACATGCTCAATATGATTGTCGCGGCCTTCCCTCCGCCCTTTTCCGGCCCAATTTCACTCAATCATGGGTTTCCCAACGCTGATGTAGTCGCGTGGATCTACGACGTGCCTGGCCTGAGCATTGGCTGGGAAATGATACTAGAGACGCTGGTGGCGTTTTGGCGAGCCATGCCACACGAGTCGGCAAGCAAGGTCCTCGATTTGGCACTGCGCGACCTGGCAAGTACTGATAAGGAGAAGATGAACGAAATTGCTTGGCGTAATGGTACGCTGGTGCCCGCCGCCCAGCGTTGATCGGACCATGGTCAAGGACCGCTAAGTACCGCAGCGCGCCAGCGTGGGTATAGTCGGACGACGGCAGTGTTGGTGGAGTTATTTGCGAGCTGCAAGGAGGTCAAGGGATAATGATTCAGAACAAACGCAAAGCATTGATGTGACAACCAAATATGTTAACAAATGCGGACTCTGATCTCGAGCAGCAGCGGGCGCCAAGCGCACGCATGCACGGCCGACACGCGGTTCAGCACACTTACGGCTGCTTGGGCGCCTTGCCCACAAAATTCGCCTTGTCAAACCAATACCCCAAATCCAGCTCCTCGTACGGGAACCCGACGCCGTCCTTGTCCGTATACTCCTTGCTCGCGAACCGCGGCAGAAGATCCGGCCGGTGCAGCAACGCCTGCACAAACTCGAGCGCATCGACGAGCCGCGGGCCCGGACGGTTGAAATGGTGGTTGCCATTCATCAAGATCACGCGTTTCGGACGCGGGTTCAGCTGCCACCACCAGGCGTCGGCGCGGTCCAGAAGCAGCCGCAGCTCGCGCTTGGTCGTGTCAATGTCGAGCCCGCACGGCGCAATCAGCAAGATTTCGGGGTGGGTCGCGACGAGCGTCGTGGGCTGGATCCGGTAGGACTTGGTGTAGTCGGTCGCGTAGGTCGAAGTGGCCGCACAGTCGCCGCGCGTGATGGTGCGGACGGGCACGGTGGGGACGGGTTGCTTGACCCAGTGCGACGCGGGGAGAGAGTCGGTCGACGACTTGAGGATCGTGTTGAGCGGGTGGTACCCGCCGGCAAGCTCGATGAGTTCGGGCGTCCAGTGGCCGCCGTAGAAAATCTGCACAGCCAAGAGATGAGTGCCGGGATCGACCAGGGAAACGGCACGCTGAAACAGAAACGAACCGGGTCCACCCACTCAATAAACGCAACGTTGGGCCGCTGCTTGACGTTGGCCAAGGACCACTGCTCGGCGGCCTTGACGCGGCGCACCAGGTCCTCGAAAATGGCGCGCGCTTCCTTGGAGGCACCGACGGCATCGCCGACTTCGACAATGTTGACGAGCACGTCGCGCAGCGACGCTGGGTTGAGCGTGAGCACAGTAGGGGACGGCTTCATGCCCTTGGCCACGCGTTGGACCGTCTGGAGAGCGGGATGGGTAGCGTCAGCCGCAGGAATCCGCCGGGTAGCGTTGGAAAATGGAGACGGACCTGAAGATCGATCGCGCAGACATCGCAAATGTCCTGCGTCAAGATCATGTCGGGCTTGAGCTGCTGGATCTGCGGAATGTCGAGCGTGTAGAGCGAGCTGCCCTGCGACAGCGCTTCGCTCACTTGACGGTCCACATCGGCTGAGGTCTAGAGAGCAATGCACCGAAGACAGCGTCAGTTGTCCGTGACGAGGACTTCAGACGGTGGAGAAGAGAGGGTACCGTGAACGTCGTCTTCTGGCCAGTCAAGATGGGCCGGTCACGGATCGTCCTGGGTCACGGGCAGATGAGAGCGGGTCAGCTCTCTGGAGTGGCAACCGAGCTGAAAATGGCCAGCTCGACCAGCCGCCAGTCGCGAACGCACCGCGGATAGTCGCACTCGTGGCTGCGGCCAACAAGGAGCTTGTCGAACCCCGGCAGCAGGCAAAGAATCTCAGTCGCTATCAGACGGGCACGCCCAAGTCATCAAATTGCGTTCAACGATTGGACCTCGCCGCAGCTATTACAATAGCAGCAGCGGCTGAACCAACCTGACGGCAACACGGAAATGATTCGCGACGCGGTCGCCGTCGCGTTTCCGGCAGCGGCACTGGGCGACATGGTGCTGGAGCTTGGCAGTTTGATGGCGCGCTTGTCACTTGCAGCAGCTGCGTCTGCAGCACGGAGTCGGCAGCTCGTCGTGATGGTTGCCTTCGAGACTTTGCCCATGCTCCAAGCCTGCATCGCGCTCACGCTCGCATTGGGCAGTGCCAGGCAACCCGCTTCCATGTCATCGCCCCAGCCGTGAACAATCCTTCTGTGGCGCTGTCCCTGCTCCTTGTCGCTGCTGGTCCCTCTCTGTCCTCCGTCTCGTAGGTCCTCTTCAACGACGACACGAAGATGGCCCAAGAAGAAATGCCCTCCGCGCGCGGCAAGAGGGATGCTGACCCCACCTGCACGACGTGCCCCGCGGACTCGCCAAACATCACCACCTCGGCCATCAACCCCGCTGCCGAACCCAACTCGATTCCCCACCACTCCCGGCCCCACCTGATCTGGATCGACTTTGACCAAACGCTCACGGCCGACGACTCGATCGCGTACCTCGCCGCGCTCCCCACCGCGAGTTCCGCGCAGCTCGCGGCCGCCGCGCCCGCCGTCCCCTGGTCGGCGCTAGTCGACGCGTACCTCGCCGACTACGACGCCTGCCTGCGCTCGCATCCCGCCAATTCGACAACCGAGGCCGTCGCCAAGTCCCGGCGCGACTGTGCGATCCATGCCGTCTGTTCCCGCATCATTCAACTCCGGCCCGCCGAAGCGCAATCAGTCGCGCGGCTCGAAAAGGCGCGGTACTTTGCCGGCCTTGATCCGCGGGACGTGCGCGCGCACGGCGCCGAGGTGGTGTTGCACCCGGGCGTGCGGGAAGTGCTGGCGCGGTGGGTCGCTATGGGGCGGGAGGTCGCAATTTGCAGTGTGAATTGGTCGGTCGACTTGATTCGTGGCGCGCTCGAGGTGGATAGGTTGCAGGTCGTGTGCAATGATCTCGAGGTGGTAAGTGGGAGGACGACGGGCCGGATTCTGGGCGGGGTGTTGGACGGCACGGATAAATTGCGGCGGTTCGAGGAGCGGTTGGTGGGGAAGGAGGTCGAGGATGGCGTGGCCGTGTTTATTGGCGATTCATTGAATGATGTGCCATGCATGTGTACGTTTTTGAATGAGCTGGAATGTCGCGATGCGCGAGGATCTGATTTCGTTCATGATTAGTGCGCGCCGATATCGGCATCCTCTTCGCGCCCGCTTATCCCATCAAGTCGTCGCTGCTCAAACTGTTTGACGAGTGCGGGATCACGCTCATCGACCTGGCCACGACCACCTGCTCTGTCGACCGCGCCATGCACTTGGCCGACGCGCCGTGTCGTCTCTACCGAGCGCGCTCGTGGGCAGAAATTGATCGATTTTTGGCACGCGCATGATATGAATATATACCCCGACGTCAAGACGCGACGCGTTGCGCAAACGCGTCGTAGATTTGCTTCAAAAAACTACACGAACGTTGCCAACGTCAGTTCCACCCTCTGCATCGTCCTTCCATGGCGCAGGCCAAACGCACCTCTGACTGTTATGCACCGTGTTCCCACCCAACACGACGCGCACGCCGGGTACCGACGCGCTCAACTGGTGCACGAACCGCGCCTCCTCAAACGTGGTCCCACCGACCATAAACACAATCACGTCATTCACGCGCACGCCCTCCGGGAACCCGTTCGACGCGCCGGTCCCCTCCAGGAACGGGTAGGCCGTCTCCTTGAGTTTGCCGCGGACCAAAGCCTCGAGCACGCCGTGCAGCGGCGGCACGTGCTGCGTATAAACGTTTTCCACGCCTTTGAGCCCGCGCATCACCGTCTTGCCAAACTGCGCGAGCCCCGTGGTCGCCGACGTGCCGGTCGCCGCGGACGCGGGGCCGACGGTCGTCGCGTACCGCACGACGCGGTCCATCAGGTCGAGTTTCATGGGCGAGACGGCCGAGTCGGCGAGAAGTTGCTTGAACGACGCGAGGTGCGGGGAACGCGGGTTGTGCAAAGCGAACAAGACGGCGAGCTTGAACTTGGACTCGCCGGAAACGAGTGGGTCGCGCAGTTTGGCCGCGACCGATTCGGCGAGGGCCTCGTCGGACCGGAGCAGTGCCGGCGCCGAGGTATCAGCACAGGCCACGTTCTGCTCGACTTCCGACACGTCGAGGAGCCGTTCGGTATCGACGATCCGGGACAACTCGGACGTCAGCGCAACGTGCTTCGACACGTTCCCCGCGAGCCGGCGCACTTCCGGGTACTCGTCGACGAACTTCTTCATATCGGCAATCGACTCGAGCGCGGCCTTATTGGGCGTGCGCCGCTGGTACTCGGCGAGGTACGCCTTGATCGCGACCCCCAAGTCGCCGAAATTGGCGTACATGTTGGTCGCGTAAAACTGGTCGTCGTGCGCTGCCAGCACGACCGTCTTGAGATCGTCCCGGATCCCATCGACCAGCGACAAGTCGACGAGCCCGTGGTGAATCCCGAGCACTTCATGCACCATCGCCTGGTAGGTCCACTGGTTGAGCAACGGCGTGACCGGGTCCGCGCGCCGGTCGATGATCAGGACCGTCGCCGGGGTCATCGTGCGCGCCTCGAACAGCGGTTTCTCCTGCTGCATCAGGTAGCCCAGCTCGTGCGCGAGCCGCTTGGCGTGCGGGCTGCTTGCAGCGTACCGGATCACGGGCCGCTTTTTGAGGGCCAGGCACGCGGAGGCGAGCCCATCGACGGTGCGCTGCAATGCGCGCGCGTCCCAGTCGGCGAGCGTGCCGGCATAGAGCGGCCAGGCGGGTAAATCCATGTCGAGCGTGAACAGATCCGAGTTGATGGCAAGATAGTCTGCGAAACATTCTTGCACTTCGCGCACGAGCTCGTGCTCGTCAGCCTCGGCGAGTTTCTCGACTTGCAGCTTTTTGAGCACGTTGGAGAAGTCTGCGCGACGCGAATGGGGATTCGTCAATCGTGCGCTGACCACGGGCCAGAGAGGTGTCATGAACGGAACGTACAGAGGTAATACTCGCCGTACTTTGGAGCCTTGAGCTCGTCGATAATGTGCGCAATCGACTCTTGCGTCGGGCGGCAAAAGCACACGCATTTCAAGTGCGCCATCTTGTCGCGGTTCTTGTTGCCGATGCGGTCGACGAGGTAGACTTCCTTGGCAAGCAAAAAGGACTGCGTGCACACGCTCGACACGGTCGAGGTCTGGTGCACATGTTGTGCGTATGGGTCAGCAGCGGTGCCGGTTGGAAGGACTCGCGTGAAATGTTGAATGTTCGGCTTGGAGTAAATACCGTGTCCGGGTCGAGCAGCAAGACCTTCATGCCGGCGGGCTCACCGACCATCTTGGCCATGTAGCCCTGCGCGGCTTGCACGACGTTCATGGTGGCGGGACCGACGTAGGCGTGATAATCAAGGCGTTATTGGCAACGGGCGGCGATTGATGTGCTTGGCGACTGGTTGGTCGAAAACTTGCAGGTCGCGGTTCCGGCGCGGGTCTAATGATACTTTGGAATCAAGCGCTGGTCCAATTTCGCTTCAATTTGCAGCAGGTCGTTGACAATGCTGGCGGCAACACGGGCGCGAAGTTGGTGACGGGCGAGCAAACTGGAATCGGGCGCGACTTCGGCGCGGGTTGGTCGCCGTGGCAACAAGAAGCGCGAGACAGCCGTGAGACGCAGCTGCGCTCCTGCCAGAAAGCTGATTGAATCGAAGCCGGATTGCATGCGCAGAAACGGATTTCGAAGTTGACTTGAAAGCGGCTCGGAAACCCCACACAATCCACGCCGTGAGGTCACTTGACGCATTCTCTCTTTTGTCGTGATCACCTTCTGCTGGTCGCCACGACACCGACCACGACGTGCTCGACGACGACGACGACGAGGACCACGCCACCACGGCGACCACACCAACGTCAAGACCGCGCGACTTGCCGCACTCGCTCGCCCGGATCGGCCTCCGTGGATCGCGCCTGTTCAACTCTGCTGCCCGCTTGCCAGCTTCGCCCAACCACCAAATCTCGGCCACCTCCGCTTACTTCCGGCGACGACCATGGACCCATCCGACGGCGACCTCTTCTCGTACGACTACGGCGGCGCCTCCGGGAGCAACAAGCGCGCCGCCGCCGACTCGCCCGCCGTCGACTCGCCGTCGGCCTCGAAACGCGCGCGCCGCGACGACGACGATTCCCGCCGCGACCGCGAGTACCGCTCGTCCCGCGCCGACCGTGACCGTGGCGACCGCGGCGACGACCGTGAGTACCGTACCTCGCGCTCCGACCGCGACCGCGAGCGGGGCGACCGCGGCACCGAGCGCATGGGCCGCGACGACCGAATCCCGCGCGAGCCGCGCGCTGAGCCGCGCGACGACCGTCCACCGCGTGACGACCGCGAATACCGCCGGTCCGACCGCGACCGCGACCGCGACCGCGAGCGCGACTATGACCGCCGTGACCGCGACCGGTACGACGAGTATGACCGTGGTGATCGCCGGTCGTCGCGCCGGTCCGATTATGACCGCCCGGCACCGCGTGGCCGGTCGCGCGAGCGCGGTGGTGGCAGTAACTCGGATCTCGGCCGCACGAAAGGGTTTGGGTTCAGTTTCGGCGGTGGGCTGTACGGGTCGGGTGGGAGGTACAGTTCCCCGAGCCCGCCGCGCGGGACGGTCCCGCTCGACCAGCGGCCGCGCAAGTTGCAGTTGTGGGATGTCGCGCCGCCCGGGTGGGAGGGGGTGCCGGCGACGCAGGCCAAGGAGACGGGTACGCTGTTTTCGGTGGTGGGGCGATGAGGGGGTGCATTTGGCTGACCAACGTCGTCAACAACATAGGCCAGTTCCTGCTCCCGTGCCACAAGGCCGTGGCCAAGATGACGCCCGGCCACATGCTCGGTCACTACGACTACAAGCCCAAGCCGACCTTTTCGGTGCCAGGAGGCGCAACCGTCACGACGGGTCCGAGTTTCCAAACGTTGCGCCAGCAGCGCCGTCTCTACGTCGGCAACTTGCCCATGGACGTGCAAGAGGTACGATTGCGCGCGGCCTTGCCTTCCATCCCGAACCCGAAACTGACGCGGATGCCTGTTCCACCGTTTACAGCAAGATCTCCTCGACCACTTCAACCACGAGCTCAGCAAGGTCGGCCACCCGAACGCGGCCATCTCCGCGTCGTTTGGCGGCGATCGCGCGTTTGCCTTTGTCGAATTCCGCGACCCGGCCGACGCGACGCAAGCGCTCTACCTGGACGGCGTGCCGTTCAAATCCATGTCGCTGCGCGTGAAGCGGCCCAAGGACTATGTCCCGCCCGAGGGCGGCGACCCGATGGGCGCGCCCGGCTTGGGCCCGCCGCCGGCGCCGCACAATCCCGACAAACTGTTTGTCGGCGGGATCCCGCACCACTTGTCCGAGGACCAAGTCAAGGAGTTGCTCAAGTCGTTTGGCGAACTGCGCACGTTTGCGCTGATCATGGATAACGAGCGGCAGCAGTCCAAGGGGTACGCGTTCTGCGAGTTTGTCGATTCGTCGGTCGCCGACTTGGCGATCGAGGGGCTCAACAATATGGAGATTGGTGATCGCCGACTCGTCGTGCAGCGCGCGTCGTCGGGCCGCCGCGATGGGGCCACGGGGAGTAACGCGACGCCGATTGGCGGCGGACCGTCGTCGGTCCCGCCGTTGCTCGCGCAGATCATGAACATGGCCGCGGGCGGGATCGGGCAATTGTCGCGGATCTTACTGCTGCTCAACATGGCCGCCGTCGAGGACTTGCGGCAGCCCCGCGACTACGAGGATTTGGCGCTCGACGTGCGCGAAGAGTGCGGCAAGTACGGGCAAGTGGCCTCGGTCGTGATTCCGAAAATGCCCGACGGTGGCGACTTGCCGGCGCTCGCGCAAGTGTTTGTCGTGTTCGAGGACAAGTACGCGTGCCAGAATGCGTTGCGGCATGTCGCTGGGCGGGCGTACCGGTCGCGGTCAGTCGTGGCCGCGTTTTACCCAGAGGATCGCTGGACGGCGCGCGATTATTATGGCGCCAAGGTCGCCAGCGTCGCGTATCTGTAGCGTGGTTGGGATGGCGAGTAGCCGGGCATGTTGATGAAGCAAGAAACAGCACATTTGTTTGATGATTTTGCGGCAGATGAGAAAGGGCGACAAACTTTGACCTCGGACTTCATTCCAATGTGCACGTCCGTTCATCAGCTCCATCCGCGACAACATCAATCATGTCCAACACGTAACATCTTCAGCTCCAGACTTATTGCAACCCATCTCACGCACCGCAAGCAATCGATTTCGAGCAAGCACCATGTCAGACCTGCTTGAGACCCCCATTTTTTCCGTGCCCGACGGGTACCAAGTCCCGAAATGGCCGTCACTCTATAACCCGTTCCGCCCGTCCGAGGGATACTACATGTATTACCGCGACGGTAAGCGCACGCTCACGTTCATGTCGCTCCAGCCCGACACCAATCTGATACGAACGGCCATCCGACCCCGCCAGATATCCTGCGCTTCACGCTGCTCTGGTCGCTCGTCCTCTTCACTGGCGTCTACGGCGCTGCCGGCTTATGGGGCTACCTCGTCTTTGCGCGCCGCACCAAGCTCGCGATATTGATCCCAGTCCTGTTTCTCGTGACCGCGGGGATCATGGCCGCGCTGTCTGGGATCGTGTTCGGTATGATCACAAGCTTGCCCGGTAGTGCATGTGCGACGACACAACCTAACTCACGAGCGCTTTGGGTAGGCTACGTCCTCGGCGTCGTGTACAACGCCGGCGCGTTCCGCATGTCGACGTGGACGCCGTTCCTGTGGTCGTTGCTGCAGGTGCTCGTGACCATGGTCGGCGCGTACACGCCCATGTCGACGTACCTGTGAGGTCACTGCCGACGGCGAAGCCCGCAGAGCGTGGTCGGACGCGGGGTGCAGGGAAACTAGCCGTGCAGCTCGCTGGGACAGGGACGTGTGGTGATGCTCGGTGCCATGTCCCGCAACGCCCGCTGCCGCGTGTTTCTGGGTGCTGCTGATGTGGGCGCGTTGATTTGAGGTGGAGAACTGGCACAAGTGGCGTCCGAGTCGAGCATGTGTGCGTGGTGTGCTTGGCAGCTCGACGTTGCTCACAGTTTGGCAGCTCATCGTCCATCGTCATCGACACGCGTCCGGAAGGGGGAGAGCCGTGGGTTTGACGATTCATTGAGATAGCGATGACCAAGAGGACCACAGGGTTGATACTTTTGTCCAGAACTGTATTGAGCTCCGCGGCCTCGCAGATGCAGAGGAGTCCCTCTCATCGCTCGCGCTCATGCTCTACTCGAGCACCAAAAAAAACTGGCCCTGGACTTCGTGCGCCGCGCATGTCTTGACGGGCAAGCATGGGACGCACTGACCAGCCAGCTGTAGCACTGTCACCGAGGTTGGAATATGCGACGCAACGGCAGCAGCATCGGTATCACTCGCTAACTGGTAAAGTTTCAAATCCGTGACAGCAGGCGGCACAACAAGATCGGCCGTGAGAGCGAGGTCATCCAGGTGGAGGGATAGGACAGCCAAAATGCGAGGAATCGACGCAAACATTGCGCGCAAGGCCACACTGGCGTCAGTCATGAGCGCCCCGGGCTCATTCAAGAAACGTGGGAATCGTGAGATTGTTGGAATCGAAACACCTTGAGCTCGAGGCTCCGAGAGAGCGCACTGACAATCAAAGCACACTCGTCACTGCTGAGTCCGGAATGGTTGAAGTGAAAAGAGATCTCCGTTAGGTGCGCCGCACGCATTGCTCCAAGAAGCGGCGCTAAGAGGACTGGCCGAGAGCCGGATGACAGCGAGTTCAATATCGGAAATACAAGCTCGGTCGACGGCAGAATCTGTGGTCGTGCGGCAGGGCAAACACCCAGCGAGCGCAATCGGCCTCGTGGGACGGCCATGACCAGATGCATCCAATCCGACGAGCCGCCACCTACTTTTTCAACGACACTCAGGTGCTCCAGAACCTGTGCCATTCGCGCGACAAAATCACAGTCCAAGTCGGGAACAAAAAGGAATACGAGCTTGACGCGGGTTTTTGACACCAACCGTGACCGTGTTGCTGTCACTCAAAGCGTTTCCCACCACCATTTTGCCTGATTTTGCATTGCGGTCCACAACCATCCACAACCGCTGATGCATATTCTGGGAAATGAGCCTGTAGTCGAGTGCGAGTTTGCTGATGTCGATTGCTGAACTGAAGGCACGGATTTGGCTACTTTGAGGTTTGGGTGGCCGAAGAGCGATTCTTCAATCTCACAATAAGTAGCGAGGTCGTGCATTTGGGTGTCTGGTGGTCCCAGAGATACATCAGCGTGAACCCAGAAATGCTCGGAAGGCAAGCGACCGCACCAATACGGCGTGCGGTGGGTCGTCGTGCAGCGCCAGGGCAACGAGCTCGACAGGATTGCCATTGCTGACACTAATCTCCTCGCCAGTGTCGGTGTGGGAGAGATTGATCGTGTTGCACAACCTACTACGGGCAACTGCACGCAGCACGGGCACACTCCACTTTGGCAGCGCTCGTGCGAGCGCGACAAGAGACCGAGGACCATGTTCTTTCCCCAAGAGCATAAAATCATCAACAAAAATCTTGATGGTCTGCAGGATATGGAGCGGTCTGACATATCGGCACCACGGCATAGAGAACAACAGGAAAGGCAGCTCAACCATGGGTTACTACGACCAACGCCACCGCGGCAAGTCCATCACCATCATGGGCACTACCATTGCTGCCCTCGCAATGACGGGCTCGCGATTACGCGATCGTCGTCCACCCACGGCTCTCCATAGCCTGGCGCATCTCCGCCGGGATCAGAAATGGCGAATTACCAGCAATCCCAACACCATGCAGCCGCTCCCAGTCCCGCGCGAGCAGGCGCTCGGCCGCGGCCTTGACCACATCTGGGTCACGCACGTCCAAAACAATACTGACCAGCGAGTCCGCTGGCAACGTTTCAATAACCCGCGCCACCGCGTCGCTGGTCATGGTACATCCACCGAGCCGCACGTCCCGTAACTTGAGCGAGCCGTCAGCCATGAGTGTCACCCACGCGTGATCGTCGAATTGCGTTCTGGGCACAAAGCGAAGCGCCAGTTTCTTGACACCCGCCTGGAGCATGGGTGTGAGAGCTTGCAGACACTCGCGCCCATCGGCCACGCCGCGAAGGTCAATTGAAACGAGATGCGGCAGCGGCACAGCGGCCAGGCGGCGCAAGACTGCAGACGTAAGACGGTCGCCGAGATGCAGTGACTTAACCGACGCTGGGATGCGAGCCATGATCTCTAGGGCGTCTGCTTCACCGGCGAATGGGGAAAGAGTAAGATTTTCAACGCTGGGTGGCACCGCGATATCAGGGGTCACGACAAAACGCGTGCTGGGCACACTCAAGATGAGGCAGAGCGTGGTCAGTATGGCTGGGATGGCAACTAGCATGGGGCGCGCTGCAAAACGATCATCGGTCGCAGATACTGTGGGGGGGCGGTAGTTGAGGCCGAAATGGAACGCTTTCAGCATCGGGCAGTGCGATAGCACGCGCGCAACGAGAGCAAAGTCGGTGATAGTCAGGTTTTGCATCGCAGGGTCCAAAGTGAGCCAGGTCAGGTGCGGCAAACGAACGATAGTCAGGAACGGCAGCACAGTTTGCAAATCAGCGTGGCACATGAGCTTCTGCAGCGCCGGGAACACCACCTCGGCGGATGGCAAGCCCTGCACACGAGGGACGCGGATGATCGCGAGCAATCGCAGGCCATTGCGAGGGATGGCCGTGAGAAGCTGCATCCAATTTGACGAGCCGCCGCCATCCATCTCGGCCAATGTCAGACTCTTGATTCGTTCAAGATGCGCCATTTCAGCGACCAGCTCGCTCGGCAGGTCAGGCACCATCAATGACACCCTGCAGATCATGCGCGGAAGCGGCCGGTGCAACAAATACGGATGCTGCGTCCATGGCGAACCGATATAATACATCAACGTGAGCGCTGAAATGAGTGGCGGCAGGCACGCGACCACAAATGGGTCATCACGGTTGGTTGAAGTCAAAAGAGCCATTCCTTGTGGCGCCGAGCAGGGCAAGGGCATGTGATCCGTGACGCGGTACTTCGGCGTTGAACCGAACAAACGCGGTGATGCTGGGCCGTACGAAACTGCATCGAGAATGAGGAATGCGCTCGGCGGATCGTCGTGTGGTGTAACGGCCACAAGCCCAACAGGATCGCATTCGCTGACGGTCGTCTCCTCGCCCGCATCCGTGGGGCAAAGGTTGATCAAAGTGCAGCTGTCGTTGCGAATGGCCACACTCAGCGCCAACGCATACCATTTTGGCGATGTGCGTGCGAGTGCGACAAGCAGCCGGGGACCTTGTGTCCACCTTAGGACGAATTCAGCGACACGAATCTTGACCACGTCTGGCAATCGCTCAAAAGCGGACACGGCGGGCTGCAAGCCAAAGCAGCTTTCAATTGCGTGCGGTCCTCCTTTCGATCTCGCAGCAGACCCATCACGGTCGGCCGCCGACATACTTCTTTCGGGTCCTTGGTTGTCTGGGAGCAGTTGAGGCGAGTTGCAGGCCTTTGCAGGAAGTGACTGCGGTCGTTGAAAGGAAGAATTGGATGGGCGATGGGTGGTGTTGGTTCGTCGGATCTGAAGCGAGCGAAGCGTGGGGAAGCGTCGGAATTCCTCACGAGCTGTTTGCTCACCACGAAACGTCTTGGCAGCGTCTTCGGGCGCAGCAAGATTGCAAAAAAAAAAAAAAGGGTCTTGGCTAAATGCTGATTTAACAAGTACTCGTTTCAAGTCGGGGACGGGAACGGGCGAGACGGACTGGATCAAGAATGGAGCGACGGCGACGCAGAGTGCACAGCGTTGCTTCATCTCTCAGTTCGTTCACACGAAGCACGAAACGAATGAGCACATTTCAACTTCGACGGCTTTATTTATGACTGACCCGACCAAATATTTCGGACTGCTGCCGTTGAGCCGGCGCGCTAACGTAAAGCGAAAGTGGGACACAGAGTGGTCAAAGAGTGCATGATCGCCCTGTCAAAGCAAAGCCAACATAGCCAATACGTCTGCTAGACCAACGGCAATGGGCTTGCATTTACATGATCGTCCTCCACCCACGGTTTTTCATTGCCTCATGCATCTCCGCTGGAATCAGCACTAGCGAATGTGCAAACCCAACACCCTGTAGCTGTTTCCAATCCCGCGCGAGCAGGCGCTCGACCGCGGCCTTGACAACATCTGGGTCGCGCACGTCCAAATTAATCCGGAACAGCGAGTCCGCTGGTAACTTTTCGAAAACCCGCTCCACCGCGTCGTCGGTCATGGCCCACCCACCAAGTCACACTTCGCGCAACTTGACCGTCCCGTTGGCCATAAACGCCGCCCACGCGCGTTCGTCGAATTGCGTTCCGGGCACAAAGTAATGCGACAACTTCTGGGTACCCGCATGAAGGATCGGTGCGAGCGCGTGTAAACACTCGCACGCGTTGACCACGCTAAGGTCGGGTAAGTGACGTGAGGTGCAGCAGCCGCGTCATGGCGGCCAGATGGCTCAAGGCTCCGGGTGTCAGATGGTCGCCGAGCCGCAGCGACATGACCGATGCCGGTACCCGGTCCAAGATTGCAATGGCGTCGGAGTCATTTCCCAAGGGAGAGAGAGCGAGGTCCTGGGCGCCAGGAGGAATGGCAATATCGGCCGTCACGACAGACCGCGTGCCAACGACGTTGAAGGCAAGGAAGAGCGTGCTCAGGGCCGGCGGAATGGCGACTAACATTGGACGCGACGTAGCGCGGTCTTCGATTGCAGCAACAGTGGATGTGTCGTGGGCCCGAGTAAGCCAGCCAAACTGAAACGATTTGAGCACCGGACAGTGTGATAGAATACAAACAATCAGATTAAACTCGGTGCTGGTGATGCTGTGGTCCATCGGTCCCATAGAGAATCTGGTCAGGAGAGGCACGTGCATGGTGGCAAAGAATGGAGCCACAACTTGTGGATCAGCAGAGCAAGCGAGAGTCTGCAGCACGGGAATATTCAGCGACGCAGTTGGAGAGGCGAGCACGTGCGGAGTAGTGTTGAGCGATAGTGTGCGCAGGTTGCTGTAAGGGATGGTCGCGAGCACGTGCAGCCAGTTTGACGATGCACCGCCATTGAACTCGGCCAATGTCGGACTCTCGATTCGATCGAGATGCGCCATTCCGGCAACGAATTCGCTTGCCAGGTTGGGCGCCATCAATGATACCCTGCGGATCGTGCGCGGAAGCGGCCGGTGCAACAAATACGGGTGCTCCGTCCATGGCGAACCGCTAAAATACACCAACATGAGCGCCGAAAGGTGTGGTGGCAGGCAGGCGACTGTGAACGAGCCAATGTCTGCTGAAGTCAAGGTAACCACGAGTGTGGATGGCAAGGGCACACGATCCGTGATCGGTACCTCACTGGTGAGCCTGGCAAGCGCGGCTCAGGAGCTGGATCGTATTGCACTGCAGCAAGAATGAGAAATGCGCGCGACGGATCGTCATGCGGGGTCAGGGCCACTTGCCTGACAGGGTCACAGTCGCTGAGGACCATTTCGTCTCCAGCATCCGCACAGCACAGGCTGATCGCATTGCACTCCTGATTGTGAGCCGCCCGGAGCGCCAGCGCATACCACTTCGGTGACGTGCGTGCAATCGCGAGAAGCGACCAGGGAAAATACCGGCTCAGTATCAGTTCGAACTCGGCGATGCGAATCTTGACCACTCCTGGCAAACGCTCAAAGGTAGTTACGTCGGGCAAGCCAGTGAAGTTCACAAGCGCGTGCTGTTCTCCTAGTGTGGTGATGAAGGCGGGTCCATCGCGGTCAGCTGCAGACATGATTCTACTGGCCTGTTCGTGACCAGCGTGCAGTAGCTGAAGCGCGTTGTTTGTCCTTGCGGCAAGTGATCGCGGAAGGTGAGGTCGTTGGATGGGTTGATGTTGTGAGCTGTGACTTGAGACTCTAATGGTGATGAACTTGAGTTGATGCAGTGGGCTCGCTGTTTTGCCACACCGACCGTCAGCAACAGTTTCGGTCGCCATGCAAGGCATGAGAGCGCCTCGAAACAGCAGCAAGACCAGCAAGGACGCAAACAAGCGTCTTAACAAAATGTGAACCACAACACGCAATTACTCGTTTCAATCAGGGGTCGGAAGCAGATGGAGGCGGACTGGATGAAAGCAACGACGACCTGCGTTGCTTCAACTATCAGGACAGCATGAAACGAAAGAGCACGCCTCAACGTCTAACGTCCCACGATTGTTATTCATGACCGTCCCAACCAAACCGCTCAGACCGGCATCGTCGCGCTGGCGCGGTGAAAGGAAAACGATTAGGATGCGGTCCACAGTGCCACAACAATGCAGGCATGACCATCCCGTCAAAGCAAGACCATCATCGCCACCAACACTGGGCCCGCCCCTACATGATCGTCTTCCACCCACGGCTCTCCATGGCCACGCGCAACTTTGTCGGAAGCTGGTTCATTGGACCCGCAAACCCAACCCCACACAGCTTGTCCCAGTCGCGTGCGAGCAAGCGCGCGGCCGCGTCCACGATAACCCCCAGGTCGCGCACGTCCAGCCAAATTCTGAACAGCGTATCCGTCGGCAGCGTGCCAATGACCCGTGCCACCCCACCGCTGGTCATGGTACATCCAGCAAGACGCACTTCGCGCAACTTGGGCGTGCCATTGGCGATGAGCGTCGCCCACGCGCTCTCGTCAAAGACCGTGCCGGACACGAATTGAAGCGATAGTTTTGTGACCGCCACATGGAGCATGGACGCGAGCGCTTGCAGACACTCGCGCGCGTCGGTAATACCATGCAATTCAATAGAGACGAGATGCGGCCGCGGCACTGCGGCAAGGCGACGCAAGACATCGGGTGTCAGATGCTCGTCGAGATGAAGCGATTTGACTGACACCGGAATGCGCGCCATGATCACAAGCGCGTCAGCTTCACTGGCAAATGGGGAGAGAGTGAGGACCTGGACGCCAGACGGCACCACGAGATCGGCCGTCACGGCAAATTGGCGGCCAGGAACCATCAGGTTGAGGCAAAGCGTGGTCAACGTCCGAGGAATGGCCCCAAGCATAGGAAGCACTGCTGCCAGGTCGTCGGTGCCAGAGGTGGTGGATGGGTGCTGGGACAGACCAAGATTGAACGCTTTGAGCGCCGGGCAGTGAGAGAGCACGCGCGCAACGAGAGCAAAATCGGCGCTGGTGTGGTTAAGACTCATGCCCAAAGTGCGCGGGTGCAGCGAGAGCTTGGTCAAGCGCGGCAGGCACATGGCAGCCAGGAGTGGGGCCACGACTTGCAAATCAGTACCGCATACAAACGTGTGCAGCACTGGAAAATCCAGTGCCGTGGATGGCGAGGCCTGCACGCGTGGAACACGGGTGATGGTGAGCATGCGCAGGTGGCGGCGGGGAATGGTCATGAGCAGCTGCAGCCAACTTGATGAGCCGCCGCCAATCGCCTCGAAAAGAAACAAATTTTGGAGTCGCTCGAGATGAGCCGTTTCAGTGACAAACTCGTGCGGCAGATCGGGCACCATCAGCGACATGCTGTGGATTGTGCGCGGGAGTGGCTGAAGAAGCAGGTACGAGTACTGGATCCACGGCGACAAATCGCTCAGACCCACCACGGCAAGCACAGAAATGCGTGGCGGTAGAGACATGATCGTCAGCGATTCGCCACGGGCTGGTGTCATCAAAGTGACCATTCCTCGTGGCACCGTGGAGGGCAATGGCACACGATCCGTGACGCGATACTTGACTGGCAAACCCGAAAAATGCGAAGGAGATGCTGGCTCGCACAGCACTGCAGCGAGAATGAGAAACGCGTGCGGCGGGTCGTCGTGCGGGGTCAGGGCCACGAGCCCTGCGGGATCGCATTTGCAGACGGTCGTTTCCTCCCCCGCGTCGGTGCGGCCCAGGTTAATCAGGCCGTGCTGCACACTCTCGCCGGAACTTGCCACATTCAGCGCAAGCGCGAACCAACTTGACGATGCTCGTGCGAGCGCGACAAGCGACTTGGGACCGATTTCCCAAGCCGAAAGCACAAATTCGGCAACACGGATCTTGACCACGTCTGGTAAACGCTCGAACGTGGGCACAGCAGAGACGCCTTCCTGGACGCTTGCAGCAGGTTGATCTTGGTCTGCCGCAGTGGACATTTTTTGGTTTTCTTATCTGGCAGCGTTGGATGCAAGTTGCGCGTTGTTGCAGGAAGTGCTTGCGGAGTATAAAATCAGTTTGAATGTGATCGAGAGTGCAGCTGGTTGATGCTGGCTCCACCATCACTCCTACCAGGGCTGTGATTGCCATGAATGAGTCTTTGCCAGAGTTTCTGTGGCCAGCAGTCGGACATCAGGCAAAGCGCAAACCAGAGTCATTCCATGATGCATTTGGGCATCACCTTTATGGCTTTGTGAGCGTACATGAGTGGAAGGAGCGCAGCACGGACGCAGACCGCTCGGACGCGTTCTCGGGCCGCGCGACCCACCATGCTGGCCGCTGTTGGGATCCATTGAGGATGTGGCCATGTGCCCCGTCCGTTGCGTCAGAGCGCGGTGGACCGCACACTGCCGTTTGTTATGTGGTTGTTTTGGCTCCTCTTCATCGCCTGTGATAAATACGTTGGCCCCGTCCCCCGGCGCGGTCAGCAGCTTCGCTTCTGAACAACAGTGCCTTTGGCCCAGTCATGCTGGAATGTGAACTTCATCTAATGACTCGTTTCAATACGCGGTTGGGAACCGAGGAGACAGACAGAAGTGAATAAGGAACAGTGGCGAATACAAAGCATGAAAAGCAGCCAAACGGCACACGTTCGCTCCCATCAGCGGCTTCATGGAATGTCGCAGCCGTAAGAATCTCCTGTCACTTTTTCGGTAGTCAGATTCGTTTTTTTTTTGCTGGACGATGTTATGCGCTGAAATGAAGGCGAACGTTGGCAAGCATGGGTGTATAAGTTTGTGACCTGCTTGGCCAGAACGTCTGTCGGTATCAGCATCCTCGCCGTGGCGCGTTGGATGCAAACGACCAAGGCGAATGGAGCAGGAAAGGCATAACGCCCGTCTCAGGAGATGATCGCACCATCACAACATGACTGACATATACTTGACCCGTAAATACCGACCACGGTCCCGTCCCTAGATCAACATCATCCTCCACCCACGATTCTTCATGACTTCCAACAACTGTCGAAATCTGATCCAGCCGCCAACTGCACACACTCGTTCTCAATCGCACACGAGCATGCGCGCATGCGCATCCGTGGCCACAGCTAAGTCGCGCACATCGAACTAGACACTGACCAGCGTCTTCGTCGGCAACGTATCATTGACTGGTGCCACTCCGTCGCTGGTCATGATACACCCAGCGAGACACACTTCTTGCAACTTGGGCGTGCGGCTAGCGACATGCGTCGCACGTGTTCTCGTCGAATCGCGTGTCAGGTACAAATTGAAGTGACAGTTTCTTGACACTGTCGTGGAGCATGGGCGCGAGCGCTTGCAGGCACTCGCGCGAATCGGCGATCCCGTGCAAATCAATCGAGACGAGGTGGGGTCGCGGCACGGCAGCCAGGCGGCGCAAGACAGCGGGCGTCAGATGCTCGCCGAGTTGCAGCAACTTGACCGACACCGGAACGCGCGCCATGATTGCCAGGGCGTCGGTCTCGCTCGTCAATGGGGAGAGCGCGACTTGGACACAAGGCGGCACCACAACGTCGGCGATCACGACAAATTGGCGGCCCGGAGCCGTCTGAGGGAAAGTGTGGTTAACGTTGGTGGGATGGCGGCAAGTATGGAACGCACTGTCGTCGGTACCAGAGACGGTGAATGTGTGCTGGGAGAAACAAACTCGAGTGCTTTGAGCGTCGGGCAGTGGGTTAGCACGCGCGCAATCAGAGCAAAGCCGCCGCTGGTGTGGCCGAGACTGGCGTCCAAATTCCGCCAGTGTAGTGCGAGTTTGGTCAAGACTGGCAGAAGCATCGTGGCCCTGCTTCTGGCCACGACTTGCAAATTGGCACGAAATACGAGCGTCTGCAGCAGCATAAATTCCAGTGTCGTAAATGGCAGGTCTTGCGCGCGCAGAACACTGGCGATGGTGAGTATGCGCAAATGGTGGCGTGGGATGGTCACGAGCAGCTGCAACCAATTCGACGATCCACCACCCTTCAACTCGAGTAGAGATAAACTCTGGAGTCGCTCCAGATGCGCCGTCACAAAATCGTGCAGCAGGTCGGGCACAATCAATGACAGGTTGCAAATTGTGCGCGGAAGCGGTTGGTGCAACAAATAAGGACGATGAGCCCATGGCGACAAATAGGTCAAGTAAACCAGCAACAGTCCACAAATGCGTGGCGGGGGGGACGAGACCGTTAACACGCCGCGCAGATCGGGTGAAAAGGACAATCTTTCCTCATGGTGCCGAGGAGGGCAAAGGCATGCCGTCCGTGGCGCAGTACTTGACCGGAAAACCCGGCAACAGTCGTGGCGGAGCTGGCTCGCATATCGCCGCATCGAGAATATGATATACGCGCGGCGGATCGTCGTACGGGGTCAGCGCCACAAGCCAGACAGGATCGCAAGTACTGACGGCCGTCTCTTGGCCAGTGTGGGTGCGGCACAGATTGAGCAGGCCGCTCGGCACTGTCTCAATGCAAATGGCCACACGGAGCGCGGGTGCATACCACATTGGCGAGGCGCATGCGTGCGCGATAAGTGACCGGGGACCGTGCTTCCAGTCGACGATCAGCACGAATTCGGCAACGCAACTCCTGACCACATCTGGCAACGTTCAGATGCGGAAACTGCGGGCACTCCTCGATGCATACTCGCAGCAGGTTCATCGTGATCTGCCACAGAAATTTTCTTTCGAAAGTCGATACGAAACTGCGAGATACGCGTGTCGTTGCAGGAAGTGTTGGCAGAAATGAGCTTCAAATACTGGAAGTCAAGGATTGTCAATGATTGCAGGTCTTCGTCAAACGTTGCTGGCCCTGTTGAGAACTGCACGATTTCAGAAATGAAGCTGCCGAGAACCAAATCCGACCAAACCAATGACAACAACTGTACGACAAATTTGGACCCCGTCCCTCTCTGACACGAAAGACAGGTCCACGAGCACGCCAGCGATGATTCCCAACCGCAGCTATCTTGGCCGGGTGGTTCGTACAGACCGAGAAAGCGCCAGTGCTTTACCAACACCCTCCTTCCAGTCAATAGGAACGTTCACAAGCTGGCCAAAAGCTGAAAGTCGGCCATCACAATGAACGGCGTGCATGCTCTCGAACCGCGTCTCGGGGGTGTACGTAGGCCGACCGACGCAGCCGTGCTGGCTGTCATGTATCAATATGAAAGGTGAACGATGTTGAGTGTGGAGATGCGATTGGGGCCACATACATTTGAGTTCCCAGAACCATGAACAACGTTGCGCTCACAGCAGCACCAAGGCAAGGCTACAGACTGGCAAAAAATGTGTATTTTTTTATGTTTACTCGTTTTAATAATGCGTCGGGAACGGACGAGATGGACTGGGTCAAAAAAGGAACGACAACGACGGCAAAGCAACAACCTCGCGCACTTCCTTCCACTCTCCATCTCCGCTCCAACTTAGGGTAACAAAAAAAGCACTCGACCAGCGAGCGAGGCGGCACTCTTTACCAGAGCTGCCCGTTCTCTGACCGGCCCGAGGCCGCCTGGGCCTGCAGCTGCTGGAGCTGCTGTTCTTGGTACGCGAGCACCTGCCGCTGCAAGTCCTGGACGAGCCGCTCGAGGCGGTGGTTCTCGGTCTCGAGCTCGTTCACCTTCGACTCGAGCAAGTCGATCTTGGCGGCTTTCCGCGCGCGCGACATGCGCGCCGAGAGCGTGTTCTTGAGCCGCTTGAGCTCCTTCTCCGACTGCGCCGAGGCCCGGGTCGTCTTTCAGCAGCACGCTTCTGCGCGGGCCGCCGGCGCCGCCGGGGTGCACGCCGCCGCCGCGGCTTGAATCGGCGCGCGTCGAGCGGGATCAGGTGCGACGGGTAGGCGAGCGCCGGCGGCAACAGCTTGCACTTGGTCGTCGATTTGCGCGTGTTGGTCGGGATCAGCGTCGGCGCCGGGACCGGGAGCAGAGGGCGCAGGCGTGGCCGCGGGGGTCGGCAGCGCCGGAGTGGCCGTGACCCGGGGTCGTGGGCACCGACGGGTAAGCAGCGGCCGGAATGATGGGCGCAACGGCCGCGGGCGCTTGCGGCGGGAGCGTGGGCACCTGGACCGAGAACGCGGCTGGACTGGTCAGGTTGTAGAGCGGCGCCAAGGCGGTGGCGGTAAAAGCCGGCACGACGGGCGTCGCGGGCGCCGAGGTGGTGGGCGACGAGGCCACGAGCGGCGGCAGGTCGGCGACCGTCTCGTCATCGTCAAACCCGTTGAGGAACTCGGACAGGTCGAGCTGCAGGTCGCCGGCGGGCAAGGCGATCAAGTCGGTGGAGGGCGCCGATGAGGCGGCCACAATAAGGTTGGCCGGGTCGGCCTCGGGGACCACGACCGACGCCGACGAACTCGAGCCGGCAGGGTCCTTGCCAATGCAGCCGTCGTTCACGAGCTCGGCATACAGCTTGGAGAGATCCGCGTCAAAAGCGTCGTGGCCAAACATGTCGATGTCAAGCGTGTTGAGGGGGCGCAGAGGCAAGGAGGCAGCAGAGTGCGTCGTTGTGGTGGTGTGGTCGAGCGACAGCGACGTTGGATGCGAGAGCAGCAGCAACGGGTCGCCGAAATCGCGCCTATTCGAGTCGGTGCTAAATCGGCGGCTTGTTGCGCGCCAGCGCCGCCGTGCAGGGGTGCGCAGGGCCCGGCGCCGTATGCTGGCAGATGGTCGTGGTGCCGTCCAGGTCCGGCGGGAAGAGGCCGCGCGACAGAGCGTTGCCCAGGATGGTGGTTTGCTGGTGCGGGGCGTAGGTCATGGTCTCGGTGCTGGCGCGCTGGTGGGCGGTGCGGTGGAGCGTGGGGCTGGCAATCGAGGATCGCGACGATCGCAAGGAAGGAGAGCCAGGCCGAGCAGGAGAGAGAGCGGCCGGGGCGGGGGGAGCGCCGCCTTCATATACCGCAGCGAACGAGGGCGGCGGTAACGTTGTTGAGCGGGTTGGCGGCGGCAGCAACAGGGACACGGGCCGCGAACCACGTCCTGCAAGCTTCTCAAGCTTGCCGGCGTTGGTGAGGCGGCGTGCGAAACGCAGCCAGGCAGTCGCGCCCGCTGCCGAGATGCGTCACTTGGCGGGGACCACGTGCACACTCTGTCAGCGCTGTCCCGTTTGATCTGCCGGCTTGACGCGGCCACGCCATGAGGCTTGCCTTCTGACTCGCCACGTGAAACACTGCGCGGCCCACGTGTGGCAACGCCACATCGTCTGTCGCGCATCTCCACGCCGACCGCCACCAACCGTCACGGCCCGCCGAGACCTGTTGCACGACGCGTCCGCGGCACCCGGCGTTGCAGACTCTGCCTTACTCGAACGGGAACCAAGGACGACGGCCGCGACAGCACCCGCAACTTGCCGCTGCCTCCACGCCACGCCACGCCGTTCCAACCTCTCATGTTTTGCAGCTTGCTTCAACTTGCCCAACCACCATCGCCATGAGCACCGCCACCACGACCTTGACCATTGCCCCGACAGGTACCCGTCTGATTCAAGCTGATGGAGACGCGCTCCGACACGCTCTGAGACACGCCCACCCTGTGAAACCGTTGCTGACCCAACGCCGCGCACCGCTCACCCAGTCCCCTACAAGATCCGCGACTTTGGATGGCCCACGTCGTCGCCGTTGCACTGGGGCAACTACCCGATCCTGTCCCCGACGCCCTCCACCACCTCCGACATTGACAACCTGTTCCCATGCCACGCACGCGCGCTCTACGATTTTGAGGCCCAGGGTGCGCCATCTCGACCCTCGAAGGTCTTGGATGCATGTTTCACTCACCACAATCTCACCTTTCGCGCCGTAGACGAGTCGGAGCTGAGCTTCACCGAGGGCGCCGCCCTCTTCATTCTCGAGCGCCGGTACCCGGGGTACGTGGTTTCGTCCATCGCCTCCCTCACGCCCATTGCATCTGACACCTCTTGGCCCTCCTCCAGCTGGCTCGTCGCGTCCCTCGACGAAAACGAAGGCCTCGTCCCTGAAAACTACGTCTGCATCGAAGACATGGAAACGGCATCGACCACGTCGTCCGTGTCCGCCACGTCGCCGCCCGTTTCGCGCCGCCCCTCGGCCGCGTTTTCCGACAAGCCCATGCTCTCGCCACTCCCGAGCCCGCGCGGATCGTCGGCGTTCTCCTCGTCCACCTTCTTCACTTCTGACCAGCGTATTTCGCTCGGTCCCGCCGCTGCTTTCCGCCGGTCGGGTCTGCGCCATTCGGTGCGCCCGCCAGCGATCATGACGACGGCGTCGCCAACAAGCGTCAGCGAGGCCGGTGAGTCGGAGCAGGCGGCTGAGGCCGCGGAGCCGGCACCTGCTGACGATTGAGTGAGCCGTGGTTTTTTTTTTTTTTTTGTTTTGTTTGATTTTGGACGGTGGGTCGTGCCCACGAAGCGACCCGACGCGTACGTCACCCGAGCCGCATTGCTCTTGTAGGTATTGAGTCCCCCACCTTGCGCACGCCAATTTTGATGAATGTTGAACGGGAAAAGCATCCCAGTTTGGTCGTGGATCAACCTTGCGCCATCGCTTGCTGAACGACAAGGTGCAGTCCGTCGCGGTCACGTTTTGTGCTGAAGCCGCGAGTTTTTGCGATATGACTTGCATCCTCCTCCATCCTTGTGATCCACACTCACGCTCGACCAACTGCGCGAACCTCAAGCACTTCGTTACCTTTTCGAGGCCCCTTCGAGACGACTTCCAGCAGTTTGCCCGCGCCGACGCTCATAAAGCTGTGACGCGCCGTGCGAACCTTGGACGGCAACATCTCGCTCAGGACAACGGCTTACCTGTACTCTCTCACCATCAGCATCCTGCGCTTATTTTGCACCTACCATGACGGACCAGCAGCAACCCACCGTCGCCCAGCCCGTCGGCAACGACGACCCGCAACCTCTACCCGCCGACACCCGCCGCGAACCCAAGTCCGGCATCGCTGTGACCCTCACCCAGGCCCAATCTCTCCTCGCGCACCTTGGCACCGTCACGTCCCTGATCCCCAGTTCCAAGGGGTACAACAACTGCCTCTACCTCGCAACCATCTCGTCCCCCACCGGCACCACGGCCGCCGTCGTCAAGGCCGGCGGCTGGTGCTGGTCGCGCGTCAAGACCGAGGCCGAAGTCGCCGGCCTCGCCGTCGTCGGCGCAGCCGGCACCGTCCCCGTTCCCCGCGTCCTCGCGTGGCGATCGACCGGGAACCCGGAACTCGCCGCGATCGAACGGATGCCCGGGGTCGCCCTCGCGGACCTGTGGCCGAGACTCTCGCCGGCGCACCGGCGCGACGCGGTCGTGCAAATTGCGCGGATCGTGGGGAAGGCCAAGACGGGAGACGCGGCGCGCGCGCTGGTGACCAAGGGCGCGATTGGAAACTTGAGTGTGCGTCACGGGCCCGTCGCGCACGCCGCGGGCCCGCCGCAAGTCGACGATGTGACGGCCGGCGCGATGGTAGATGGTGGGCTCGGTCCGTGGACCGATTACGAGGGTCAGCCCGCGGCGATGCGGTACCTAACCGACACGACGCGCGCGGCCGTCGCCACGCTGCGGTCCCCAGCGCTCGATGTGCTGCAGGACATGCGCGACCGGTTCACCGCGCGGATTGACGCGTACGTTGCCGCGCTCGACGGCGGTGCGCCCGTACCCGGGTCGAAACTGCCCGTCGATCCGGCCGCGTGGGCGGCGGTCCCGCTCGAACTCGTGCACGGCGACTTGACTCTGAAAAACGTGCTGGTCACCGTCCCCGGCACGGACCTCGCCATGCGCGCTGACGACCCGCTCACCCTCGCCGCTACAAGCGATCTCGCGCTCGACCAGGGTGTGCAAGTGTCAGCACTGATCGATCTCGAATGGATGGGCGTGTTCCCGTGGGCCGACGAGCACCGCGTCTCGTACGAGTTTGTCAAGCCCGATGAGATTGCCGACGTGTTTGGGCTCGATGGAGTTCCCGCAGCGGTGCGCGCCGAGGTGGAGGAATTGCAAGCCCTGTTTTACGATATTCTCGAGTCGGAGTATGGTTTGCCGACGCCACGGTCAAGGGCACAGGAGTGGTCGTGGCTTACGGGCGCGATTGCTGTGCGCGACGCGATTGCGCCGTGGTGGATGAAGAATTTGGTGGATCAGAGCGCGCCGGAGCATGGGCCCAAGGCGACAGCATGCGAGAGGGAGTTGGATGCGGCGCTCGTGGCGATGGGGTTCTGATGGGTTGCGTTGGCAAGCCGTCGCTTCATAGTGACGCCAAATATTGCAGTGAAAAAGGAATGAATAGATCGGGCAGCTCGTAGAGCTGATAAACAGCTGTGATTTCGAAGGGGCATCTGGTCCGATCGAGCGGAGCAACACCTGTCAATACATGACTGACGTCCGTGTCCATGGTGGTCGTTTTATGCAAATCTGATTTCGATTGGTTTCGTTTTGGACCTTCATGAACAAAGGAAAACACAACGCCAAAGGGATTCGAACTAGCAGCAGTAAAAGACCATCGACCCGCGAGCGAATATTTGGACCGATTTATCAATGTTGTTATGATCGATCAGTGGGTGGCAAATCTTTTGATTTGAACAAGGCGCGACCACATGAGCAACGTGGTCACCCGGTTTGCGTCGATCTTTCTCGATGTTACTTCGTCGGGCACGTACCGGCAACGAAATGCCAAGCAAGCATTCCTTCCAGCTCGCAAGACATCGCAACACCAAAGCAAAGCGACGGAGCGCACATCAAGTTGTGACCATTGCCGAGCTCGGCACCTCGTCTCACAACACACCCTGAACAGCAACACAAATGCAAACTGGTGGAGAAACATGATATCATTGTGCTAATATACAGAACGGAATCCAAAAACATCACGTCGCCGGCAGCAGCCCGAACTTTACCACGCCAACCCGGTCGTGGTCCCACACGCGTCGGCGGCCTTGCCCGTCGTCGCGCACGCCGACTCGGCCTTCTTTGCCGCCTTGGTCGCGGCAATGTTCACGCGGAACAGCTTCTTGCCGTACTTGCGGTACATGTCTGTCACACCGCCACCCGACACGAGCCGCTCCTCAAAGTCGGACAGGGCGAATGGGAACTCGTGCCCCGCGACCCGCACGCGGCGCGCCGGCACGTCGACCTCAATCTCGGACCCTTCCTGGGCGAGCTCGTAGAACTTGTCGTCCTTGACAATCACGCCGAGCAGTGCCATATTGTACTGGTTGCGGCCGTAGATGAAGGCGTACCCCTTGGCAATCACCGCCTGCACACCCGCGCCCTTGAGCGCGCGCGGCGCCTCCTCGCGCGACGAACCCGACCCGAACCCTTCGCCAGCGACGACGATCGTGAACCCTTGCGCGACCTTGTCGCGGAACTCGGGGCGCCAGTACTCGAAGCAGTGGGTGCCGAGATCGTGGTCGTCCTTGCCGGGCATGAACGGCGCGGGAATGATCGCGTCCGTGTCAATGTTGTCGCCAAACACTTGCGCCTTGCCGCGAATCACCGTCGTCAAAGGCTTGGGCGCGTCCGACGCGTCGATGCCCGAGTCGTCCGAGTCCGAGTCGTTGCCCGTGGCCGGTGCAGCGGCAGCAGCGGGCTTGGCGGCAGGTGCGGGAGCCGGCTTGTGCGCGGCGCAGATCAGTTCCGGCTTGGGCTCGCGAATCGTGATCGGCGCGACCGACGGGGCATACGTCGGGTTATCGATATCGAGCGACTTGCACATCTCGCGGAACTCGTTCTCGTCAACACCGTCAAGCAGCACGCGCGGGTCCGTGATCTTCATGTCGAACGAAGACGCGGCGACGGTCGCGGCCGAGGCCAAGTTGCCAATCGACCCCTTGCCCATGCGGTTCGCAAAATTGCGGTTCTGCGACGACAGCCACACCTCGCCCTCGCCAGCCACATCGGCGGCGATGCCGAGGCAGTAACTGCACCCGGGCGCGCCAATCTCGAACCCGGCGCGCTCGTAGACCTCGGCGAGACCGAGCTTGCGCAGCTTGTGCAGAATCGGCACCGAACCCGGGGTCACCTTGCGCTTACCACCGATCGCGGGCGTGAGCCCGCGCTTGAGCCCGGCGCGCAGGACGAGCGCCGCGAGAATCAAGTCCTCCTCGGCGGTCGTGCACGCACCGATAAAGCACCCGTCGAGCTTCTTGCCGGCGACCTGCGAGACGGGCACGACGTTGTCGGGCGACGGGTAGAGCGCGACGAGCGAATCGACCTTGCCGAGGTCGATCGTGTGCGATTCGGCGTACCGCGCGTGCTTGTCGGCGCGGAAGTACTTGGCGCCTTGGTTGTGGTCCTTGCGCTGCGCAATATACGCGGCCGTCACCTCGTCGGCCTCGAAGACACCGGCAATCCCGCCAAACTCGGTCGTCATGTTGGCAATCGCGAACCGCGCGTCGCACGACATGTGACGCAGACCCGGGCCCGTGTACTCGACGGCGCGCTCAAAGGCCACCGTGTTGCGCTTGAGCTCGCCGAGCACGTAGAGGATCGTGTCCTTGCCGCCAATCCCGAACCGCGGGCGGCCCACAAACTTGATCTCGACAACCTCGGGCACGCGCAGCCACGTCTCGCCCGTGCACAGTGGCATCGTCACGTCGGCAGCGCCGAGGCGACGGCAAACACCACAGTGTTGTCCGCCGAGCACCGAGTGCGAGTCGGCGCCGATAATCACCTGCCCGGGCTGCGCGCGGCTGCCGGCAAAACTCCGTGTGCAGAATCGTCTGGTTGGGCCCGTGGAAGTCGGTTGAGCCCGGCCTCCTTGGCAAACCGCTCCGACGCGGCAATCAGCGCCTGCGGCTTCGCTGATGCATGATCTTGGGGTCGACCGTGTGGTCGATCGCGAGCCAGAACCGCTTCGGGTCGTGGATCTTGGGGCGGCCCATCTGGTCAAACGTCTTTTCCATGCCCTTCCAGGTCAGCTCCGACGCGAGCGTCCAGTCGACCTTTACGCAAATCATGTCGCCGGGTGTGACATTACCGGGCGCTTGCAGACCAATCGCCGCGTCGGTCAAGATCTTTTCGCAAATGGTCATGGGCCGGCGGCGCGTCTTGAGCGCGGCCTCGACGAGCGTCACAATCAAGTCGCCAACGGCGGCCGTCGTGGCCGACCCACCGAGGTCGGCGGTGACGGTGCCGGCATCAATGGCCGCGCGCACGGCCTCTTCGACGAGCTCGGCCTCCCACGGCATGTTGAGCGAGTACCGGAACATCATGGCGACAGACAGGATCGTGCCAATCGGGTTGGCCTTGCCCTGGCCAGCAATGTCGGGCGCCGACCCGTGAATCGGCTCGTACAAACCGGGCTTGCCCTTCTCGAGCCCGGCGAGCGACGCCGACGGCATGAGCCCGAGCGACCCCGGGATCACCGAGGCCTCGTCGGAGAGAATGTCGCCAAACAGGTTCTCGGTCAAGACAATGCCGTTGAGTTTTTTCGGGTCCTTGATCATGTGCATGGCCGCCGCGTCGACGAGGCATGTCGAAAACGGGATTTGCGGGTAAGACTGCGCCATAATGTCGGTGACGGTCTTGCGCCAAAGACGAGACGTGGCGAGGACATTAGCCTTGTCGACGAGCGTGACGGGCTCGGGCGGGTTCGACGCGAGGGCCAAGTGCGCGGCGAGGTGCGTGATGCGCGCGATTTCCGATTGCTTGTAGGTCATTTGGTCGTGCGCTATTTGGACAAGGAGGGTCGCTAGGTCAGAATTTGCCGATCCAAATGGCACTCGAACCATCGGGAAATGTCACAACGGACTTACCCTCTACCTCGCTCACGCTGTAATTCGCCTCGGTGCGCGCGCCAAAGTAAATCCCCGAAACGAGCTCGCGCACGACAATCGACTTGTCGAAACCGGCGAGCGTCTCGGGCTTCAAGGGCGAGAGGGCGCGGCACTTGTCGGCCGGGAAGAAGACGGGACGGATGTTGGCAAACAGGTCGAGGTGCTTGCGCATGGCAAGGAGGCCCTGTTCGGGCCGTACGGCCTGGCCCTCCCACTTGGGCCCACCCACGGCGCCGAGCAGGATCGCGTCGGCGCTCGAGACGGCATCGCGCGTCGTGTCCGGGAAGGGGGAGCCCGTTGCGTCAATGGCGGCACCACCGACGAGGTGCGTCGTGGTCGAGATGTGCGGGAAGAGAGCGAGGATGCGCGCGGCTTGCGCAACGATCTCGGGGCCAATGCCGTCGCCGGGCAGCAGAACGACCTTGCTTGAGCTGGACATGGTAGTGACCGTGGTGGTTGGGTGCTTGGTTGGTGGAGAAGCGGGAGAGGTGGGAATGGCGAGCCAACTTGGGCGGGGCGATGCGCGATCTTTATAGGGGCACGGCAAACGCGGTGACAGCGGCGCAGAGACCCACCGGAAAAGACCACGGCGCGCGCGTTTGCCGTTTCTTGCCGTTTCCTGCCGTGATCGTTGGCCGTGTGGGCCGTGAGGTGGTTGTTCAGGCCGTGGCCACGACCAGGATTGCTTTCAACGGCCACGTCTCCTCTCCCACTTGGCCAAACGCGCCAAAACGCGCCCAAACTTGGGCCCAAGGCGGTGACGCCGATGCAAACTCGCTGTGACCCAGACAACGTGACCGCGACAAGCCACTGCCACGCGAGCCATATTTTGATTGGCCGCTGATCGACTGAGGCGGTCCTTGGAAGCTCATGACCTCGAGCCAATCAACGTATTTCGCACGTGCGATTTCCCGTTTTGGAAGGTGTTGGGAGGCGTTTTCATGCTTACCGCGGCACCCGCGCCATGTCTGTAGGCTGGAAGATGCGCCGAGCGCCAACAAAGGACCATGTCCGAGCGTCCGGTTGGTCACGAACCATGTCGATGATGACCACCACATCGCCTGACCCTGACGCCGTCCGTCGCGACACGCTCGCTGACGGGCGCAACCGGGACGACGATCACCACCCACTGGAGGACCCGCGCGGCTTCGCGGGCTCTGCGCGTGTCCGCGTCGTTGGACGTGCGGGCGGACATTAACGGTAAGGAAGCTCTACGGTGCCTCTCAAAAGGCCGTCCTTCCCTTGAACCCGCTCGTCCACGACTTGATCTCCCTGCTCCCCCCCCACTCTCTTGCTCGGCCGTGCTCTCGTCCATTCCCAGCCAACTCCACCCTCCACTTTGACCAACCATGAGCTACTCTGCCGCCCACGTTCCGCCCTCACCCGCCGCCGCTGCCGCCATGTCGACCTCCGCATCAGCAACCGTCGTGCGCCGGCAAATCCAGCAAGCAGCCGCGGCCGCTGCTGCACGATCGGCCTCCCACCACCACCATCCACCGCAACCGACGGCTCTCCACAACTTCATTGGCGGCGCGACAGGTCTCTCTTTCGCGTTTGCCGTCATGCACCCCCTCGACACGATCAAGACTCGCATGCAGGCCGCGTCCGCGCCTGGAGCAGCAGCGGCCGAGTCGGCAGCGACCCCGGCAACGTCGAGCTCGGTGGGCGCAAGGATTGCGGCCACGGCGCGGTCGGTCTTCTCGAGGCAAATGCTCCAAATCGTGTCGCGCGGGTTCGTCGCTAGTGTCGCTGGTGCTGCACCTCAGGTACTTTCACCTTCTCTTTCTTCCGCCGGAATTCACACCCAAAAGTACATTGAGAAACTGACCTCGAGCCTTCTCCACCCGAAAATTCACAGGGCGGTTTGCGTCTCTCGTCGTACGAAGCAACCAAGGCACGCTTGGCACCATTCCTCCCCGACGCGCCCACGACCGTCACGACCCTCTCTGCTCTCGTCGGCGACCTCGCGTCAAGTCTCGTCAAGGTGCCGCGCGAAGTGATCACGGCGCGCTTGCAGACCAACTACTACGGTACGGCACCCATGTCCGGCACCGCCGTCGCGCAGCGAATCGTACGCGACGAAGGTCCCGCCGCTCTCTGGCGCGGTTTCGGCCCAATCGTCGCGCGCGACGCGCCGTTCATGGTGATCCTGTTCGTGTCGTACGAAACGTTCAAGGCGCGGTATCAGGTCCACGTCGACTCGGACCATATCCCGACGGGCCCGTCGGTCCTGTTTGGCGGCGTCTCGGGTGCGCTCGCGGGCTTTTCGACGACGCCGCTCGACGTGTTGCGCACGCGCGTCATGACGGCGAAACCCGGGGTCGATGGGCAACGACCTCGAGTAGGGATCGTAGGCGGGTTGCAGCAGATTTACAAGGAGGGTGGGCTGCGCGGGTTGTACCGTGGGAGTGTCGCGCGCGGGACCTGGTGGCTCTGCGTGTGCAGCATGTTTTTCCCGATTTACGAGGCGACCAAGATGACGGCCGCCGAGTACCTGTAGATTTTGGTGTTTTGGTTTGTTCGTTTGTCAAGGTCTGATCTCTACCCCACGTTGCGACGGTTTATCATCCATCAATACACGATTCAAGACACATACACGCTGGCCTCGCTATCATTCCGCCACTCGAGCACTCCTCGAGTACTCCTCGCTCGCTCTTTACTCCCGAAAACGGCAGAGCAGTAACACAACAGCTACTCAGCTGCGGCGCCCATACTCCTCGATCCCAGCCTCGACCGCGCCCACAAACGCCTTTTCAAACGTAGCGTCCGAAAACCGTTCTGCGACCGCCAGCCGCGCATTCTCTTGAATTCTGGCCCGATCGGCCTCGTCCATGGTCAAGATCTTGACAAGCGCGTACGCGTACTCCTCGACCGACTCGGCCAAGAACCCCGTCAGCACACCGCGGTACGGGACCACAATGTCGGCCTTGGGCCCGCCGGAACGGTGCGCGAGCGGGATGGCGCCCGCGGCCTAACACATCGCACCCAAATCGGTCAGCATTGCCCCGAACCCCACCCACAACAAAGGAACATACCATGGCCTCGACCACCCCAATCCCAAAGTGCTCATCCCGCATCGTATGCAACGCGACACTCGCCGCCCCAAGCCGCGCGCGCACTTCCTTCCACGGCGCGTTCACGACCACTTCCACGACATGATCGATCCCCTTTTCGCGCGCGCGTTCGAGCACCGCATGCACGCGCGCCGTATCCTCGGCGTGCCGCGCACTGCCCATCACCACGAGTTTCGCGTGCGGGACCTGCGCGTGCACGAGCGCCATGGCGTCGATTTGCAGCAGGTGGTTTTTTTCGGGCCGGAATTGCGCGATCGAGACGGCCACGGGCGTGCGCGGAGTGAGTGGAAGGTCCAGAAAGGCCGCGGTCCCGCAGGGCGGGTAGACGGTGCGCGTGCGCGTAGGGGTGCGGAAGAGGGCGTGGATGTGGTTGGCGGTCCACGACGAGTTGACCTGGGGGAGCAGAGAGGGGTGGTGAGTGACGAGGGCGAGGGGAGGACGGGTAGAGAGCAATGAGAGTACCATGACCATGTCGGCGTGCCGCCCGCACCAGCTGTAGAGGCGCGCGAAGAGCCGGTAGTAGCTAAGGAGTGGAGGAAGCAAATCAGTGTCTCGTGTCTCGGTTACAGGAATGCGGGATCACGACAGCACGCACACGAGCTTGATCCGGCTCAACAGCGACGACTTGGCAATCTGCGCATCATTGTTGAATGTGCCCTTGCGGTCAGTGACGACGGCTATCATGTCGGTGCTGTCGAGTCACAGGAACGCGTCAGTTTTTCGGTGCCGAAATCGCAGGCAAGACCGAAAAGAGACGAACCTGATAGTCGGGTAATGCGTGTACGCAATGACGGGGCACCCGACGAGCAGCTTGACGAGCGGGTAGGTGAACGCGTAGCCCATCGTGTCTACGGCGCGTGAGCGCGTGTGAGATTCCGTCCGTGCAATCGACGTTCACCCCGACCGTGACCGCTCAACGCACCGATGAACAAGTCCGGTTTCGCGGCACCCTTGCGGATCGCGTCCCACGCAAGCACGACGGACCCGAGCGACTGCCCGAGCAGCGTGACACGCGGGTACGTCGAGTCCTCGACCAGCCACCGCCGTGAGAGGTACTCGAACTCGACGCGCTTACGGTCGACGGTCAAGTCGAACCGGTTCTGGAGATCCGCACGTGAAAGAACGATCAGCTCCCTGCTTTGAGTCTGTCATCACGCAAACCAAATCAAAAACACACCTCGGCATGGTCCAAAATGTCAGCGGCCGTCACGCCCACGTCGCCCGTGTACACGACGCACTGTGCTTTTGGCCAGCGGCGCTGCACGGCACGCACGGCCATCCACAGCACGCGTTCGCCACCACCGCCGGCATGGCTGGAGAATTTCGACTTCGACGCGTCAGATCACTTGAATTATTCGGTCCATACACGAGCAATGCAAGTGACCGACCAGAATGGGTGGAAGAACGCGATCGTTGTGGGGTGGTTCGGGTCGCGCAAGGTCGCAAGGCGTTGGAGGACAACATGGCGGCGACGGAGCGTGAGCGCTATCCACGTCGCAAAAATCACGGCGAGAGCGACCAAAATGGGTTGCAGCCAGTGATTGGTGGTGTCGGGGTCGGTGATGGGGATATCTGTGTCCATGGTGGTCATGTTGGCGATTCTGGTTTCGAATGGCTTTGTTTTGGACTTGGGCAAATTGAGACCAACACCTGGAAAACAAACACACAGCACCTAAATGGTTTGAACCGCCAGTTGGAAAAGTGATACCTAGACGCGGCAATCCGCGTGATTGCTGCTTTCACGACAGCGGTGCTTGATGTATAGAGAGTCCTGTCTCCTTGCACCCTCACTGTAACTCCATGGCCGAACGCGGCATCATGGCGCGAACGTGGTGCTGTGCATCTACGAAACCACGCTTGCTGCCTCCAAAGCAAAGACGGCAACGAATTGACCAATCGCACAGAACAGCGCCTCCAATCGCACAGAACAGCGCCTTGCCAGGCTAAATGTGGCTCAACCACATTGATCCAATTGCAGCCCTAAAAGGTTGAAGCGCAGGATGGTATGAAAGCAGATAGTCGACAGACTCACAATGCTATATTATGAATATGCGCTGCAGTTGGTGCCAAAGTGAGAGGAGGGGGACCAGATTGCCAGAGCCAGCATGCCCATAGTGACGGACGACCCTGTGCTCAGGATGGATGACGATGTACGTGGACGCCAGGGGCAAGGGACTGACGAAGCTTCGAGCAGAGGGAAACTTGTCTGGGGCTTTGCGCCATGACCTGGAGATGCTTGCTGTCATTGTGGCAAGCGGACACAGGAGTGCAGAGCTGGATTAACCTCGCTCACTCCGAAGCTGGCATTCATCCCTCACCAATAAATTGCGCGTGAGCGCGCATACGCGCCAAGCATCAATAAATCACGATAAGTGTGAGAGTGCGGCCATACCATACCATCAGGCTCAAGGCGACGTGAAAAAGACGTTAATGGCGGGGTGAGGCTTTTTGGTCAATTTTTTTTGAGACCATAATTAATGCACGGGTTGTCAGATAATTGGCTCGCTCAACAGCATTGGCACTTTGACGGACACTGGACATGCATGACCTTCCAGCGTCACAAACGAAAGTCCGACTCAATTATCCGTCATCGACCCGAGCGGTCGACGGTAGCCTCCTCGGCCATTCCCGTCGACAGAGACAGCAGGGCGAACCTACAGTATTTGGAAGAGCTGCTGTGCAAGGATCGAACTGAGGATGTCGTCCTGCGTGCGATCCGTGTTCAATGCTCTCCTTGCCCGACTTGCGTGCGACTGGACAAACAGCTCATCCCTTTCCTCTCGGCTTCCGGCCCTTGGTCCAAATGATACTCTACACTTGGTTTAATGCGTTTCCGGCTTCGGACCTTCAATACAATCCTTCTCCACCCCCACCTCATCCGCTCACGCGAAAATCTCGGGCGGCACCAGCAAATTCTCAGCCGAGAACAGATTCGCACCCAACGCCTCCTGCCGCAGGAACCGTGTCGGGAACTCGACCAAGTGGCCCTTGACGTCCCCGATCCTCGCCTCGACCTCGACCTTGGGCATCGTCTTGGACGGCACTGTAGACGTGAATGACCGGTACTGCGCCCACGTCTCGACTATCATAGGACGAGAGGTGAGTCGAGTTGTGTCAGAAATGGGTGGAAAAAGCGCTTTACGGACCCGTGTCGTCAGGCAACGCGTGGAACAAGTCGCGGTACACGGCCGTGTTCGTCTTGGCCGTCCCCGCCCACTTGGCCATGAACTTGGGCGCGAGCACGTTGGCGAGCACCGCGTCGTCGGCGTCGTCGTGCATCGACCCGACGTGTTCCTTCATCAGCGCCATGCGTAGGCCGTGGATACGCTTGTCGACGACAATCTGATCAACAGTTCAGCGGTCAGTTCTGGTACGCCATATTGTCGGCAGCAACACACGCGCCATACCTCCTCGTCCCCCATCCTGATCCTCACATTGCGCGCGCCCGTCACCGCCAACGCCAGCTCCGAGTCCCGCTCGCCGAGCATCGACCGGTCGTTGATGTTCGCGCTGCCGAGCATCACGTGCACGTCGTCGACGATCATCAGCTTCGTATGAATATAGACCATTTCCGTCACGTACGACCCGCCGCCGGCCGCGGGCGCCGACGCGGTATCCGCGCCCTGCACTTGCGTCGGCGGCGAGCGCGGCGAGCCCGACGCGTCCGAATCGGAACGCGGCTCGGTGGGGACGGGGATTTCGCCGGCTTGCACGGTGCTCGCGGCAGTAGAGGCGGGCGCGGTGGTGAGTGGTGGTGGTGCGCCGTCCGGGATTTCGGCGCCGACGGGGACACGGGTGCCGGGCGTTGGACCCGCGGTTGGCGTGCCGGAGTTTGGTGCCGGGTCGGGCATCCAGTCGTACGTGCGCAGGCCGTAGAAGGAGATGTAGTCCCCGTGCGGTACACCAGCGGCATCGAGTTTCGCGATCAGGCTGTTCGGGCCGCGGTCGATCGACTCGAATTGGAAGTTCATGACCATGCTGTGAGTGTGGAGGTGGTCGTGAGTCAGGGTGGGTCGAGAAGGGTAGCGCGAGGAGGGCGAGAATGTACCGCAACGTGCTGGCCGCAGCTGAGTCGATCCCGCCGGGGAACGCGGGCAGGAGCGGCATCATGACAATCACGCGGAACGGTTGCTGGTTCTCGTGCGCGCGCAGAATGCGCCGGTAGAGCGCCTGGCCGATCTTGTTGCGCGCGCCGCCGGCTTCGGTTGAGGACGTGACTATGGAGCAGAAGCAAGTAAGGAATTAGCGACTGCCACTCACGACCGGAACGGAAAAGCAAAACGGTGGACATGCCAAAGAACTGGTTCTCAATGTAGATAAAGTACTTTGCCTCGTCGATCGCCTGCAGATAGGCGTTCAGGATACTGTGTTCGGTTGGGACTCCGCACGACCAGAGCCCGAGCGACCGCGTGAGCTGCACTGTGTGCTCGCCACCGGCCTCCGTCGCGCCCGCCGTCGCGGCGGCGCGCGTCGGGTGCATCTCCTCGACCACGAGGGGCTCCTCGCCGTCCTCCACCCACACGTGCGTCGCGGCCGCCTCGGCGACCCCGCCGCCGCTCTCGACCGCGGTTTCTGGCGGCACATGGGTCGGCAACAACAGCGAAATATCCGACCGCTGCTCGGCTTTGTACGACTTGACGAAATTCCACCTTTGCACGAAATGCCGCGCGACGTCCCCCGCCGCCGGTCCGTGCAACACGCACGCGACGTCGTGCCACGGCATCCGCGGTGTCGTGGCCCGGACAATTGTATCGTGCGCCCAGTCGCGGTCGACGGCAACGAAATCGGTCACGCGCGGGTTCGAGTAGTCCTGGCCCGGGAAAACTTGCGCGCCCGAGTCGGGTGGAGCGAGGTCGACGAGCGGGTGCGCGTGCGTGTCCCACCGCCCGAGACACAGGTCGAGCCCGCCCATAAACACGGTCGTGTCGTCGATGATCACGGCTTTTTCGTGGTGCGCCCAGAAGAGCTGGCCTGAGACGACGTCCGGGTGCCGCTGGACGTGGATGTTCGGGTGAAGCGAGACGAGGTAGAATTTGGTGTGGTAGGAGCCTGGAAGGTCGATAGACGTGAGGGATGTGCGTTCGAGTAAGGAGACAAAAGATAGCAGAGGATCAAGCGCGTACAGTTGGCGAGCGCAGCCGAGATCTCCTTGTAGACGAGAATGTAGATCTGCACGCCCTCCTTGGCCTTTTCCTGCAAAAGCCGATCGAGCCGCCACCGCTCGTTTTCGGCGGTGATGGGTCGCTTGAGGTAGAGCTCGGGCGTGAGCCACCTACATTGTCCACCTCGACGCGTCAGCTTGATTCATGGTCGAAGTTGCCTGTCCATCTCAACACGTACCAGTCGAGAATGTAGACCGTCTTCTTGGCCGCCATAATCGCATCGGCCACGCGCTCAAAGTACTCTTGCCCATCCACGAAAAATTCAACCTGGCACCCTTTCCTTGCCGGGGCAAAACTGCCGTGCGGGTGCGCGCGCACGTATGCGCATTTCGCTGTCGCGTCCGACAGCACGCGCAGCAACTCGTCGTGCTCGTCCTCGTCCTCCAGCCGAATATCGACCGTCGTCGTCGCCGCGGCATTGTGCGCAATCCGGATATCGTACCGCTTGAGCCCGACGGGGTTGCGCGACACGTGCGAGGCAAACTCGAACTGCGTCGACATCAGGATCACCTCGTTCGGGTGCGGGTCGGCAAAAGAGGCCAGCAGCGTCAGCCACGACGGGCCCACGGCAAGCCACTGGTCGCGCTTCTTCGTGTAGGTCAGGCACCGGAAGTACTTCCATGGCCGCGCCGTGCGCAGAACCATCGGCAGCTCGAGCGGTTTGTGCGGGAAACTCGGCAGGAAAGACACGCTCGAGAATCGCAGAAACTCGCACAGTTCGCCGAGTTCGGGCAACATATTGAGCGCCTTGAGCAGGGCCACGAGGTATTCTTGGAACTCGTGCGCGAATTGCGCGTTCAGGGCGTCGACGGCGTCGCCGCGGCGCTGCAGCTGCATGTGGTCGAGCGCCCAGCTGAAGGTCGACGGAAGCGGCGGCAGCTTGCGCTTGAGCAGATTCAGGTAGAAATGGCGCAGAAGGCTCGCGTGCATGGCGAGAAAGTCGGCAACGGAACGACGGACCGACCACCGGCGGGAACCGTACTGGCACTGGATCAGGAACGACTCGCCCTTGACGGCGCGGTAGAGCGATTCGTCGACGTCGAACGAGACGCGGATCTGGTGACGGGACAGTGTCAATCGACGGTGGAGAAGATGCAGACGGAAGTAAAGATGAACGGTACGTGGAAGGCTTCCAGGACGACGGGCGGCTGGTGATAGTGTTCGCAGAGTCAGATTCAGATTTAGATTCAAATCTGGTCGGCCATCACGGATTCGTACCATTGGCGCGACGGCCAAAGTCGCAAACGGCACCTGCAGCGCCGACCCGAGCATCGGGAAAAACGCAAACGGGTCCTTTTTCTTATCCTTACCGCCGCGCGATGGCTCCTTGTCGCGGTCCAGCGTGCCGCCGAGCCGCAAGTTGCTCATGCGATCGGCCGTGCGCGACCGCCACTGGCGGAACCGGGCGCGCGCGTTGATCGCGGCCGATGCGGCCGCAGCCAAGTGCGGGTCGTCGTTGCCCGCGTCGTGCTGCTGCTGCTGCTGTTGTTGCTGCTGCTGCTGCTGCTGCTGCTGCTGCTGCTGCTGCTGCTGCTGCTGCTGCTGCTGCTGGCCGGCGGCCGAATCGGGTTTCGACGCAGACGAGACGCGCGACGACGGCAGGACGGTGGCCGTACTTGTCGCCGGGTCCGAGTGCGGGTGCCACGCGACGAACGGGCCGGGGCCTGTGGTCGCGGGCGACGAGGGCCGGTGCGGCGTGGCGATAATGCTCGCGGGCGCAATCGATGCGAGGGAAGCATGGCTGGTCGTGGTGCCGGCGGGCGACGCGGCACGTAACGCGCCGTCGGGCGCGAGCAGGCGCGCCCATGCTGAAGTCGAGCGTGTCGTGGGGGCGGCGGCAGTGTGTTGGGCATCGAGACTGGCAAGGGCGCTCGACTCGAGGGACCCGCCGATCAGCGCGGCGGTGCTGCTGGCGGCGGGCGTGCTGCTGCTGGTGGTCGTGGTCGCGGTCGCCATGGTGGTGGTCGGCGCTGGTTGCGGCGTCGCGGCGCAGAGGGCGTGAGCCGTGAGCGGATCGTGAGCGGCGTCGGTCGGCAGCACGGGCACGGCGTGTCGAGCGCGGACAGTCTTGGTCAGAGTCGGCCTGGCGTGCGTTGGGTTGGGTGTGGAAGGCGAGGCAGCAAGCTGCGGACGTGGAAGCATGGCGCGCTTGGCGCCGCGTTGCATGCGTAGGCGTCGGATGCTTCGCCCGATGCTTCTGCCGCGGGCGCATGCACGCCACGTGCTCGATGCAGCTCAGGGATCGATCCGAGGGCCTCCGGAAGCGCCCGCGCGATCGCTCTGATCAGCGTTCAAATGCGAGCAAATGCGTGTATTTTGCGCTGCAGCGCGGAAGAATACAACTCCGGACATGGTCGCCGCCCAGCGCTGGGCCGGCCGCCTTTTCAGCGTCTTCTCTGCCCAGCCACGCTTCCAAGTCAAACTCCCCACTGCTCCATCGCACCCACCCGAGTCTCGAAATAACCTTTCCCCGACTGCTGCCCGGCCACCGCCGCGCGACTTTGTGCACCGGTCGCGCCTGCCCGTGCTCGCGGGACCCGTTCGCGCGAGCGCCGCCGTGAAATGCTCGAGTGCCCGCGGTCGTACTCCTCTCGCTCGGCCACGTTTGCTGCTGCGACCCTCTCGGCTGCCTTGTTGCCGATTTGCAGACTCGCCGGCCAGTCCCGACCTTCTTCGCTCGAGCGCCGACCAGCACGCCCCCGCTCGCGACGCGCACGCGCAACACAGTCCACCCGGTCTGCTGCAAGTGAGAGTGTGCCAGAGCTGCTGCTTCCCCCCGCTGCAAGTGGATTCAACGCGGCTCGCCCGACCCTCGCGAACCAAGGACCGATACGCGCCGTGCCGCTACTCGCTTGGCTTGCGCAACGCTGCCGCCCGCGAACATCCTCCACGTCGGCCGTCCCCGACAAGCACCTGCACAAGCGTCTGCCCTCTCTCGGCTCGCCACGCTGTTGCCGCGGCACGCCCACCACCATGGCCATCCACCTCGGCCGTCTCTTCGACTGCCTGCAGCCGGCCTCCTACCGCCGCAAACGTGCCTACAAGATGGGTCGCGTCATTGGCCGCGGCACCTACGGCGTCGTGCGCGAGGCCGTCGACAAGGTACATCCCCTCCTTCTCCACCCGGTTCCTCCCCGCTGCGCGCGCCTCATGTGCTCTGCAAATCAATCTAGGCCACGGGCATCCGCTACGCCGTCAAGATCATCTCCAAGGACCTGCTGCCCGACGACTCGCCGTTCCTCGACCGCGAACTCGTCTCGCTGCAGCGCGTGCGCCACCGCAACGTCGTCAACCTCGTCGACCATTTCGAGTCACGGTCCAAATACTACCTCGTCTGCGAAATGGCGCTTGGCGGGGAGCTGTTTGACCAGATTGTCGAGCGCGGACGGTTCACGGAACATGACGCGGCCGCGCTCGTGCGCAATTTGATTCAGGGCGTCGCCGAGATTCACAAGTGCCGCGTCGTGCATCGCGACATCAAGCCCGAGGTGCGTGCTGTTCTGTTCAATGTGATGAGGGACGGTGGATACGTGCGCGCATGGTGCTGACGAGACAAGTTTCGGTGATCGCCTTGGTGCATATCCGTGCGGCTCCCTCGTATTCGCGTAGAATTTGCTATTCCGCACCACCAATGACTTGACCGACATTATGATCGCCGACTTTGGGTACTGTATTCCCTCCCGCTTTCCGCGCGTGTTGATCTCGTTCCCTGTTGCTCACACTCGCGCCTCCAACTCACGTAGCGTCTCGCGCACCGCCAACGAAGACGACGTGCTCATGACCGTTTGCGGATCCCCCGGGTACTGTGCGCCCGAGATCTTGCTCAACCAAGGTCACAACACAAAGGCCGACCTGTGGTCGGTCGGCGTTGTCACGTTCACGATGCTCTGCGGGTACTCGCCATTCGGGCCGATCGACGACCCAAAGGGGCTCATGGACCGCATGATGACGGGCAAGATCGATTTCAATGAGCGATATTGGAAGTATATATCGGCCGAAGGTGCGTTCCCGACCACTTTTCACCGGCTCGCAGCGATCAGTTTGCGTGAGCGCGATGGACTCGTCGATCCCCGCGGCTGACCCACCCACCCCCACTTAATCTAGCCAAGGACTTCGTCCGCAAACTGCTCACGCTCGACCCGCACTCCCGCCCGTCCGCGACCGAAGCCCTCGCGCACCCCTGGCTGCAACTGAAACCCGACGACGCCGACGTGCACGTGGCCGCCGCCAACATTCTCTCGGAACACGTGCGGTCGAACATGCTCACGATCCGCGCGCAGCGCGTCGGCACGGACGTCGGGCAATGGCTGCGCGCCTGGCAACAAGCGACCGCGGCCGATGACGACCTCGTGCACAATACCGTCGGCGTCACGCCCTTGCGCGACCGCGGCGTCGGAGCATTAGCGCACGCGGCTACGTCGGTTCCGGCGACCAGGGGACCACTCGCACACGCGGCGACGGCGGTACCCTCTGGGCGCGCGGGGGGCGGCGATTCGCGGCGATTCCCGAGGGGCGGCGTCGGGAACCTGTCCGGCGCGTG
>GG745378.1:309655-324279 GCA_000151295.1 Allomyces macrogynus ATCC 38327 | reverse complement strand
GCCAAGAAGACGATTGCCCTGCAGCATGGGACACGGGACCCAGATTCCGGCCTTTTGCCAGGCCACTTGGCTGCTCCTGCATTCCGCAAGCTTGGTAACATGATTGGAGTTGTGGAAGTGATTCCTCCCGCGCGTAGGGAATGCTTGCCGTGGGGGAGTGTTGAAGTGTTCATCTTGCATTTGTGTTTCTTGTTTTCTCCCACTCAACCTTGTGAAAGGGTCAAGGTGAACAATGTTGCCCAAAGGCGTGTGGATGTGCACCATGCCCTTGCCAATCAGATGGCACACGCAGTGGTCACCCAATGAGGCGAGGAACCCTTTGCCAGGCCACATGTCGTTGAGCATAGCAAACAGCGACTTGTCGCCGCAAAAGTGTGCACCAGTGGCTGAGTTGACTTTCAGGTTCTGTGCAAGACGTATGCGCGCTGACAAAGGCATCAGCGCACACACATGAAGATGGTGAGGATCCAGTCCTTCATAATTCAATGCATTGACATGAATGATGGGTGGGTACGTGCCAGGTGGTGTCGCCATGCCCTGATGGCTTTGACGTTCAAGTCTCACGTTTTCAGGGCAGAGGGCGACAATTGGATAGTGCACATATCCCTCAAATTCAGCAGCACCAAAAACAACACCAGCAGCATCCGCACCATGGGCAGATGCCATCAAATGCTCATACTTGTCCACTGACAAATGCACCATTGCATGTTTGTCACTGTCCTTGGCCACGACATTCACGCCCTTCCTTTTGCACCAGTTTGCACTTTCAGTGCTGTTCTTGCATTGGTGGTCCCAGTTCAGGCAAAAGCACATGTAGTGACTGATCTTGCCACAGTTGTGACATGCATTTGTGTCCTTGCACTTCATCACAACAAGTGCCTGCATCTCAGTCCCAGAGCTGCATTCGAGCTGGTCAGCAGCCCCCTCAAGTATCATGAGCAACTCGACAAGTGCCATTTCCTCATAGCACTTGTCCAAGGAGAGCACCATTGGTGAATACTTGGGTGGCAGCAAGGAGAGGAGTGTGAGGACCAAGAACAAGTCAGCAAAGTCAGTGTGCAAGTGTGGGGACAACTTGGCACATTCATGGTGCCAAATCATGACAAAACAGCATTGCAAATTAGCAATGTGCTCATGAACCACCACAGCACCAGAACCTGACATGGGCTTCATGAACAGCCCCTTGACATTGGCAAGATGGGCTTGTGCAGAACATTTGTCAAAACGAGCACACAGCAGCACCCACGCATCAGTAATGCATGTGGCATCCAAGAAGACTGGCAGGAGCTCAGACACAATAATAGACAGCAAAATGACCTTGATGATGGTCTGGATGCACAACTTGGCCTTGTAGCTGTTGTGGGCCATGTACTTCTTGCATTTGGCAGTGGCCAGACCATTCAAATAGATCGCGTTGGCAACAAACTTGATGTCTGAGTCAAGCTCAATGAGTTTCTTGAATTGCACATCCATCATTTCCTCTTGCTGTTCCAGCAACACGACCTTGAACTTGGCATCAACCAAAACCTTGTTGGACTTGAGTTTGAGCAGGTCTTTGAGCTAGTTGGCAGTCAAAAAGCTGAGAAAATGGTTGGCAAACATCAGCCAGTTTGAGCCATAGGCCTTGAGCATCTCAATTGTTGCTGGTTGGCCAGAGATTGGCATCTTGACCAAAACAGATGAGGTCATGGTGACAGTCATGGTGCAGGTCAAATGTTGGCAAAAATCATCGAAATTGAGTCGAAAAGAACAGTGTTGCGCTGTCCTGAGCAGATGCAGCATGTTTTGAGTGGTGGTGGTTTGAGTTTCAGTTGTCATCATTGTTGTCATGGTAACGGATGGGTCCAGCATGGCCCCCCTCAATTGGTCTGTCAAATCAGTCTGTTTTTTGCAGAAATTGGTGAGCACAGCAGCAGTGGGTCCACAACAAGGCTATTAGCAGCATTTGTTTGGTCCATGAGCACTTGGGATGCACTCAGGGCTCATAACCTTTTTCAAGGTTGAGCAGGAGAAGGAATGCATTTGGTGTGTGCACACTGCACTTTGGCAGTGGTGGCAACCATAACCTAGGTTGCCACCATCATTTACAAAAGAATCCAACTCAAACAGCTCCAACAAGGAAACAATGAAGGAAGACAACAAACAAGAAACACCAATGCAAGCCAAACACTTTGACAGGCCAGACAGCACAAACCAGCTGCTGCTTGCCGCAAGCAGAGAACTGTGCTTCCAGCTTGACTTGATGCTGCTGCACTTATGGTACACGGCTTTGAGCATGGTGCCAAGTGTGTGAGAGCAGTTGGGCGGTGTTTGGGTGTGATTTGGCGGTCTGGCGAGAGGTGGAAGGTACTGAGATATTCCACTGCGTGGAAGTGACAATTGTTTGTGTGGTGTGTCAGCAGTGCCAACTGAGCGATTTCCAACTTGATTTCCTACAGCTTTGCCGCCCCACATCGACTTATAACCGGATTTTCAGAGGTATTTTGATATGCTCTTTTCAGCAAGGCCCAGCAGAATGCGCCTGGAGGCCTGGTGCACACACCAGGCTGCAAGGCACAAGCCCAAGGCGCTCTCCTTCTCCTGGCATCGTCCCAATTCCTGTGTTGCTTGGCGAAATGATTCTTCTAGATGTGCGCTACGATTGGAGAGCGCAGGGTCTTGATTGGTGCAGGATTGAGCTCACAGTGGTGTGGCAACAACTGTGCCAACCCCATGCCTTGAGTTTATCAATCAACTTTTGCTCAAAACACACAGGAACAAAGGTGTTTTTGGTGTCCCCATGACGCCCCAATGCTGACTCCGCGCCGTTTTGCACCGTTTTAGAGTACTGTGGGACTTTTCAGGAAAACAGGGTGGTGGGTGGTGATTTGTTGCTGTGAGGGAGTGACAAAACAGGTAAACGGTTAACCACTGCACCAAACTGTTCCAAGCTCCAAACAGTCCTCATGCAAAATCCTGCGCATACTCCACTGAAATAACAAGCTGCTCACAAACCCTCCTCTTGCTCCAACCAGTGCTTTACTCATGGTAAGGAACAATGTGACACCTGGATCAAAATGCCAGTGAGCCTCAAATGATTTCAGAAAAGCGCCAGCAATAGTGCCCAGTGCATACCCAAGGAGCCCACGCCCACCCCATTTGCTTGGCACCAGGCAAAGTGGCACATCTTGGCCATGGCGAAGAACAGAAACTCGCAGCGATTGCTGTTAAGACCAGGAACAGATCATGTTAGTGATCACCAGCACACACCTGATCAACAAAACAAGTTGTACAAATACGTTTTCATGTTGGGCCACAAATGCAGGGAGGGCCTTGAGCTGGTCGTGGTTCGTGTGGTTGAGTGACCCGATCTGGACAATGAGGTCGCCCTTAAGGAGATTCTGCAGGGCAAGAAACAGTTGTTGGCCAGATGTCGCGTGATATCTGCGAAGACCACCAACGACAAATACGGACCGCGTGGTACGCGGGCGAGTCTGGCGCGACCGCATTTATCTTGGCAAATGGCCGCCTCGACTCAGCAGGGCGGGTGGGTGCAGCATGGACGGGTGTGATCGTGGAAGCGGCAATGGGCGACGTCGCGGCCACGTACGCGTGCGCGGTAATGATTGCGTGCTCAATCTCGGCGTACTTGGCCTTGAGGTCGTTACGCAAGCCTGGCGCGCGCCAAGGCGTCGGTCAAACTGGGCTGACCACGACAGACGAAATAGAGCGATGCCAGCGTGGCGATGGCGTACAAATGATTTGGTGCCGCAGACCACGCACGGCGTAGACGTCAATGTCGGCGCGCGGGAACCCGTGCGCGTCGACAAGCGGCTCATCCATGGATACGCCGTGCTAGAATCGCGCAATCGTGGTGCCACATTGGCCGGGTCGCGACGTGAGAATCGTGAACCTGGGGCAGTCTTGACGGTCGACTTCCGTTTGGTGATGTGCGGTGGCGGACGAGAGCCGACATACGCTTCGGAGCGCGCTCTCGAGTTCTCGAATTGATGCGTCGAGTTGGTCCTTTTCGGCGACGAGCTGGCGCGCATGCTGGACGGGGTCGGGCTGGGTCATGGTCGTTTGAGGAGCAGCTGAGTGCAGCGAGCTGGTCGTGTTGCTGGAAAAGCGCAACGGCTTTGCGCGCGGGGTTGGTGGTCGGTGTGTCGGGGCCGGAGTTGGAGAGTGGAGCGCAGCGCCAGCGCGTTTGCAAGCCGCCGAGCGCAAGGACCGGTTGCGCATGCAACACGTGAGACACGCGTGGCGGCCAAGACGCTTGCTGTGAGTCGATGCTCATACGAGCACGACCGCGAGCGACGCTGGCAACCAATGGAGCCCTGATCTCCCGTCGACGCTCCGGCCTCGAATCTCCCCAAACTTGCAGCAAACGCGCCAGAACGCGCGCTGGATCGACCACCCTGCCGACACGCTGCAGCCATGTCCCTTGCCGCTCACGCCTCGTCGTCGGGCACGCGGCAGATCACCGGCTCCGCTGCCGCATCCGCGCCCAACACCGACGAATTGGAGCTTCCATGGTCGTGCTCGCGTTTCAGCGCTCAATGAGATCGAGATCTTCAGGGGCACTCGAGCGCTAAGCCGCATCGCGCGCCGATAGGGTCGAAAAGTACCGCCCGCTCGTGCTTGACGAGGTCATGGGCAACGAGGAGACGGTCGCGCGGCTTAAGGTTATTGCGCGCGACGGCAACATGCCCAACCTCATCATGTCGGTGCGTGCTGCGCATCTCGTGGAGCGCACGAGGCGGCCTGGAGCCAGCCGACGTACGTACGACTGACTGCCTCGCTGCGTGCACCAGGGCGCGCCCGGGATTGGCAAGACGACGAGTATCATGTGCCTGGCCAATGCCCTGCTCGGGTCGGCCGTCAAGGAAGCCGTTTTGGAACTCAACGCGTCCGACGACCGGTACGCTCCCATTTCGCCTGCGCGCAGGAGCTGAATCCCCTGATCGCACTTGCTCAACCTGCTCGCATTGCAATACGTAGCGGCATCGATGTGGTCCGCAACCGCATCAAGATGTTTGCGCAAAAGAAAGTCACGCTGCCACCGGGCCGGCACAAGATTGTTATTCTCGACGAGGCAGACAGCATGACCGCTGGCGCGCAGCAGGCGTTACGACGTACCATGGAGCTCTATTCGTCGACGACGCGGTTTGCGCTCGCGTGCAACACGTCGAACAAGGTAATTGAACCGATCCAGTCGCGGTGCGCCATCTTGCGGTTCGCGCGGTTGTCTGACGCGCAGGTCTTGTCGCGCGTGCGCACCGTCGCGCAGCGCGAAAACGTGCCCATGACGCCTGCGGGACTCGAGGCCGTCGTGTTCTGTGCCGACGGCGATTTGCGGCTCGCCCTCAACCATTTACAGGCCGCGGCGTCGGCCGCGTCGGGCATGGTCGATGCTGACCAAGTGTTCAAGGTCTGTGACGTGCCGCACCCGGCGCAGGTATCGGCAATTGTGCAGAATTGCGCAACGGGTCACGTTGACCGTGCTCTCGATGCGATCACGGCGCTGACGAAAGCCGGGTACGCGAGCTTGGACGTGGCCACGACCCTGTTCCGAGTCGTGAAAAACGCGCCGACGCAGGCACCAACCGCCACGGGAGCGAATGCGGCGGCAGCTCTGGTCCTGCCCGAGTACTTGAAGCTCGAGTTTGCCAAGCTCATTGGGCTCGCGCACATGCGCATCTTGGAGGGCGTCTCGTCGAATGTGCAGCTGGCCGGGCTCGTCGCGCGCATGGCTCGTGTGGTTGTGCCGCCAGAGCAGTTTATCGTGTAAATATCTCAACTCGTATTTCGAGTCGCTCATTTCGACCACAATGGAACAGCCGTTCCAGTTCATCGATGACAGGCAAGGCGTCAAACTGTATGTACACGGGCACACGGTACTCGAGAAAACCGGGAGGGGAAGGGAACGCAAAGACGCCCAAGAAGAAGGGTGGCGGGGACGAAAAGGGAAGCGCCAAAAGAGGTCCTCGGGAGCCAAGCACCAAGAAAAGCAAATATCTCGATCTCGACGCCTCTCTCCAAAAAGAAGAACAAAAGAAGACAAAGGCACAGCAAGCAAACGAACACGAATCCGCTTCAACCTCGTCATCAAATCGACACGGGCCGGTAATACACGGTCGTGACATGCTTTTTCCGGTACCGCGACGTGATGGCCACGGCCATGACGCCGTCGCGGATACTGCACGCGTAGAGATGGTTGAGCACAACGTGCGGCGGAACGGGCACGGCCTCCTCGTCGGGTCGCGCTTGGTTGAGCACGACCTTGGTCAAATGAACGGGCAGTGATGGCGGGTCGAGCACGGGTGCGTTCTCGTCCACGTCGGTACCGTCGTCGTCGACCAAGTCCTCGAGAACGGGTACTGGCACGGAAGTGCCTGACGCTGCGGCCGCTGCGGCCGCAGCTCCCGCCGATGCGAGGCGGGAGAGCATGCGTGGTGTTGGAACAATGGTCGAGTATGATCCGGGAGGTGACTCGGACAGTGGTGCCGCACCATTTGCCCACGGATCGGTCCGACTTGCCGGCACGCTGTGTGCCATGGACGACTCGGCGGGTGGAGAGGGCCGGACAGGCGCCAAGATGGGTGCGGGCAGCGTCGTGGCCAAGGGGACGTCAGGTGCCGTGGATGCGCGCGCACGAGCCCCCATGGGCGGCGGTATCACGGGCACCGGCGGTGCTGCAACCTCGATATAGTTGACGAGCGTGCCGTCGTCGTCTTGCGCGGTCGGCAAGCTGCGACAACAACGCCACTCGTCATCGACAATGAACTTGAGCCGGTAAACGCCCGGTGCGAGTGGCAGCGTCACGGAAAACACGGCTTGCTGCGCGCTTGCAGCAGCGTTGCCGCCGGTGACGCGACGAAGCGGGACCTTGGTCTGCCAATTATTGAACGAGCCGGTAATGTAGACGGCCGACGGCGCAACAAAGTCGCCCGAGTTGCTGGTACCACCCGCCGAGGCATCGGCAATGAATTGGATTGTGGACGGGATGCGGATCGGGGCCGGAAAACCAGCTGTCGTGGCGTGGTGCGCGGTGCCGTTGGAGGGCCGGGCGGCGAGCGGATCAGACGGTGCCAGTGCTTGTTGGCGCAATGCAGCCGTCAGCGCCGATTCCGGTGCCATGGCCGTGGGCGTGCGGCCCGTCGAGGAGCTCGTGTCTGAGGCCGTGTTGTGCGCCACCAAATCGGCCTCGACCGAGGGCAGTTCGGGCGGCGCGAGCCAGGACGGCGGCGGTTGCTGGTGCGGTGGCCGTGCTTGCAGGTCGAGCTGGTTCATATCAGCGACGAGATGGTCCACGTCGCCGTTGGGCAAGGTGCCATGAATCGCCGAGGGTGCAGCTGTCGCTGCAGTGCCTGCCGCGGATCCAACAACCGAAGACGCGTACGAGAGGGGTGATCCGACAAAGGGCGAACTGCCAAACTGGGCCGCGGCAGCAGCGACGGCGGCCGACAGAGCCGGGTTCCGGGCGGCAGCAGCTCCATGCGGAGCCGTGGGTGACGGTTTGCCCGTGGACTCTGCGCCAGCGAGCGCATGGCCATGGTCGCGGTCCATGAACCCCACGCCACCGTACTGGTGGTGTGCGGCGTTGCGAGGGGACGGGAGCGCAATCGGGGCGGTCGGGGCCGGTTTCCCGGTGAGCACGAGCGGGACGGGCGGGCGCGCGCCGAGGTGAGCGTCCTGGGACTGCTCGAGCGTGGCGAGCTGGTGCGCGTGACGGGCGCGAGCGGGCGACGAGGGTGCGGCTGAGGAAGTCGCGGGCTTGTCGGTCCTGTCGGTCGCGTAGGCGTCTTGGCGAGCAGCGTTGGCGGCGGCAGCGGTAGCAAAGGCCTGATCAAAGGTGCCCGGGGCCGGTTCGACGGCAGACGGGGTGGAGGGCGTGTTCCCCATGGACAAGCGCGCCAGGCACCCGCGGGCGGCCGCGGCAATGGTGGTCGGGGGGCAGGAGTAGACGCGAACGTGTGGGTGAGCGCGCGAGCGGGCCTGCCGAGGCGGCAAGGCGAGGGCGAAGTTGCACAGGACTTGGATCAGCCGCGCTGCGCTGCGTGGTGGTGGCAGGGACAAATACCGGTGCGCTTACCGGGCGGAAGGCGCACTGATGCAGCGAGCGAGCGAGCGACCGAGCGACCGAGCGTGAAGACACGAGCGCGCACAACGGTCGGGCGGGCAGCGCGGCGCGGGACTGGAGTGAACAGCAAGCGACGGGCAGGCGGCGGGCGGCGTGTCGTTTGTTGTTGGCTGGGGAGTGGGCGCAGGTGCGCTGCGGGTCGATCGGCGGCGTCGCGGTGCGCGGCGGGTGCGCGCACGGCGATGCGAAAGGTTGCAGGCGGGCGCGGGCAGCTGGGGGGCACGGCGTCGGCGTCGTCGTCGTCGTCGTCGTCGTCGTCGCCGCTATCGTTGAGCGCGAGTGCGCTCGTCGGCCTCGGTGTCTGTCGCTGATGGGTCATTTGCAGGCGGCGGCTGCCTGGCCGTCATAGGCACGCGCCGCAGATAGACGTGACACCTTGTCCCTGCCCATGCGCTTTCGCGCCGCTTTCGCTTGGCTTTCCCCGCCTTCCTTTGCTTTCGCCTGACGCCTTCGGCCGGCGTTGGGAGGGAAGGTCATGTCCAACAGCGATTGGCGCTGCACGACCACGCCGCCGCGCCCAGTGCCCGCAAGCACATCCAACCGTGCCGAATCCACGTCCACAGTTCGAACCCGGCCGCCATGCCCGCGATGGCCCGCCTCGACCAGCCGCACGGTCGCCGTGGCCTGGCCGCCATCACGCTGGTCGTCACCCTGCTCGCAGTCTTGCTCATGTCGATGGCTGGCGCGGCCCACGCTGGTATTTGCCTATCGCCTCGCAAAACGCGCTCTGGATCGAATTGCTCGATCCCAACATTGACGCCAATGTCCCGCGCTCAATAACATCACGACCAGAACCCACCACCAACCACGCCGGCCCGCTTGTCGTGCCGGCCACCTACCAGCTCGACCCGCTGCACTACCTGACGCTCGACCAAAGCGGCCACGGCTCGGTCTCCTCCACCGTCATGTGCTTCCGCGAACCGTGCCCGCCGCCCGAAATCGCCATCAACTGGACCTACGACAACGACGACAAGACCTTGGTGCTGCGCCACGGCGACTCGGTCCAGACCTGGACCATTGTCAAACCCATGCTTGCCAACGGCCACGCCGTGCTCGTCAAGTTCAAGGGCGAGACTGACGGCGCACGCGTCTTCCCGCCTGTTGGGCCCGCCATCGACCCGGCTGGCCACACGTGGACCATGGCGTTTGCGGTAAGTCGCGATTTCTCGTCCGAGCGGCAACGTGGACTCTTTTGCTGACAGTTGCATTGCTTTGCAGGGTCGGCCCGAGTAACGAGGCAGGAAGCACGCTTAACCGTTTGCCTACGAGTACGCGCGTCACTTGGCGCGCTAGACGCGCCTGAGCACATGCAATATCGTCAATCCATTTCTCGTTCTTTCGTGCCGTTGACTGCGCACTTTCGCAGCTTCAACCCATTGAGCCTCCACAGCCAAGTCTGACGCACTGGCAGCGCTGAACTCACGCTGTCTCGCGCCATGGCCATGGTGGCGCGAGACCACGCTGACCAAGCGCACGTGCGGCGCGAAAGTACGCTGACACGAGCGCTGACACGCGCCGAAGAGTACCCTGGCGCTGACCCGCCCGTCGCGCCGCCATTCTCGCGACGCTGCCCTGTCGAGCGCCGACCGCGACGGCGGTCACATCATATTAAATATCCAGCAGCGCGCTGTCGGCAAACAACGATACCGTGCAAGTCCCAAGCTGACGACCCGCTCCTGCTTCACCTCTCTCGCGCGCCTTCACGCAGCTGCGCGCACCGCGACTTGCTGCCAAGCTCAACGTGCCCTGATTGCAACTCGCCGCCAAGTACCGCTGATCCGCACGCACGCCACGCGTCCCTCCATGTCCGCCCAACCTCAAGCCGACGTGCCGCCGTACCCACCGGCCTTGCAGGCCACTCAATCGGCCGCCCTGCGCGACCAGGCCGTCGACTGGGCCCTGGCACACGGCCTCGTCATTCGGTCCGCGACCACGCCCACGTCGAGTGTCGTGCACGCGCCGTTTGCCCTGTTCCCGTCCCCTTTCCCGCGGTCGTGCTTTACGCGCGCGCGCGACTTGGCGCCAGCGTTCAACCGGCTCGTGCACGCCGTGACCCAAGACGACCAGTTTTTGCGCGCGATCATGGACGAGTACGGCCGCTCTGATCGTCGTTGACGCGTCCTGGGAGCTGATCGTCCTTGACAAATCCAACTACAGAATCGGCGACGTCGACCCCTTCACGCACCGCCTCTACCAAATCTACCTCGCGAAGCGCGCCACGAAAGACCAAGTCCAGCCCATCACGCTCGGCGTCTACCGGTCTGATTACCTCCTGCACCGCGACATTGACCCACGCACGAAACTGCCCGCCGGCGACTTTGCGATTCACCAGGTCGAGCTCAACACGATCGCGTCGTCCTTTGGGTGCCTGTCAACGCGTACGGCCGAACTGCACCGGTACCTTCTCTCCAAGACCGACTTTTACAACCAGCGCCAGAACCCGGCGACGCACGATATCAACGCGTCGGCGCTCCCCGACAACCGCGCCATGCAGTCGATTGCGCGCGGCTTGGCCGAGGCGCACATGCAGTACGGCCGTAATGACGCCGTGATTGTCATGGTCGTGCAACCGGGCGAGCGCAATGCGTTTGATCAGCGGTGGCTCGAGTACGAATTGATCGATTCGTTTGGGATCAAGCTCGTGCGCCGCACTTTGGCCGAACTGCACGATGGCACGCAGTTGGACAAGGACCGCCGCCTGTTTATCGATACGCTCGCGGGCCGCGCGGAAGTCGCCGTCGTCTACTACCGCGCGGGTTATGGTCCGGGCGACTACCCGACCGAGACCGAGTGGGCGGCTCGCGCGATGCTCGACCGGTCGTGGGCGGTCCAGTGCCCAACGGTCGCGCAGCAACTGGCCGGCGCCAAGAAGGTGCAGCAAGTCCTCGCGGCACCGGGTATGCTCGAGGGGTTTGTCGACAAGACGACGGCTGCCGACTTGCGCCAGTGCTTTACGGGTCTGTACCCGCTGACCGCGGGCACTCCCGACGGTGACGCGGCGTACACGCGCGCCCTGGCCAACCCGGCGCGGTACGTGCTCAAGCCGCAGCGTGAAGGTGGGGGGCACAACTACTACGGCGACGACATTCCGCGCGTTCTCAAGGCCATGCCTGCGCGGGAACGGGCCGCGTATATTTTGATGGACTTGATTCGTCCGCCGCCGCTCAAGAACGTGCTCGTGCGGGACGGCAAGGACGTCGAGGCCGAAGTGGTTTCGGAGCTTGGGGTGTATGGAATTTGGGTCGCGGTCGGGGACAAGGAAGTGATCAATGAGGCGGGCGGGCACCTGTTGCGGACCAAGGCCTCGAGTACGAATGAGGGTGGGGTCGCGGCCGGCTTTGCCGTCTTGGACAGCCCGTTGTTGTTTTAGATTTGATCGGAGTACGTTTGGCGACCTTGCAGAAGGTACAATAAATAAGCAACTTGGGTTGTACAGACCTGGATTTTCCGTACATCTACTCGTTGCTTTCCAGGCCGTCGTGGAAACATCAAGATGTGCTTCCGCTCTGATGAAGTATGTTCAAGAAAAAGATCAATTGCCCTGGTCGACGACAGAAAGAATCAGGAAGCTACAGTGTCTTTTCGCTGATGGGGTTGCTAGGCCCGGAATCGCGATCGGAAGAGAGAAGAAAAAATATCCATCAAAAACGGGCAGCGACAAGGAGAGAGGAAAAACGCGCAATGGAAGCTAAATACGGACGAGCGCGCAGAGGACAAACATAAATGCAAAGTGAAGTCAAGGGGAACAGATGGAGGCAGCTGGATGGACTCGAGCAGCAAGCATGCTGGGCAGCGAAGGTACGATGCCCGCCGCGTCGAAAGGAAAAGGCGCGAGATATGTTCAAGGTGGGGCCATGAGACAATAGTGTGCATAGACAGGAAAGGCGTGCGGTCGTTGGGCGACAGCGGTGCATGCAGACAACGAGTAAGAATCATTCGAGCGACACGAGACCTAGCAGCAATTGTGACCAGTTGAGGAATCATCAGCCGGGCAATCAAAGATGTAGCACGGAACAATGAACGCGTACCATCAAACGTTTCATCCCACGACGCCGACGTATCCTGCGGGCCCTGAAGCGGACCAGCGGCCGACGCGACAGCATACCCTGCCCCCACACTCGCGACCGGCCCAAACCGCGTCGCGTGCGCCCACGTCGGAACCGGGAACCCGCAAGGCATCTTCTCCACCGCCGTGGCACCTGTGCGCGTCGAGACGAGCCGCGGGTCGACGGGCGGCGACCCGCTCGAGAGCCGCGCCACGGCCTGCAAAAACGGAGACGGGTAGGTGGGCGTTGGCGCCGGCAACATCAGATACCCGACAATGGGCGTCCCCGAGTAGGACGTGGTCGTTGGCGTGCCCGAACCGCTCGTGTCGTCGCTCCATGACGACGAAGACGAGAGTGTGTCAAAGTCGACGAGATCGGGCGTCGAACTTGCGGGCGATGAGAGCTGCGCCGCGGCGGTAAACGACGTGGTCTGCGGCAACGGCGTCCACATGGGCGAGGCCACGGCGGTCGTAGCACGAGGCGGGATCGGGAGCGTCGGTGGGGCATGCTGCCGCATGCGCTTGGGTTCTTCGAACGGCGTCGCCTGCTGCGTGCGCGCGCGCTTGGCAGCACGGCGCAGCATCGCGACAGGAGGGGAGCCGAGCGGATCGCCAAATCCAAATGCGCCGACACCCGAAAACAGTTGGCCCACGAGCGCGTGGTCTTCGACGTCTTCGTCTTGCTCGTCGCGTTCGGTGGAGACCACGAGCGCCGCATCGCGCAGAGCTTCCAGCGGTTCCTCGAACCGGGGTGACGGCAGACCCGACTGATCCAAGACGGTCATATGCGCCGACGGCAGGAGCACGGGCGGGAGCGGCGCCGGGGGGGTCCAGGGCACGGGCGGGATGTTTTCCTTGTCGTCAAGAAACACTGAGAGCGGCGAGCGCGGCGGGCTCAAGGTCGCAACACAAATGAAGGGCAGCGAGGTTCGGGCTGGGCTGGACGTTGGCGTCGACGCGCGCTCGGCAGCGGCATCAGCCGGCGCCTGGCCCCACGCCGCGGAAAGCAGCTGTGGCGAGGTAGGAGGAGGCGACGACGTGAACGACGGCGAAGGTGGAGCTGGGTGCCGTCTGACCAACTCAGGCTCTGTAGCTTCGCTGTCGCTCTCCACACCATCGTCATAGTCGTCGTAGTACTGGTCCATTGGCACCTGCTCGGTCACCGGCGACGGCGGCTCCGTCTTGGTCGCATCTCCAACGACAGCCGACAAAGCAGGTGCCGTCACGACGTTGTCAACGGGAAGCGGTGTCGCGGCCGGCACCTGGTCGTCTGACTCCTGGTCGTCTGACTCCTGCACAGACGGAGCGCGACGGAGCCGCTTGGGTGCGCGGTTCGCGCCGGCCAGCGCCGGATGCACAAACCCGCGCGCGACCTTGGCGGCGTAGGGCCGCGGGCAACCAGCGTCGAGGTGCGAGAGGAACCCGGACCGCGCCTTCCAGCGGCGCGAGCAGCCCTGGCAGACAAAGGGCTTGACGGTGCCAAACGAGTGCGAGAGGCCGAGGTGGATGTCCTCCTGGAAACAAGTGCATTGAAACGGGGGACAGTCACGGTCGGTCAGTTCTCTTTGATCAACGGGGGATTCACGGCAGTCGGCGTGTGCCTGCTCTTTGATGACCAGAGGACGGCGATTTGGCAGGTACAGGCGGCACCGCTCGCCTGCCCAGCCGCCTCCCCCGCGACGCGTTGCAAAGGTGCGGTGGCGACGAACTGGGGCGAACGCCCGGCGGCGACCACCCCACCCCACCCCGCACCACGCTATGTTGCCGCCGTGATCTGGTGGTTCGCCGTGCGTGCATGACAGCCGTGTTCGCCCAACGCGATTTTCAGACGTGGCCAATTGCGATCTGCGCGGTAAACCGCCGGATCCAACACGCGGGCACGCAGGCGCTCCTCGAGATTCGAGATGGAAAAAACGAATTGATGTACCTCGGTCAGCGTGTAAGGCGTATAGTCGGGGGTCGACCGCGGCGCCGGTGTGGATTTCGGGCTGGCGCGCCTGCGCGCCGTTGGAAATTGGCCCGCCATAGCGTCGATCCCCGGTGCGTCTGGCGCCTCCGCAGAGGGCAAAGATGTGGTCGCGGTTGTCGACAGCGAGTCGAGCGCGGCCTCGCTCGCCATGGCTGCTCGCCGCGAGAGCGGAAATGCTGCGGCCCATGCCGTCTGCAGAGGGTCCATTCAAACAGTCAAACGGAGACTCGCGCGCGGGGCCGCCGGCGCGTGTACACCCCTATCCATCGCCGCAGCATGCAACGCGTACCTCGCCCACGCCGAATCGTCCCAGATCCCCGGCGGCGGGTCCGGGCTTGTGCGATACGCCGCGAGCGCAGCGACAGCGGCTGCGGCAGCAGCGCCCATGGCGGCGCCGCACCGCAGGCACCGGCCGCGTCCCGGCGGGTTGCGTTGCCCGCACACGGGGGTCGGACAGGTCCATTCGCCCGTGACGGGGTCGGTCGCGA
>GG745378.1:275223-289400 GCA_000151295.1 Allomyces macrogynus ATCC 38327 | reverse complement strand
AGTACCTGTCACTGCACTCCTGATACAGATATCAAAGCAAATACATCCATTGACTCGTAAATCCATAGCTACGCCACAGTCTTAACGCGAAGTAAAAAATAAAAATAGCAGCTATCTTGTCACACTAATAAAAAAAAATCAAATAAGAGTCACAACCACAAAATTCCGATTTAACCAACTAACATGCCCCGACAAATGGTATAACTCTACCCCAATCACGTCACAGAAGGCGTGCTAGTCAAGAACCCACCACCGCTCCACCGCGGCTGCCGCCAAGTCCAACGCTGAACCGGCACCAACGGCCTCGACCGCCCCACCACCATCCAGCGCTACCGCGACCCTCAAGCGCCGCACCCGGTCGGCCTCGGCCTCGCCCAAGCCGCCGCCCCCCACGCGCGCTCGCGCAAGGCCCCGTCGTGGTGTGCCGGCTCGTCGCACGTCGCCCATCCGTCCATTGACCCCGGTCACGAATGCCGCACCTGGCCGGCACTCGGCGTCGCACATGCTCGCCCGGTTTGTTGGCCGGACGCAGACGCTGGCGCCGTCGGCCGCACGCGCGTCCGACTCGGCACTGTTGCCGGCGCCCGAGCCCAAGATCAAGGTGGAAGAGGAGATGGTGATCAAGACCGAGCCCATGGACGCGCTGGATCTGACCACGGTCGCAAACCCGGTGCCGGTCTCGGCTCCGACTGAGACCATCCCGGCAACCGCGTCGGCAGTGCCATCGCCGCCTGTAACTATCACGCGGCCCACGACCATTGCCGCTGCGCTTGGTGTCGGCACCCCCGCGCCGGCACCGCCGGCAGTGACCGCGCCCAAGTCCCTCCCGGCGCCTGCCGCGGCGACGCCCGACCCGGACGACCACTTTGACCCGGATCACTTTGACGATGACGAGGACCACGACGACGACATGCTCGTCGACGCGCCCACGGGCCACCACCCGTCGCTCTGGCCGCCCAAGCACCTCAACACGGAGCCGTTTGACCTCGACGAGACGGCGGCGCACTTGACCCCCAAGGAGCGGCGGCAACTGCGCAACAAGATTTCCGCGCGCAATTTCCGGCAGCGGCGCAAGCAGTACCTCGAGCACCTCGAGGACCAAGTCGCGGCGCTGCGCATCGACGTCTCGCACGAGCGCAAGCACCGGCACTGGGCCGTCGAGCGCGCGACCGTGCTCAAGCAGAAAGTGGAGGAACTCGCCACGGAACTGGCCGAACTCAAGGGGTGCGACGCCAAAGGGATCGTCGACCAGATCGAGGCCGCATTGCCCAAGGGCCCGCCTCCACCACCGAGCCCCAAGGCCAAGCCGACGCCACCGCCGTCGGTCAAGACGGTCCCGACCGCGGCGGGCGCGCCGTATCCGATGCTCGCGGGCCGCGCGACCACGCCCAACAAGCTCGGGCTCAGCAAGTTGCCAACGCCCGCGACAGGCGGGTTGCCGCTCCCGCCGATGATGCCGGGCATGTACCCGTACCTGCCGGCGCCGTACATGCTCCCGGCGCCATCGCCGGCGCTGGCCGCGTACTACCACCACCACCACTTTGCCGTGGCCGCGGCCGCGGTGGCGCAGGCGGCTCAGGCGGCGCAGGCAGCGGCAGCGAGGCCCGAGGCGACGATTCGCGTGCACTAATCGTGGACGCGTGGACCATGGCGTATTTGTTTCTGCCTTTTTTCTTGACTGTTCCATGGCATTTCCCTCGCTTGTCAATCGTTGCTCTTTCCTTCCATTCTCGTATTCTCTCCTTTCTCTCAAGATTTGACCCGTTGCTCACACACCCCTTTGGCGGGCGCTACTTGACGGCGCGCCCGCTGTTTTCTCTACTCTTTCTTCATCAATCGTTCTTTTGGCTTGGATCGTCGCGTGTTTTTCTTTTTGTTTTTGTTTCTGGTTTGGTTTTTTTGGCGTTGGGATTGTCTTTCTCGTTTTTCGTTGCGGCCTGGACCAGATCGCGCGCGCTTGCATGAGCGGCTCAAAAGAACATACATAAGAAATACACAAGGGTGCTCCAGATAGACGATATTGGACGAGGGAACGTCGCGGCGTGGGTCCGAGAGGGCAGTGATGGTGGATGGGTGTGGTGGATTGGTCGTCAGATCATGCGTCGCGCCTCGCAACGCATCACGCCGAGTCCTGTGATGAGCGCGCAGCCGCTCACTCTCCTCCAACCAGCGATCACTGATCACTGTGGGTTGATCGTCACGGCAAAGCGACCACCAGCAACCACAACAACGACCTGGATTCGTGTCCGACTGACCCGGCGCGCAAGCTGCATTCGAATCCACATTGTGACACTTCGCCACCCGACCCCGAATCCCGATCCACCACCATGGCCTCGCACACGCTCACGCAGTTGCAACTGCGTCGGCTGCTCGAATTCTACTTTTCCGACGCGCACCTTCCCTCGCTCGCCGCGCACGTCGCCAAACACCCTTCTCCTGTCCCATCAACCACCACCGACAAGTCCTGGGTCCCGCTCTCGGCCCTGCTCACCTACTCGCGCGTCAAGAAACTCGCGCTCGGCAACGTGAACGCCGTCGTCTCCGCCATTCGCGCCTCGTCCGTCCTCGAAACCGACCCGGACTGTACTGCCGTCCGTCGTCGGGACTTGCGGCCCGTGCTCGCGCTCGACTCGGTCGTGGATTTCAGTGCAGTGCATGTCTCGGACTTGCCGTTGGGCATTGCTGCGAATGAGTTGCGCGCCCATTTTGAGCAGTTTGGCGCGATCAAGGATTTCCACGTCACGAATAAGCGCGGGACGGCGGCAGTCGTGCGGTTTGTCGAGGAACAGAGTGCCGAGCGCGCGGTCGCGTCTGCCAGGCACGTGTATGATGGCGAGCCGTTCAGGGTGGCCTACAAGACGTGCGTACATTTTGGGCGTTGGATCTGTTTTTTTTTTTTTTTTTTTTTTTTTTTGTTTGGGCCACTGAACCGCGAGTTTGCTGGATGTAGCCGGTCTGTCGACGTTCCGAAACCCAAGCCCACCTCCGCGGCGGCCGCGTCAGTGGCACCGACCTCGTCGAGGAAACGCGCGCGTAACGACGAACCGACGGTGCTCGCCGACGTGGTCGCACCCAGCTCCGCGTCAACCGCTACTGCCGTGTCGACCGACGCGACCATGAAACTCGGGTACACGCCCGGGTGCGTCGTGGCCGTGACAGGTGCCGCGGCGGCGGTCGCGACCAAGGTCGCGCTGAGGGTACATACGCTGCGATCTTCTCCACCGCGCGCTGCGCCTAACCAGTTTATGCTCCACCGGTAGCCCTTCTTTGAACCCTACGGCGCGATCAAAGTCATCACCCTGACCGACCTCGCCGCGTACATCGAGTACACGACCCCGCTCGCGGCTGACGTTGTCTCGGCCATTTCCGCATCGGCCGTGCGCGACAAGTTCGGCGCGAATGCGTCGTTGACCGCGCTCATGGGCGACGCCGAGTTGACGTACCACGGCGACCGCGCGCGCACACTCAAGGCCAAGAGTAAAGGTAAAGGCAAGCGCGCCGGTGGGAAGCGCGTGGGGACGGCGACGGGCAAGTCGGCAGCGTCCAAGGGGCTGGTCGTGGAGTTTGACCAGGATGAGGACGAAGATTTGGACGAGCTGGCGCGGCCCAAGAAACGCCGCACATTGACCAAGGCCGAGGAGGAGAGGTTGGATGCGTTGATGGCTGGATTTGAGACGGTGGCAGTGTGATTTGAAAGGCGTGCAGGGGTGAAATGCACTTGGTGTCCTTGAGGTTTGGCATACTGGGTCAAATCCAGCAATACAGAACGTCAGGCACGTCAACGTGGTGTAGTCGGCTCATCACATGTGCCTCACACGCACAAGGTCCCCAGTTCGAACCTGGGCACTGACATTAAGTAGACTGCTTCGTGCAGTTGCATGTGGTGAAATGCGCTTTTGAGGTCAATGGAGACTGGCTCCACACATCATACAAGCATGCAGATGATGGCCTCATAATTCAGCAGCTTAAAGTTGCATGCCCATTGGTTGCACTGTGCATCATGAAGGTCAATGATCAGGTGCAGTTTCCTGTTGGGCTCTGGGATGCAGAAGATAGGTGCCATGGTCTTGACTTGGTCAACTTGTTTGGCAAACCTGACCTCAAGAAAATTCATGTACTTCAGCCCAAAATTGAGAGTCATCTGGCCAGGACTCCTTGTTGTCACTGTCATCTATCACCCCACTCCCACAGCTTGATGAACTTGACAATGACATGCTCCTGCCCTCTGAGCAAGAAGACGTGTCACCACTGAGTGACAAATGCACCAATCCTGTGCCACATTCTTGTTGGTGTTCAATGTTCTTTTTGGCATTCAATGATGCCCATGCTAATCCAATTTCTTACATATTCTATTATTTTTTCACCTTGTCAGATTTCTTGAAGCTCATTGTGCTCTAAGCACACCTTGCCACATTGCTGCTGGACTGCACAAACAAACACCTGACCTTGAGAACCTCCATTGGCATTATTTGCTGCAGAATGCTCTCAAGCTTTTATTTGACATGATTAGGCCCCAGCCAACTCTCCCTTCCAAGCCAACCCAGTATTACTGAATCCAACTTGTCAATGACCATCAAACTGTCAGAGTTCCACCCTGACATTGTTATGTTGTGCTCCTTTCCTCATCCTTTGTCTTTGGTGATTCTCTCTTTTGTCTTCCTTGATACTTCTCCACCACATGCCATATGACTTCCTCAGCTACATCCACTGCATCCACTGCACCCCCTTAATATTGGTTGCTTGTCATGGTGGTTGGTTCTCCTTGTCAGCATTGCTCTGGATGATTTGATCCCTTGCTTGTCCTTTCTGGTTGTCTTCCAGCACCTTGTTTCAGCACCATGGGCCAAATGCTGCAACTCATTGCATGGCACCCTTGACCATTACAGGAACATTGTTGAAGGGGAGCAAAACTGACTGATCCTTGGCGAATTCGTTTTGTGTCTACATTCATGTTCTTGAGGTTGAGAGTGACACCTGTCTGGGGTTGGTGGTGGAGTTTGAATTTGGATGAGTTAATGTGGACTGAGAAGCACTAGACGTTGAAGAGGGCCAAGGGGATGTTGGATACATTGGTAACCGGGTTTGAGAGGTCGTGGTGAGTTTGGAGGTGTGAGGGCGATGAATGCTGTTGTCAGTCGCATTTGTGGGCCAGGTTTATTATGATGAAATGAGGATACGGCAACGTCAGCGTGGTGTAGTCGGTTTATCACATCTGCCTCACACGCAGAAGGTCCCCAGTTCGAACCTGGGCGCTGACAGAACGAAGTCACTCGACTTCAAGCATATCGCACTTTTTTGTCACCAAGGGCTAACGACATTTCTCAGGAGGACATGTCCAACAGAGTCGCCACGTCAAAATGTTGGACGAGTCGCCAGCACATGCAAAAGAGCTGCCAGCTTTCTAAAGAGGTCTATTTGTCTGTGCACGCCATTCTGTTGAAGGAGCAGAACATGTCAGTCATGATGCGCTGCCAGCACGCTTCACGATCACCCAACGCCCGCGGCTCCCCGTAACTTGCTGCAGCTGCACGCTCTTGGTCGTTTTGTGGGCCTGAATCGCGTGGCCAGCGCGCGCTCGTTATTCAAGGCGATTCATCTTCGACACACTCGACGCATCAACGAACATGGCAACGTGGATGTCCGACTCGCAAAGTATGACCATCAACCAAGACCGATCATTTTTGCCTCGTTCACTGCCGTTTGGTCGCTTTCCGATACCGCTGTAAATGGAGTCGCGACGCGCACCGTCTCGTGCACGAACTGGCCAGTCGCATCGACCATATCAGCTCACGACGCTGCGATTTTTCACTCGAACGCAGAAATTGGCGCTGGGCTCACGGGCTTTGGCGCCCTGTTCCTGCTCCTCGGGATGCTCTTGTTCATGGACGGCGGGTTGCTCGCCATTGGCAACGTACGCCATGTACCCACGTCGCATCCCCCGACTCGCTGCACCGATCTGACGCGCCCGACCCGGTTCCCGCACTAGGTGCTGTTCATTGGCGGTGTGACCATGCTCATTGGCCTGACCAAGACAGTCGCGTTCTTTGCGCGTCGCAATAAGCTGCGCGGCAGCATTTGTTTCTTTTCAGGCGTCCTGATGGTGTTTCTCGGGTGGCCAGTGATTGGGATCGTCGTCGAGGCGTTTGGGTTCATCAACCTGTTCGGGTACGTCCTCACGACGCGAACGGGTGCGAGGAGACCGAAATGCTGACGTAGAACCGTGCCGATGTAGCGACTTTTTCCCCGTGGTCGTGGCGTTCCTGCGGCGCGTGCCTGTGATTGGGCCCGTCTTGTCGGCGCCGGGCGTGACGCATGTGCGTGTTTCTGGTTGTTTGCGACGGGTTCTTGGATGTAGGTGCCGGGTCGCGAGGACACTGGGCTGACACGGCGTTGTTCTCCTCTTTCTCGCACAGGTCGTGGACCGACTCGCGGGCACGCGGTTCCCCGTGTAGCCTGTCGCCAGGGTCATTGCGTTTTGGTGTTGGAGTGTCGCGGACCGCCGCGCGCGCCGTGTTGTTCGATCGGGAACAAGGCGTTGTTTTGTGTTGTCGTGGATGTGGACTCGGGTTGGCAGCAGATCCTGCTGCAGTACCAGCAATGGGTCAGGTCCAACAAGAGGCTCCCAGACGACTGATCTATTTTCCGACTCTACGACTTCTCCGACACGACGACACGCCGGATCCAAACGCGTTATGGCGCTTGCGCGTGTGAGCGGATCAGGCTCGCTCTCCACTGTCCATCTCACTCCGTCACTCGGGCAGGTCGCGCACCAACCTGAGCCCACTACTGGGCTCACGAAAGAGAAAAAAAATATCACGAACAGCACGGCCAAGATGCGTGCAAAAAAACCGATCCGATCTGGGCCCCACATACACATGCACGGAAACGCGCCGACATCTCCGCGAGAAACCACAAATTATACGCGCCGACATCGCAATTGCGTGCGTGCGCGTCACTGCATCCGCATCACGCACCCGACCCTTCTCCACCCGCCGTCACATGCCCACGACCTCCAACTCGCTGCGCACCGCGGCCTCGCGTCCCGTGCGGGACCTCCCGACAATCACCTGCGGGCTCAACGAAAACGGCCTTGACAGCGTCGCCATCCCGCGCACCAGTACCGCACCCAAGTGCAATAACCAATCGAGCGCGCGTGCCGGGACCGACGATGGCGGTGGCGCGCGCACGACCTCGTTGTTGCGGCGCGGGGCCATGCACGACCCGGAGAATTGTGACGAGGTTGGGGACGAGGGAAGCATCGTATCCGGGTTGGCGGGCGGGAGCAGGCCTAGGCGCGTGCCGCGAAACAGAAGGGGGTCCCCAGGCCATCATCCATCAGCACGTGCGTCCAAGAGCAGCCGCTTGCCGCCGCGAGAGAAGGGTACCTTCGCTTCGCCACCCGTCCACCATGAGCTCGAGCAGAACGGGGAGCGGGAGGCGCCGGTCGCCGACGAGCGGCAGGCCCTCGTGCACGAGCTTGTGGTAGGCAAACAGGTAGGCTTCCTTGGGGAGCGTGACGGGTTTTGGGCGCGGTGCAGCAGTCGGCGTGGGGGCAGGGGTCGCGTCGGCAGGTGGGGGTGCCAGCCACCGTGCGCGCTGCGCATGCCAGTGCGCGACGCCCGTCAATGGCGGGTCCGGCGGAGCGGCAGGCCTCGGTGGTGGTGGCGGTGGGGGCGCGGCCGAGGTGATGGCGACAACGAGCGGATCGTGCGCGGATGATGCGTCGTGGTCGTTATCGCGGTCGAGGGCAGCATGGTCGTTGTCGGCGGCGGGTGCGGCAGCAGCAGCGACGGATGTTGGCGCAGACGGTTTGGCAGCAGCGGCAGCAAGGTCGAGCGCCGAGTCGGCCTTGGCAGCGGTCGTCACGATGGATGCGTTGGTGGTCATGGTGATGGGTTGGGCCGAGCGCGTCGCCGTGCAGGATGGCGGAGCGTGCGGTTGCGGGCAGTCCCGGTCGCGGTCGGTCATGAAAGGCCGGCCGTTGCTGCGCGGTCGACGCCGTCGAGGAGGTTGAAGAGCAGGGACGGCCGACACGTTCAAGGCCGATGGCGGTTGGATGGTGGTCGGGGTGGATGAACAAGTGCCGACGCGCGACGCGGGACCCATCGCTTTCTTTTCAGCAGCAGCGAGCCGGCCGGTCGTGACTGCGCCACGCCATGCACGTCCCATGTGATCGGCCTACCGCACCTCCACCGCACGCCAGCCGGGGAACCGCCCGTCATGATCGAGCGGCCGGGTGCGTTCGGCCTGCGCTCCTTCGCGCTCGCGCTCAAAAGCGAAGACACACCCACAGTCACAACGTCGGCACATCTTCACCACCCACCGTCAACCATGTCGGCCACCACCGCCTTCTTCGCCGCCGCGGCCCATGCGACTGCCTCCTCCTCGACGACCTCGACCGCCGCGCCGCCTGCTGCCCGCCCCGACGCTGCTCGCACACCGGCACCCGCACCTGCACCCGCAAACCGCGCCGACCCGCCCGCCGATCCCGCCACCGAAGGCCTCACGCACCTCCAATCCACGCTCAACCTCGTCAACGAAATCCGGCTCGTCGTGCAGTCACTGCGCACCGCCACCGCGTCTGACCCGGCCGTTGTGCTCGCGCGTGACTCGCTGCGCTCGCTTCGCACGACGTGCCGCGAAAGGGCCGCGCGCCTCGTCTCGCTCTGCAACGTGCTCGACCACCGGGGGGATGGCGCGTCCATGGACGTGGTCGACGACGCCAGGGGCGCCGAGCTCTCGCAGCTGCGTCAAGTACGTGTCCCGCTTTCTTTGGAACATGCTCGGGCGCAGTTCAGTCGTGCTCACCATTCTCTGCTGCTCCGCCCGTTCGCTAGACCTGGACCTCCAACTCGGAAAAGGTGCGCACGCTTCACGCCGAGATCATGGCCTTCCGCGAAATGCTGCACGTTCTCGTCGCGTCGGCGGGCGTCGCCGTTGCGCCCACGGCGCTCTGAGCGCGCGTCGCGTCCATTTCTCGTTGCTCGCTGGTATTTGCTGCGCGCCGTGTCGGACGGCGCGCGACCTCGTTCTCTCTCTCTCGCGCGCTCTCTTTCTCTTTCTTGTTCTCGTCTGTCCTCGGTGCCCCATCCATCATCTGTTGTCCAAGCAGGTGCGCCGCGCGCGTGCGCTGCCGGTCGGCGCCTCGCCCTCGGTTCTTTTCATTTTTGTGTGGTATACGTCGGTAATCATGACTGCCTCGGCGATTCCTTGGTGCTCTCTTTCTCTCTCGCGCGCGCGCCCACTCCTTGCCGACGTGGCAGTGATGGTGGTGGTGGTGGTGGTGGTGGTGGTGGTGTGGCGCAACGAGCGCGACACGACGCGTCGCGACGCGTTTTGAGCGTGGTCATGGGCGTGGTCATGGCGGGGTGGGGCGGGCGGTGCCAGGGCGCGCGCAGGATTCCCTCTCCCGCTCGCATGGTCGCCCATGGTGGGGCAGGCGGACAGGTCACAATCCCGGCCTCATCATCGGCCAGCGCCGGAAACCGTGACCATCGTGACGCGGTTGGTGGCCAAAACTTGGCCCCGACCGACACGTGGGAGCGAGGGTGCGGGCAGAAGTCGAGTTTCAGTGCTGCATCGGCCCAGGATGGCAGGATGGCAGGATGGCAGGATGGCATGGCACGAAGGCAGGGAAACGAGCTAACGCGCTGCGATGGATGGATTTGATGCCGCGAGACATCGGGTGATTTGCGCATTTCATTAGTTTGCATGTGACCGCGTTCCCAGAGCAAAATGTCTCCCTCCTCTTTTCTTCCTGATCCTCCTCCATGGCTCGGCACGGCTTGCCTTTCCCGCACGCACGCGAACCATGCGAAGCCGCGCGAACGGACCTGTGGCCGGTCGTTGGGCACTGAGGTCGATAGTCCACTACGTCGTGCGCCCTGCCGCTGCTGCCCTCTCTCCTCTCATTCAGTTCGTGTCCCCTCGCGACCACGCGCCAATCGTCACGATCCGACCTCGCAACCCCTCCACGACGCTGATCAAGCCCCCAAACGGCCGTTTCGAACCATAACCTCTGACCTGATCCGACAGTTGGCTCGAGGGTTCGTGCCGATTTCCTGTACCCGTTCACCTCGACGCGCGCCTGATCTTCCCTCTCAGCAACACCCACACAGGATGCCCGGCAGACGCACGCGCAAGACAAGATCCAGCTCCGACGCGGGCGGATCGAGCAGCAGTGCCGCAGCCTCGCCCGCACGGTCGCGCGCGAGCACCATCGAGGCGACCTCACTCCCGCGTGCTGTCGCCGAAGCGCGTGACGCTGCTCCTGCCGCCAAGTCTTCTGCCGCAGGCACGACCAAGTCCGGCCCCACGGCGACCGGATCCGCTCGCGTGACGCCCGCGCGCTCCTCGTCGAGCGCCATGACCCCGCCGCCGGTTCTCACGATCCTGACGGTGCTCGCGATTGCCGTGGCAATTGGCCTGCACGTGTTTGATGTGGCCGACCCGACGGGGTCGATCACGCACGACGCGCACTCGCGCCGCGCCGCCGTGCCTGTGCGTAACCCCACAGCCGCGACTGATCCGTCGGCGGCGGTCCTGGCCGGACTCGATGCGGGTGTTGCCGCCGAGTACCTCGCCAAGCTCCGCGCGGCCGCCGACGAGCACGCGGCCGGGTGCGGGGTCGGTCACGGCGCGTCGCGGACCGCGGCGTTCCCGATTGAGCCCGAGAACGCGCGCGAACGGCGGCAGATCAACTACGCGGCCTACTACTCGACGCGCGAGGTTGTGCCATGGTACACGTGCGATACGACAACGTGCAAGCTGCCGTCGTGCCAGTGCGCGCAAAACCGGCCTCCCGCCGGGCTCGATCCGTCCCAAGTGCCGCAGTTTATCACGATCACGTTTGACGATGCCGTGAACGCCGTGACCTACGGGCCCACGACGCAGTTGCTGCAGGGGATCAAAAACCCGGACGGGTGCGAGGCCAAGGGGACCTACTACGTATCGGCGCAGTATACGGACTGGCACGCCGTGCAGACGCTCTATGCGGCCGGCCACGAGATTGCCGACCATACCTTCTCGCACGTCGTGCCGTCGACCAAGGCCGAGATTTCCAACCTCGCTGCGAGCTTGGGCGCGCTCAGCATGATCCCGCGTAACGCGATCCAAGGGTTCCGCGCGCCGTACTTGAACATCACGACCACCGCCATCGACACGATCCGCGCGCTCAACTTCGGCTACGACTCGTCGATGACCGTCACGCCCGTCGCCGACAAGACACTCTGGCCGTTCACGCTCGACGCTGGCCTGCCCGTGACCTGTGCCGTCGGCGACTGCACCGAGGCGATCCCCAAGCCCGACGGCACGCCCTCCATGTGGTCAGCGCCCGGCGTCTGGGAACTGCCCATGTACTCGCTCGTCACGCCCGACGGCAACGATTATGCCGTCATGGACCCGCCGCTGTCTGGCGCGAGCCTGACCGAGCTGCTCGAACGCAGTTTCGACCTGCACTACAACGGCTCGCGCGCGCCGTTTGGCCTCTACCTGCACGCCGGGTGGCTGCTCGGCGACCCGACGCGCAGCGACACGGTGCGAGCGTTCATCGACAAGGTGCGGCAACGCGGCAACGTCTATGTCGTGTCGAACGCGCAAATGCTCGCGTGGCTGCGCAACCCGCAGCCCATTACCTCGTCCACTTCCGCCGGGTTGACGTGCCCGGGCCTGAACGCGCGCGGCGCCGAAGTGTGTGACGGAGTCGACAACGACGGCAACGGCGTCGCTGACGACGGCGTCCTGCGCACGTGCAATTTCCCAGACGCCGTGTTCGGAACCTGCGCAGCCGGGTGTCCCGTGCGTGTGCCGTCTGCGACGGAGCCGGTCCCGCCGCTGACGGATCCGGGTACGGGCAAGTGCATGGTGCCGACGGGTACGTGCGCAAACGGCGTCTGGGACGAGTCTAAGTGTCTGTGCATGTGTACCGGCACGATCGACGGCGCCGGGTGGTGCCGCGACGCGCTCGGGTCGTGCTCGGTCTCGAAGACGGTCGCGGCAGATGGGAAATATGTGCGGTGCGCATACGATCCGGCGCCCGACGCGACGACGGGGTCGTCGACGACCAAGGTGGGGACGACGGGGTCCCAGGCGACGACGGGGTCCCAGGCGACGACGGGGACCAACTTGGCGGGGACCAACTTGGCGGGGACGGGTGAGACCCTCAATTCGGCCAGTACGGGCGGGACCGACTCGGTGGGCAAGTCGAACAAGGATTCGATTACGACGGGCAACGCGGCCGCGCGTGCGGTGGAGACGGTGCGCGGCATGACGGTGGTCGTATTCGCGGCGGTCGTGTCCGTGGTGCTCGCTGTCGTGGTCGGGGCTCTGTGATTGCGCATGCCGACATATGGGAGTGGAGGGGACTGGGCATGGGTTGAATGGCGCGTCCCGGTCGGCTGGGGTGGAGCGGACTTGCAAGCTGACAAGCACGGACGTAAATAGTTGGTAGGAAAGGGCAGACGATGATAGGCCGTTCTGTTCGAATTTGATTGAACTTTGATCAAATCATGGTTGGCGGGGGCGTTTGTTTCCGTGCTTGGTCGGCGTCAGCGGCGTTGCGTTTTGGACTGGGAAATTGCGATCAGGCGCCGGATTTTTTCAAAGGTGGGGACAACGTTGCCCACGATGCCAAGCGCAAAGCGCTGAAGTTGCCCGCATGGCGCTCCATGGCGCTTTTGAGGCTGACTTTCTTGCCGACACCCAATCACCGCAAATCGCACGCGACCAAGTTTCTGGCTAGACATGCAAGCCTCTTCGGTCATTTCTCGAACCTCCGCGATCCGGCGCGGTTCGGCTCGGGCCAACAGGGGTCACGGCCGTCGTGATGGCGGTGAGGGCGGCCGCCCAACGTTGGGGACGACGATGCACGATGATCTGTGAAAGCACGCGCGCTCCTCCAGCCCTCGTCCCTGCTGCTCACGGTCGCCCTCCCCGTCGCCCGCGGTATAAAAGCAGCGCGCCCCCCTCCCGCGCTCTCGCTCCCACCAGCTCCCTCCTCTCCACCGCTCCCCAAGCTCGGACCGTGCCTCCCAAGCTCGCTCCTCCGCGCCCACCACCGCAACCCCATCCTTTGTGTCGGATCGCGCTCGACTCCACCGAGATTGCGACGTCCGGCCCTTGCCCGAGTGCACTGTTCATCGACCTGATCCCTCGCGCCCCGAGCCAGTTTTGGTCGCGGCGCCCGTCACGATGGCTTTTTGAATCCAGCTCGTCGCCGGTTACCTGTCAGCTACAGCTCCTGTCGCTCTGCCCTGGCCCTACCTGTCCTGTCTGGCCGTCTCCCTCCCTCCTGCTACAAGTGCACCATGGCCGCTCGCTCTGCTCCCGCCTGCCGCTGTCCCCGCCCGCTCCGTCGTCGTCAACGCCAACAGCATCCCCGAAGGACCCATTGAATCCCGACCCCAACGAACCCCACCACATCCACCACGATAATGACGTTCCCCACGTTTGACCACCACCACCACCGCCACCACGGTACGCCTGCTTCTTTTCTTGGCGATCGTCGCGCGGTTGAGGCGAGGTTGGGGGCGATGAGGTGACGGCAGCAGCGGCGCGCGCAATTTCCGGTTGCGCACGTGGCGTGTGACTGCGCCTTCACCGTTGTGCGCTAAATTCGAACTATGAACCATGGGACTGATCTCGCAACCCGCCTGCCATTCCCCTAACCACTTCAGCCGGCGCCGCGGCCCCGGCACCCGCGCCCGCGGCCGCGCCTGCATTCATCGACCACACCGCCATCGACGCCTGGCTCGCCGCCAACCTGCAGCTCGCGCCCGCCGACACGACCACGCCGGCTGCCGCCGCCAAGTTCCCGCTCGCCAGCACCGACGCCGAATGGGCGATCAAGGCTGACCAGGGCGCGTCGAATGACGAGCTCGCCCTCGCGTTTGGCCTCGGCATGGACCCGCAGTTTGCGCTGTCGGGTCTGTTCCTCGACGAGCTCGGGCTCGGGACCGCGCAGTTTGGCGCGACCTCTAGTGCCGCGGCGAGTAAGGCCGGGTCCCCCGGGCTCGATGACTTGCCCGTGCTCGTGCCGGCGTCACCCAAGCCTGTCGCCGAGCAGGTCGTGGAAGTGCCGAGCCGCACGACGCCCGCGTTGACGATCCCAGCCGAATTGTCGGCGACGACGACCGCCGCTGCAGCGACGTCCCGGCCCGGTATTGCGTCGCTTCGCGTAG
>GG745378.1:200794-262158 GCA_000151295.1 Allomyces macrogynus ATCC 38327 | reverse complement strand
CAAAGGAGCCGTGGTTGTCGGCCCGTCAACTTGATGGTGGTCGGATGCTGGTGGTAGCGCCAGTTTGCGGCCGGGAGAGCGCGCGCTTTTTGCTTGCGCTTCGCCATTTTTTGCAGTAAGTTGCAAGGTGGTGACGAGCAAGAGTTGTGAGTGATGCCGCAAGTTGCAGGCGACGACGTGGGATGGCATTGAGATCAAGAGAGGGAGGCTGGTCATGCATGGCCTTTAGTCTTGCACAAACCTGCACTCGGAAGTCCTCTGCAATAGAGCCAGGACTGCAGGAGAGCTGGGACTGGAAACTGGAAACTGGCTCGTCGTGGATTTTGATTTGAACAATCTTGTAAACAACGCCATTCTATGCTCGACCAGCATCCTTTTCATCATGGTGTCTCCGTTGTGTGGCAACGAGGGCCAGTCAATGTGCTGCATATTGAAACATCTACAATCACCATCAAAACGTTTCCAGCGCGAGCTTTGGCCTCTCCCGCTGGAGATCGAATGCAAACTCGTGCATCCCCACCCGCGCCTGGACTTTCAACCGAATGAGATGCGGAAGAGCGCGCACCAGCAACAACACTTGGTCGAGGCAAATCTTGTCGCTATGCAGCAAATCAAGCACCCGAAGACATGGCAGGGCCGTGCCCACTGCCACGAGGAGATCTGCTGATGCTTTCGATGGCGAAAAGCCCCAGCTCTCAAGACCCAAGTCGACGATGGGCAAGTTTCCGAGGCGCGGGATCGACTCGCGCGCGAGCAGCAGGAGGTCGCTGTCATGAACGGTTGAAAAGTGCGATTGAATGTGTAACTTGCGCAAAGTTGGGCATTTGGCGACAAGGGCCTCGATTATGATGTGCAGGCCCTCATGCACTTGGACGCCCTTCGCGAGCGAAATGGTCAACGAAGTGAGCGCTGGCGTCAGTGCAACCATGAAACGATTCCGAATACCGGCGTCTTGCACCTCGATGTCGCTCAGCTCTAGTTCCGTTAGCCCAGGCGGCAAATTCATGAGGAGTCGTGTTACGATCCGACCAAATCCGCCTCCTTGACCAAGATTCAAAGTGAGCGATTGGAGCGTCTTGGGCCATGGAACGGTGACAGAATCAGCCACGTTTGGCGGCATAACCATATCGTCGTCGTCAAGTCCACTCACATTCAATGACACGAGCGAGTGCTGCGGGAGGCCAGTCAGCAGGAATATCATGATGCCGTTCATACTGGTTTGAACGGAATCCAAGGGGCATTGCACGCAAAGTTGAATGTCCTGGGCAGACGACGCGGCTGTGAGCGCGGATACTTGCGCAAAAAGGTCAACGCCAGCAGGCGTCTCCTGGTCGTCGTGGAAGATATCGACACCAATCGTCGAAACCAGTCGCGGGATTCCATTGAGCTCGCAAATGGTATTGAGGAGGTGCAATGCCGTGGTAGGAGAGAGGATCAAGTCACACAAAAGATGGCGCACAAACGGAAGTGTCAATGGAACAAGCGCGGCAGTGCCCTTGGTCAGGTACAAGTTCCTCAGTCGATGCGGAGCAATCGGTCCAATGACGGGCGGCCATGAGCGGCTGCCCGCTGCCATCGTAAAAGGGAAATTGTTCTTCGACGTGACCAGGTAGACGGCAGGAGGACGGCCGTCACGACGCTCTAGATAACCCAAGTGGCCAACCGCCCCTGAGCCCATGTCGCACCACACGCGCCCGTTCGTATCGTTGCAGAGCTGGAACCACGTGGTGCTAGCTGTGCGAATGGCAACCATAACAGCGGACGTGTAAAGGGCTGGTGAAGCGCGTGCAAGCTCGAGCAGGGCGATGCGGTCGGCGTTTGCCAGTTGAAGAAGCAGCTCATTGAGGACGACCTCCGGCAACGCGTCGAGGTTGACGGGGAGCAGCGGCAGGTTACTACATTGCGACATTTTGCAGCAAGTTTGCAGCTAGTTGCGGGCGCAGGTTGCTACAAATAAACAGACTCGCCGAAGTTGTGGCGGACCGTTCGACAAGCCTCACACGCAAATGCTTTGAAGCATCCTTCCACGCTCAGGCTTTGTTTGAATCTGGCTCGAAGAGCGAACTCGACCCACCGAAGTACCGAAGTACGGACAAGAACCTCCCGTATCATTAGCAAGCACACATGCTTCCCAGCGCTCTCCACCCGCGCCCGTCCCCTTGCTCCTCTCGTGTTGAACAGTGCATGGGTCAGCGAGAGCGAAACAATGCGTTCTCATATGAGTCAGCGTCATGAACCGTGACGGTTTTCTCTCTGCCCGCAGGACGCCGGGCAGTTTGGATCCATGACAAATGTCAACGCGTCCATTGCCGACATTCGCACAATAGCGAACGACCAGCGTGGGCCGATCAGCACCTGAGCGGTAATTTGCGGCACGTCAAGTATAGGCGGTAATCGTGCTGCAACCGACTCAAGCCGACTCAAGCTCCACGGATGAGTGATCTCTGAGTTTTTGGTGTCCTGATAGGATTCGCTAATGAGTGAACTGCAACGATGCCGCGATGTGGCAAATTTGGGCCCACTAAATGACAGTATTTCCAAACACGAAGGCACAGACAACAGACAACTTTTGCACAACTGTGAGCATGGCCGAAAGGAATAGCGGAATGGCACGGCGGGCCTCAATAAATAATGTTAAGCGCAGGCTTCGCCTCCTTGAGAGTTCCAACCAAGCAATCGTGGTTTGGGTCAAACAATCCCCACAAGCCGCTCCAACCGCTTGAGGGCCAGCACGAGCAAGTGCACCACGCCGGTGTTGATTCAGTTGCCTCGAGACAGGTCTAGGGAGAGAAGATCAGGCAAGGTTGTGGCAATTGTGCCAAGAACATTGGCTGCAGTAACGTTGTCAGAGAACCACCCACAGACTGAGGTTGGCAATGGACAGCGTGCGCAGGAGTGGATTTGTGTCGTGCACAAACGCTACAAGTTCATCGTCACGCAAATGTTGGTGGTAGAGCGGTAGATGCAACTTGACGAGCTGCGGGCACTTTTTTGGGAGCGCTCGGATGAGCGTGCAGTTTCCAAAAACCGGGGTGCCAAGCCGATCAGGCCTGGGCGCGCCCTCGAGTGTAAATGAAAGCCATCTGGGCGGCAGGGCGGGACGGATGCAGTCCACTGTTTCCATGTCGCGTACTTCCATGTCCCACAATGGGAGCTTGGCGAGCAATAGAAGGGTGATCGTCAGAGCTTGCTACACCATGAGCCGACCCATGAACCCGTCGCCGCTGAACTTCACTGCAAGAAGACGAAGCATTGTTGGCCACCGTGGCACCAATGCCCGTAGCGCAACTGGAGGCTGTGTCGGCGGTTCGTAGTGTTCCAGACCATCAAGTTCAAGCTTGACCAAGTGCTGCAGCAAACCTTGCATGAGAATCGTCTCAATACCAGAAATGATATAACTTGCCTCGTCAACATCGTCATTGCCCATCGAATCTGCTTCAACAAACATGTGCAGGTGCCGAACATTGCAGGCTGCGCCAAATCTTCGAGTCTGGACTATCCCTGGGGCCAGCACGGTAATGCCGTCAAGAGAGTTTTCGCAGGCATTGCAATGTACAGAGTCGTGGGTGAAGCAGCATCGCCCAGACGACAAACAAGGCCTCCATTGCGCGCCTGATTGAGCACATCACAACACACCCATTGCCTGTTGGCCCAAGAGTACAGGAATGACCATGACAAACTTGAAGTTCGAATGAGCACGGAGATAGCGGGCGTGTAGAAAGCTGGGGCTGCCCGTGCCAGGTCGAGAAGCGCCTTGCGGTCGAAACGCTCAAGACGATGGAAAATCGTGTCAGGCACGACCACTAGGAGCATCTCCATTGTCGACGACGTTCGCGGCCGTGAACCTTGGGCGAGAGAGGCAGCGCAAATTAATTTCATGAAATGCGCAAAGTGTGGGTCTGTTGATGGTGGTCGAAATGAGCATTCGTCAGATTGCTGCTGTTTGGGACGTTCGCTCTTGTTTGGGTCACCCGAGGCCAAACCACCAGGCCAACCTGCCTGCTGCCCTTTCGACATTCATGTTTATTGTGGGCAAGATGGGTGATACAATGTCGTCGTGCATGTGAGAGCCAAGTATTCAAGAAACGTTGCAAGGAAATGACTGCTCAAACGTTAAGAATAGACCAAAATCCGCGGTTTGATACCTTTGAGCACCTCTGCCACTTTTTCGTGGGCACAATCTACTTTCGCGCCAATCTGCTTCAGATCCCTGAGTGCACGCACGAGATCGTGCACAATGCTGGAGGCAATCGGCTTCGAATAGCAGCACAGCAGGTTCAGCGACCGAAGGTTTGGCATTGCTCCCGCAACCGCAGAAAGAGCTGGAGCTGCCGCCTCGGGATCCTTGTCAAACCATCCCTTCAGTGCAAGGTCGACAATGGGAGGCGCGCGTAGGTGCGGAATCGCGTCGCCCGCGCAGCGCACAAGCTCGTTGCCATTCATGGGCGCATGGAAAGTGTTGATTGACAGTTTGGCGAGCAACGGGCAGCGTGTCGCCAGCTCTCGAGTGAGCAGATTGAGCCCCACAAACGTGGCCGTGGACTCGCCGGCCCTCGCGACCGTGAGCGAAAGCGATGTGAGGGTCGGCAGGAGTGCGGTGACAATACGAGCACGATCCACCATCATGAACAAATCAACATCGTCAACGCAGAGATCCGTGAGCGGAGGGAGCGGACTGTCAAAGAAGCGTGACGTGAACGTGCCCATCCACCCATCATCCGTGCCCACATCAAACACGAGCGAGCGGAGCGCGGCGGCCAAGGAATAACAACGTTGGGTAGCTCGACAGCACTGTGGCCCGGAGGTAGGTAGTCGTAGAGGCCAGCGAGTTGGAGTGCAACCACATGATGAGGCAAGCCAGCAACAAACATGTTTTCCATGGCTGAAATGATGCGACCGTCGTCATCCTCGGGCGTGCCGTCAATGAACAGGCGTAATTTTCGGACCCTGACCTGGCCATGACCCGAGTCAACCTCGCAAGCACAGCTGCACCGGCTGCAAGATCGACAAGGTCGCAATCAATATCGAGCGAGAGACCATTCACAGTCGGTGGAAGGCCACCGAGGTGCTCAAAAATATCAAGCATGGCGGATGCAGTCGTGGTATTCCCTGGGACGATCCAATGTACACTCCTCACGACAGGTAGAAGAACTGCGGCAAGTTCGATAGTCCTCGAGTCTAATTGGAACGAGCCAAGCCAGCGCGGTGCATTGGGCCGAGGACTGTCGCGCCATCAGCCGCATTTGGTTCGTTCTCGCTCGTCGCCGACGCAATGACAAGGTACACGGAAGGAGCTCGGCCGTTTGCGAATTGGATGGAACCGAGCCGGCCAATCTGCCATGGATGGGCGTAGACCCAAACACGATGCGTCTTGGGATGCGTGTACATCCGCAACCATTGCGCGTCGGCGCTGTGCGGATGAGCGTGGCAATGGCCCAAGCAAAAGAGCTGGAGAAGAGCGTGCGAGCGCGACGAGGGCCTTGCGGTCGGTGTCTGCGAGAATGTCCACGATAACGTCGCGTGCGACGTCGGGCAGTGCTTCGAGCTGAGAAAGCAATCGTGGTTGAGTTAATTTTCTTGGAACTGACGACATGAATGCAGCCAGTTGGGGATTGTGTCGGTTAGTCAAAGAAAGGGCTCGATGTTTGCGGGCAAGCATGGACGGAGGAGACCAGACCGCCACGTCCATCCTTGTCTCAGCCAATCCAGGTCCATCCAAGCACCAGGGATCGGTGGAGCATGCATCAAGTTCTCCGAAGACTTCATGCAATCGAATCATTTCAATGAAGGGCGACTCGAATACGTGGGAAATGAACTGCACGGCGCGCGAAGGCAGAGAAGGCTCTTTCATTGCAAGCGAAAACAGGACACATCGGTCGCGATCAAGACAACGCATCCGGGCTGGTCAGAACCTTGACCTTGGGGAAGAGATGAAGCAGGCGGTCCCGATCCGCATCCTTGGCCCCCGTGTACCAAACAGCGAGCCAGCGGAGTTGCGGCAGCATCGCCAAGAGCGTCTCGACGACTGCGCTATCGATTCCCTGGTTCCGAGTCAGGTTGAGCGACTGCAGGCCGGGCACATGCTTGGCAAGGGCAGCAAACAAAGTCTCCGTTTCCGACTCGGCACTTGCCACCAACCCGAAATTGACGAGGCCGACGTGATCGAGCGGGAGTTTGTGGAAAAGCGGGATCGTGAACGTCGCAATCATCCCGAGTGGCAGCGTGTCGTCCATGTCAGGCAATTCGAGCTGGAGCCAGCGGAGCGCAGGACACGTTGACGCAAGCGTTTTGATGACAGCATGCACCGCACCGAGCATGTCCTCACTGTTCGCCATCATGAGGCCAAACGAAGTCAGCGTGGGCTGGACACACGTAAGAAGATGGTCGCGCGCAGGCCCAGCATCTACGGGCATATCAAACAACTCGAGCGTTTCAAGCGCCAGTTCTGATTCTGCCAAGGAAGGCAGCATGCGGGAGAGGACTGAACCAAAGGCGCCATCACCGTTTCCCAGGTCCAAACTGATGTGCCGCAGCGCCCGCCCCCACGGCACGCGAATCAAGTGCTGGTGATTTGGGATCTCACCATCCAAACTGAAATTGAATCCCTTGATCGAGAGCATTTCAACGGTTGGCGGCATGCCGTGTACCAAGAGCGTCTCAACCGCATCTACGACTTGCGCGTCGAAATCTGAGTCGTTGGGCGCATTAACAAGACTAATGCACAGCGACTTGACACGCGAGGAAGCGAGCAGGCGCGCCAAACGCCGAATGATAGCTTTGCCAACCGTCGCACCAACCACGTCAAAGTCGACGAATCCCAAATCAACGGCTAGGTGGGCGACACGGTCGGGGAACCCCCCGAGCGTGTCGAGGCAGGCCAAAATGGACCCTGCCAGCTCTAGTTCTTGCAAGTCGACCTGGACGCGATGCGCACGTGGGAGAACTGGGGCCATGAGTGGCATAGTCAACGTGTTGATGCGCAGCGACCGCAACTTCTTGGGCGGGATCGGGCCAAGCACAGAGAATCGCGTCCAGAGCTCTCGGTGATTCGGATCATTGTCAAGCTTTGACCAAATCAGGTAAATATCGAGAGTCGGACCAGCACGAGCGTAGCCGAGGTGGCCCACAATGTTCCCCTTGATCGCATGGCTCCAGAGATTGGCCACGCTGGGGTTGCGCCGAGTCCGTGGCAACTCGAGCGGATACCACTTCAATGGCGCGGTACGGACGGCAATCGTGACAGCAAACGCGTAGAGGACGGGCGACGCGCGCGCGAGCTGGAGCAGCGAAGCGTGATCGACATGGGCAATGTGATGCAAAAGGTCCTCAAGCACCGCGTCTGGAAGCATCTCGAGCGGCGACGGCGCATCTTCAGGGGTTCTCATTGCGAACACGAGCACTTCTTGCAAATTGAAATGATGGTTGGAAACGTGGCTGAATGGATTGGGTGATTGATGCGGAGAGTTCAAGAAATCTCTTGCACTTGCCAACAACGAACGAGCGGCACGTGTGTTTGTGTCGATCTCCACAAGCGCGATCTCTTGCCTCTCTTGCCGCAACACCTCTCACATCGACACAATTGGTGCCGAGCCTGACCGTGGACGCTCCATTTTATTCGTCCTCATCGTCCGAATCAACATCCTCGACCGCGATTTCCCTCGCCAGCGCCTCCCACTGCTCCAACCGCCACTCACGCGCAACCTCCCCGTCCACCTCCTTCCCAACCCGCGCCCACACTTTTTGCCCGACCGTCTCGCCCTCGTTCGCAACCGCTGCCATCATCTTGCGCCACAACGTACTCCACTTGGCGTCGCCCATCCCAATCACCCAGTTGAGCAGCGGGTCGATCCAGACCGTGTTGAACACGAACCGGGTGTCGTCGCGCGCGAGCACGTGGTGCACCGCGAGCAGCGCGCGAATCGCGCCGCGACGGCCGCCGCGGGCGAGGATCGTGTGCGTGTCGAGGATGGCGCGGCGCGCGAGGGCGCGGTGGCGGTAGAGCGGATAGCAGAGTGCGCGGCGCGTGAATGTGGTCAAGACGGCGTGGAGCGAGGTGAATCGCTGCGAGAGGGAGAGGCAAGATCAGAGTCAATCGAAGGCAGTTGGAGGAGCAAAAGCAAAATGTCGTACCTCCATGCCGGACAGCGTCGCGCACACTTTGCTCACCATCCACGATGCTTCTGGGTTATCGCTGATCTCGTCACCAGCCTCCAGACGCACAGCAAGAGCATAGCTCAGGACAACGTCAATCAGCGCAAGCAGACTCGGGCCGCGGTCGACCTTGGTGACAAGCATCTTGCGCGTCGACCGCTGCACCAACGCGTCCTGCTCGGCTTGCGTAAACTCGAGCGGCGGCGCCATCGCGGTCGTGAGGGTCAGACGGTCCATATCGGTGGCGAGAGATGAGGCATCGGGGGTCGGCGCGGGCGGTTTGGATGGAGTTTCGGCCAGCGACGCGTCGATGGCGGGCGCGGTCAAGGACTTCCACCACGGCGCGCACTTGAGGAGCGACTGGATGTCGCCGTCCTCGACGAAATTTTCCCTGTCCAACCAAACAGAGCGTCAGTTCCACTTCGTCAGCCGTCGAGCGAGCATAAATCGCACGAACATGTAGTGATCCTCGTTGAAATCGCCGTCCTCGCGCTCAATCCGCGCCACCGTACGATCTGCGGGACTCGTCGAGTCCGGATCCGGCACGTCGAGCACCTCCGGCAGCTCGTCCTGGTGCGACGCAAATACGCCGCGAAGCTCGTTGGCAAACCCGTAGCGGAACCCGACCAGCTTGTCGGTCACCGTTGGGTCCGCATCCGCGTCGGGCAGATGCTGATCCCACGTCCAGTCCTCCTCGTCCTCCTCGTCATCTTCATCATCGCTATCGGCCGCCACTTCATGGATCCCAACCCCGGTCATGGAACCCTGCTTTTCGCGCTTGCTGGGCGGCACGAGCAGTTGCGGCAATACATCGAGGTCGTCGAACGTGGTGCCGGGGACTTTTTTCGGAATCGTGATCGTGAACCAGCCGGCATCAATGTCGTATTTCGCCTGGATGCGGTCCTCAGCCTCGGCCTCGTCGTCGAGGTCGCCGCTGAAGTAGACCGACAGGAAATAGGGCTTGCAATGGAATCGGAAGTTGGGGCCGGCGACGAGCGTCTCGACGTTGGTCGCGCGCACGTGCGGCGCGCGGATGCGCAGCGTCACGTCGGCATCGGTTTGCGTGACGGAGAATTGCGGCGTGAGCATCGTGGTTGTGGTTGTTGCGGGGTGGTTGGTGGTGCAGTTAAAATCGGTGAGCGTTGATCGAAGCTGCGGTAGGGCACGGTTGACGCGGTCACAGGACATGTTGCTGGGTGCCGATTTGGTCGCCCCACGGTTTCCCCCCACCTCACGAATCGAGCAGAACAACACAGGCGATCGCGGGTGAGCTTCATCCTCACAACAGGGCCTCATCGCAAAGCAGGTGCAAATGTTTGCGACGGTTTATTCTCCCACTCCAACCTCCACCAACGCCGCGCCAAACCCGATCGCTACAACTTCACCCCTGCGAAATCAGCCCCGGCCGCCGCGCCATTCGCAAAGTGCGCGCGAATCTCGCCATCCAGTTCAAACCACTGCGGCACCTTGGCCAGAGCCTTCGGGTCCAGATCCAAGAGCACTGCGCGGTACACCAACCCCTCTCCACCAGGCAACCGCTTGCATGCTTCCCCCTCCGGCAACTCATCGCCCTTGGACACCGTGATCAGCATCGAGCAGTCCTTGAGCGTCATCGACAGCACATATTCGGCCAGGAGCTGGAACCGGTCGACGGCAGGTGGCGACGTTCCGGCCTCGACGGCCGCGCGACGCGCAAGGTACCGGGCAATCACATGCCGCCACTCATCGAGCGAAATGCGCGGCGGATCGACCGATTGCGCGGCGAGCGCGAGGTACTCGGCGTGCACGTGCACCGGGTCGAATTGGTCTAGTGCCTGCTGGTGGTCACCGAGCGTGCGCAGAACAGGGACCAGTTCCAAGAGAACGGACGTGAGGAGGGTGGTCAGCGCGGAGCGTGCGTCGGTGGTTCCATTCGACATGTCGCACAGCGTGTCTACCGCGACCGAGCTCCATTCCGGCGCGGTCACGGAGACGGGCACGCCGTCGACCCAAACGCGCAAATTGTTGTGCGGCGTCGCAAGGAGCGCGCGCACGGCGTCCGGCACGGTCGCCTCGTCGAGGAAATCGAGCGGGCACAGCTGGCTCGGCGCATAGTGCGGGTCCTTGGCCGCCTTGAGCAGCTGGTGCATGCAGAACCGACACGCCTGCGACCCGGCCGATGGCGACGACGTGCGGACCGGCGACGGCGTGTGGACCGGTGACGGTGTGCGGGGCGGCGAGTTGGGCCGGGCGCACTCGGTCGAGTCCTTGACAAACAGCCACTTGGGCTTGATTTCAATGCACAGCGTGTGGTCACCGAGCCGCGCGTAGTCGGGCGACAGCAGCGCAATTGGTTGCGAGGGGTCGATGTGCGCGTGATTCGCGCGCTTGGCCGGGCGAGCGCCAGTAGCGTCAATATGGTCCCGGAGCTCCGTGAGGAACGTCGGTGGCAAGCAAACGGGAATGAGCGCGGGCAAGTGGGCGGGAGGAAAGAGTGGGTTCACGACGTGCGTGATGAACGTGGCCATATCGAGCGCTGAGTGCGCCTGAGGAGCATCAGCAGCAGCAGCGTGAGCGGATTTGGCCACACGCAGGATAACATGGTGCGTTCCCAAACGCTTGAGAAACTACAGTATCGGGCACGGTGAGCGACGGGCTCGTGCAATCGGCCGAGTAGCAGTAAACCATGAAATACCGGATCCATTGCTGCCACATCGGTGTCCGCTTCCATCGTCGTGGCAACGACCAGATTTGCATTTCCTTCGCCACGGTACGTCCAAGCCGATGGTTGCGCGAGAATTGACGGCAAGTCGACGGCCGCTGCATTCACGGCCGAGTCAACACGATTGGTAGACGGCGGGTCCATGGCGGCGGCGGAAATTGGGGAGTTTGGCTTGATGGCGGGCGAGCAGGACATGGCACAGCGCCGAAACAACAGCCGCAGGAGAATGCAGCAAGTTGCACAAGAGAAAAGGAGACGGCAGGCCAGCAATGACGAGAGATCAAAAATGTTCGGTGAGGTGTGACGATTCCATCAGCACTCAGCAGCTCCAACTAAGGAAAAAGCAATGCTATACGTAAGGCAGGCTGAGCGAAAAGTTTCGTTGCTTGGCGTACTGATGCGTATTGATGAAAGAGGCGACAGAACTTCACTTCAAACCACACATTTGAACCGCACGCAAACTCCTTGCACAGGCGCGCATGTCTCCCACCGATCGACGACCGCAAAATTGCTGGCTGATGAGCACTAATATAATAACAAAGACGAGGCGGCGTGAGTCAGAGGACGCAAGAGACATGGCATGCTTGCATCTGTACCCATGCAAGACAATAAACAAAGTCGATCCTCGTGGTGGGGGCTGGTGAGGCAGAGTTTGGTACACTCGGCTGCACCCCTTCGCCACCAAGTGGGGACGCTCATGATCGCTCGCCAATTTGGGGGTCCTTGTGGACGACACGGATGTGTGCAGGCTTGAGCCCTGATCACATTCAAGTCTGTGACCACCATGGCCTTGCTCCCGCCCTGAATTGGCGAGTGTGTGGAGATTCTATGAAGCAGAATCTGTCGACGTCCAAAACGTGTCCACTTGAGAGCCATAAAAGTAGGTGGCCTGTGTTGCTAGTGGCGAGGAAGCCCCTGTTCACTGACAAGGAAGCCAACATCATGCTGGCTGGGAATGGGCATGGACCATGGCGCCAGTGGTTGTCCCCCTGAACCAGCAGCTGGTGGGAGCAGATCCGTCAAAAGAGCCTGTTGATCCCAAACGGAACCGCCACAGGCCTCCAAACTAACGAACCAACAAACCTGTGTGATGACTTCATCACTATCTGCCAACGCCTTGGACAATGACTCTACACAATGTATCAAGTAAATGGAGTCCTCAAAAACCCGAAACGAAATGGTACCCGCCCCACCGTCCCTGAACGATCGAAGTGTCAAGCAACATCACAAGTTCGGCTCCCGAACCATGCATCGAGTCGCTCTAAGTATGACCCTCCAATCCTGAATGATCAATCGAGCCACTCCATGACCCTCCAATCACTGGTGAATCAAGTCGCTCCATGACCCTCCAAACCCAAATGATGAGCCGAGTCGCTCCATGACCCTCCAATAATACTACATGACCCTCCATTAAGTTCACAAGTCACTTCAAATTGGCCAAACGAACCCGAACAAACCACACCACCAAATCCTCTGATCAACAAGTTCGATGAATCAACACTCTGCAAGGACCTGAAAAATGATCAATCCACTGCACTTCATTTTGCTCTTTGCTGCTGTTGGAAGCAAGAGGTAGCAAGCGTTTCACCGTCACACATTCCCTGGAACTCATATGCGCGACCAGGAGAATACCATCAGGATATGCAAACCGGTGGAGAGAGTGAAGTTGAGCGCCAATGCATCACAACAAAGTGCAATGCACAGATGCCAGGCGGATCATGAACGATTGTGTTGATGTCTTTCAAACTGCATTTGTTCCAACTTTTGACAGCAAGTTCATGATTCACGTTGGGCCCGACATCGAAGCATTGGACGAGGTGGAGTGGGCGCGTCTGAGTTTTGGCCGACTTCGGCTTCCAACGAGCCCTTCCCAATGAAATCAACACCGCTACGTATTTACTCAGGGCAACAAACAGCAACGCCCGTCCAAAATCACATCCACCCCTTCGTCTCACGATGCTGCTTGCGCCTCCCCATCCGTCGGCCCGGCCGTTGCCGGCATCGCACCACTCGTGACAGCAGCCACCGCCGCTGCAGCTTGCGCCGCCGCCGTCGCAGCCGCCGCGGCCGGATCCGCCTGGTTCTGCTGGCTCAAATAGTACGCGTAGTAGTACTGGTAGTAGGCCTCGGCGGTCGCTTCCGGGTTCGCCGCTGCAGCCGCGGCATCCGATGACGTGGCAGCGCCGTCGCCCGCGGGTTGCTGCTGTTGCTGCTGCGGATCAGCGGCAGCAGCCGCCGCAGCCGCCGCTTGCTGCTGCTGCATGAGCTGGATCTGGTACGCGACCGCGGCCTGCGCGGCCGCCGCGGCCGCCGCGGCAATCGGGTCGGATAATGGCGGGAGCGTCGACGGGTCCGGGACGGCCATTGGCGCGGCCGTCGCCGCCGGGTAGCCCGCGGCGGCATAGTAGGCGGCGTACTGCTGCGCGTAGGCGGCCGCCGCGGCCGCCGCCGGGTCCTGCATTGGCGGCATTTGCGCGTACGGGTCGGGCGCGCCGCCGTGCATGGGTGGCGGCGGTGGGCGCGCATCGGCAAACTTTTCCTTGCCCCAAGAGCACTTGACGCTGCGGCCCATGATGTTGGCGCCGTTCAGATAGCAAATGGCCATGGCCGCGTGCTCGTGCGTGTCCATGACAACAAACGCGAATCCGCGTTCCGATTGGAGCCGGATCTCGTGCACAAAGCCGTACTGCTGGAAGTACGGGTACAAGTCGGCCTCGCGCAGGGCGTGCGCCAAGTTGCCGACATACACGGTCACGTTCGTGGCCGGCGCCTGGTGCAGGACCGTTTCAAAGTGCAGCGACGGCTGGGCCGGGGTCAGCGGTGGCAGCGATCCGCCGCGGCGGTCGCGGTCGCGGTCGCGGTCGTCGGGCATCGGCGCCTGGTTCTGCGATTTCTGGTTGGCCCAGTTCACGCGGATCGCGCGCGTGCCGAGCCATTCGCCGTTCATCGACGCGATAGCGCGCTCGGCGTCGTGCTTTTCGCGGAACGACAGGAACCCGTACCCGCGCGACTTGCCGGTGTTGTTGTCCCACATGACGCGCGCGTCTCTGGAATCAGAAAGGTGGTGAGCTCGCGCGATCGAAGAGTGAGGTAAATGGTGCAGAAAGCGTACGAGAGCGAGCCGAACGCGCTGAACGCCTTGTTGAGCACCTGGTCTGTCACGTCCGAGCTCAGGTCGCCGACAAACACATGGAAGTGGTCTGGTCGCAGGGTATCTACGTTAGAAACCATGTAGCATCACGACGACGAGCAGAAAACGATCACATACTGGTCGTGTCCTCGCGTGGTCCCTGCGTCCCCTGGTGGGCCCAGTTCACCTTCAGTTCCTGGAGAACGGCAGCAAAGCATTATGAGCGGCAAAGTAAAGGCTTCGTGTTCGGCTTCACTAATCAGCTGCTGCGTACAGCGCCCATGACCGACCGACCGTTGAGCGTCTCGACGGCGGCGAGCGCCGACCTGTGGTCCGCAAAGTCGACGAACCCAAAGTTGAAGCCGTTGTGCTGGAACTGTGATCACACCCATCCCCACTAATCAGTCGACTGTTTCCGTCATCCTGTTCGTCGCTTGTGGTCGTCGCCAAACGCACGTTCTTGTCGGGAATGATCTTGACATGGACGACCTCGCCCATGGTCCGGAAAATATCGGCGAGCATCATTTCTGTGACGCGCGGGTCGAGGTTGCCGACATAGAGCGACTTGTGGTCCTCGTTCGGCGGCGGCATCATGCCGGGAACGCCCATGGGGCCGCGCGACATGGTGAAAGGCCCGAGTTGGATTCGGGGGCCGGGTCGCGAGCGGGGCTGGAAATTGGCAGCAACGAGGCCGTGCGATTGCTGGGAGTGCGCGCCGCGACAGCGTTCAAGGTGGGTCGGGAACGAACTTGCAAGCAAGGATTTGCGTGTCTTGCAAAAAAATGGTCGGTGGAGTGTGAGATAGGCGTCCCATGGTTCAGCGGCCTGTCATGTGGGCGAGACGCTTCTTTGACAGGAAATGCGTTCACGTTGTTCTCATGGTTTGGCATTGGCCCAGTAACCAAAAATCACAAAAGACATCGTCTATGGATTGCGGGGACACAAGTATTACAATCAAGGCGTAGATTATTGCGGGGACACAATTATTACAATCAAGGCGTAGATTTGTGCGACGCAAGGGGCCGGAGCCGGAGCGGGATCGGGCCCTCGTTTACGAGCACCATATTGAAGACGATCTTGTCGTGTGCGGGCGCGGGCATAATCTCGAACTGTCGAAAAGCGAGCGCGGCCACCTCCATCTCAGCGAGCCGGCGGCCGACGCACGAGCGCGAACTATAATCGCGCGTCAGTCTCCACTGTTGGCGCCTGCATAGTTGCGGAGCAACAACAAAGCGTACCTGAAGCTGAACGGCAACGACGCGAAGGGATGTACGACCTTGTCGTACCATCGTTCCGGCACAAACTGGTCCGGGTTCGTGAAGTGCTCGGTGCTGGTCGACGTGACCTCCATGACCATCAGAATCTCAGTGCCCTTGGGGACCGCATACCCGCCCACGACAATGTCGCGCGGAGCAAACTGCGACAAGAACGGCGCGATCGAGTAAACAAGGAACGACTCCTTAATCACATTCTTGAGGTACTTGAACTGGGCGAGGCACGCCTCGGTCACGGGCGCACTCGGGTCCGCGCCAACGACCACGACAAACTCGTCGCGCAACTTGGCTTGCACATCCAGGTGCCGTCCAAGCAGGTTCACCGTGAAGAGTACCGCGTACTTGGTCGTGCCGAACCCGGCCATCAAAATATCAACGGCAGACGCGAGCATTTCGTCGCACGTGAGCGGCACGTCGCGCTGCTGGACGTGCCCAAGGAACGTGCCGTCCAATTTGCTCGGGTCGGCCGCGCACTCGGTAAACGTGGTCGCCGTGAACTTGGCCGTCAGTTCCATGGACGCCTGCATTACCTTGAAGTGCGTGCGGGCCGCGGGGGTGAGTTCCATGCGCCATGCGAATTCGGGGAGGAGCAAGACGGGAGTCGTCGTCGAGAGCACGCCGAAGAAGGCGTCGACCATTTCGCGCGCGACCGGGTTGGGCGGGTCGTTGAGGGTGCTGAGCGACTGGCCGAGGACGATTTTGGTGACGTCTGGGGAATGGTTCGATCGGTCAGTAGCGTTCGTGCGCGCATTGCTGAAGAGTGGACACGACGAGGAAGAGCGAACATTTAATCGACCACCGCACAACCAAGTCCTCCAACGCCGTCTCCTTGCCCTCTAGTACCCTCTGCCCGGCGCGACATAGCTCGCTCCATCACGTCCAAGGCCTGCGCCGTGATCTGGTCCACCTTGGAGCAATACGCGTGCGCGTTTTTCGGCGGGAAGATGGGCGGTTGGATCGCGGACCGGAGCCGTTTCCATTCTTCACCTTGCCTATTCGGACCGCAAGGCAAAATGCGATCAACAATCAACGCAAACACCGTGGGCCATCCAGACGGCCATGACCGCGACGTAATGACGATCCCCGCCGGGAGCTTGTGCCGCTTGCGCAAATAGTCCCACGTCGGCGGCGCCAACCGCTTGGGCGTGGGCCCATTGGCACGGAGCACGTCGGCCGTCATATCGGCATCAGCAATGATGATCGAGTCCTGGTTGGCGCCAGGCATGCGCAAACACATGATGGGCCCATAGTTTCCGGATGATGTGATGCATTTTGACGGCCGTAGTGCGCGGCTCGACCATGGCAAGCTTGAGCGCCGAGCCAACGACAGGTAAAGTAGGACTGAGTCTCGGGATCGCATCCCAGGATTTTGGCGTGGCTGATGCAGCGGTTGCCTTAGTGTGGGTGGCCAGCGCATGCGCAACTTGTGTGCTTGCCGCGGCCGACTTGACGAAGTGAATGTGTTGAGATCATGGTCGCTGATGCATTTTTTGCAAGTTGCTGGCAATTACAAGGAGAGGAAGGACGCCATCGCTCGTTGCTAGTGTTCTGCTATGATGAGTCCTTGTATTCTTTTGCGACCACGTCATTGCTCATCTCATGCATTGGCCAGCCTGCTGGAAAGCGATGTTCTATGTATTGCTCAAACAGCTGACACGAACCGAAAACAGTGGTGAAGTGGGCGAGGTGAGCGACAGCAAGATGCTCGCCATCTTCAGGCCCTGGGCTTGTCGGCCGACGTCGACACGGTGTTGCGGCGGCAGCACTGCGCGCTGTGCGCACAGCACCCGCGACCATGGTCCGGCGCGCCATGGTACCACCAGAACGTGAGCACGCCAAACCCGATCCCGAGCACCAAGCCGGCAAACACGTCGCGCCACGAGTGGCGGTTGTCGGCCACGCGCTATACAAGTCACAACATCGTCAATTCCGACCTTCTCGACCCAGCAAGCGCTTCGCAATCGTGATGTTGCAATCCCGTACCGTCACCGCGACCGCCAGCGTCACATAAATCGGCACGACCGCGCGCACTAACCTCATCCCGGCGGCCCCACCGCGCCGCAACCACCACTGCATCAAATACACCATGCCCGCCGCCGGCATTGCAGAATGGCCCGACGGGAACGCCTTGAGCCCTTGGAACAGAATGCGTTGGTTGGTGGTCGTGCACGACGCGAGCGTGATTGCGCCCGTGGTCGCGGGGCGGCACCGGTCGAGCAAGTCCGGCCGCGGTTCGGACGTGACGAGTTTGAGAAACTCGCAGGCGAATTCGGTCAGTGCCGTGGCCATGAGTAGACCGACAATGGCGTGCATGGTCGGGGCTCGGATCGTGAGCGAGCGCGAGGAGGTCAGGTCGGTCGCGATGATGCAGAGCATCGGGCCGACGATGGCGAGGACCTGGGGTCGGGCATGACGGGTCAGTCTGACAGCGTTCAAAAAAGGGGTCGGGAGCGTGGGGGTCCGTTGCGCACCGCCATTTCCACGTCGGTAATCGTGTCGGTGCGCATCGGATAGGAAATGGACACGTCGTCCGTGTGGAAGGAGCTGTGGTCGCGACATCGGTCAGGACCACTTGCGATGGAGAGAATAGACCGTGACAGTAATCGCTTACCGATCTCGATACATCGGCTTCATAAAGAACAGTGTGAAGAGCGCGCATGCCCACACAATCGCAGTCGACCCGAGTTCCATGGCAAAGTCGGTCGGGAGCTCAAGATACTTCCATCGCCGCCCAACTCGTGGTCCCGGGTGGACATCGACAATCGAGCGACCACTCTGCTCGTCCGAACAGCGCAGTTTGCCGCAATGATGCAGCGCGTCGTCTTGTTCAAAGTCGGTCGCCTCGGATGCGTGTTCGTCTGCGCAAGATGCTCGACCAGAACGACGAATGAGCGGAACATTGTCCTCTGGTGCATTACCGGAGTGTTCCCGCGCAGGTTCGCCGCCATCGCGATGGTCGAGCTGCGCCATGATGCCGTTGAAGTAATCGCAAAGTTGGTCGAGGCGAGCGTCGGAAATGGGCTTGAACAGTGCTGAAAGGGACCAGGACGCGAGCAGGCCTTCGTGAGTGGCCTGCAGCTTGTTGCTTGGATGGATAGAGATTGAGGAGAGGGATGAAGAAGGAGAGCGGAGATGTTGGGAGCAATGGAAGAAATGGTCATTTTTATGCTCTGATAGAAATCATCAAGGTGACCAAGCATCAAACCACCACGTGATGCTCGTCAACACTTGTCCACTGCGCGCACCGCCGCGATCACAACTGTCGCTGGGATTCGACACCGTCGCCACGTCCGCCCCGTCACCCCGCACCGCCACCGACTCCCCGCAATCGCACCAGCATGGTCAAGCTGTCCAACTACCAAGAGGACCTCGACGGCGTCGACTCGGCCGACGAGTACCAGACGACCGACTACGGCTCTGACGCAGAGTCCGACTACTCGGTCGCCGACGAAGGTCTGCTCGACCGCATTGCCGCGCTCAAGGACATTGTCGCACCCGAAACGCGCTACGCCATCTCGTCCAAGGTCGCGTCGGCCGCCTCGTTTGGCAAGGCCGCGGCCAAGTTCCTCGGCAACGCCGCGTGGGTGATCTCGACGACCGCGCTGATCATGTTGGCGCCGCTCGTCATGGAGCTCGAGAAGGAGACGCAGATGGTCATGTTTGAGAAGGAGCAGCAGATGCGCGACCAGTCGGCGCAACAGGTACCCGGGGTCCCGCCTGCCGTGTCCATGCCTATTTTGGACCCGGTCGCTCACGCACGGTGTTACACTGGATGTAGATGCTCGGCACACAGGGCGGTGCCGCTGTCCCCGGCATGCCCGGCGCGCCCGTCGGTGCCAAGCCCGCTGCCAGCCTCGTTCCGCCCGGTTTCTAAATCCGTTTCGTTTGAGGGTGAGCAAGGTGCCGAAGGATCCCGGTCGTCGGGCCTTGTCGGCGTGGTCGTACAGCTGTCGTTTATTTTCTTTATGTCTCGTTTCTGCGTTCGTTCGTTGTGTATCTGTTTATTCTTTGGGTGGCCGCCCATCGTGTGGATATAGTCTCTCCGTTTGTCTTGGCCACGAACCACGGTGGAGAGAACAGGACAGGGCCCCTGGAACAGGTCACAAGCATCGTTTCCAGGAGCCGAGGAAAATAGGCACGGCGAAATTGAGCAAGTGTATGGAGCAATACTGGACACACCCGACGACCACAGCGACTGCAAAAACGAAAAGACGAAGAACCGGCGACACACCCCTTGGCCCGATCTAGTTCTGCTTGACCAGCTTGTGCTTGCCGCGCGGCGTCAACGGCGCGCGCACCGCCGTCGCCTTCTTGACCTTGGTCATCCCCTGCGCATCCTCGTCCAGCTCGGCTGCGACTTGCTGTACGACCTGCATCACCGGCGGCACCGGCACGCGCGCCGAACTGCCAAACAGCGCGTTCTTGAGCACCTGCAGCACGAGCACCATGATCGCGACCACGCACGCGACCCCTCGCGCCTCTTCCCGATCCACCCCCATCGTCACCGCGACCGTGTACCCAGTCGCCACCACCATCGCCAGGACCACGTCCATCGAGACGACGGGCACGCCCAATTTCCACGACGCCTGCGAAAAGCCGAACGTGCTGTTGAGCAGGCCGCCGCCGCACCCGCACAGCGTGCCGCAAATCAGCATCGCGACGTACGAGCCGGGGTGGCGTGCGAGGACAGTGTCGACACCGAGCCGCGTGATGGCCAGGGCGCGCGCGAGTCCGTCGCCGACGGCGCAGGCGAGGTGGGTCGGGAAGGAGACAAGACGCAGGATGCGGTGTGCCGGGCCATACCGGAAGACAAGGTAGATGGCCGTGTAGATCGGGAGCGTCGTGTTGCTGAGTAACCAGCCGGGCGGGTGGCCGAGGAGGAATGCTACGGTCGGGGGTCGGGTACAGGAGTGAGAGCGGGTGGAGGAGCGCGTGCGGATCGACGGATCGAGAACGCGTCAAAACGTACCGGAAAGCGTCGTGCCGCCAAAACTCAGGACACACATGGCGACTGGATGCCGGGAACGACGCGATCAGTTCCTTTTGGTGGCGAACCTCCACCATAACCGATACTTGAACGCACCCCACGAGTGCAGCAGCGACACAGATGAGTGGTGGTTCGAGAACAGGCCAAAGCAAACGCTATCATCAAACGGCGTCGTCAGCAACCGTTCACTCACCGAATTATCCACAATTCACCGACAGAATCCATACCGCGTCGCGTGCAGCGCCGTCACATAGCTCACAAACACGCCGCCATAGTTTTCAAGCACCTTCACGCCGAGCTCGCCATAAGACGGTACCTGCTTGGCCGCGTCGAGGTAAACGTCGAGCGGCTGTTCGGCAGCCCATGCCGCAGCTGCCTGAGCCTTGATCGTCGCGTCGGCAATGATCGGACCCGCAACGGCAGCTGCATCACCGGCAAGGACTTGTGCTTGAGCGAGCCACGAGGCCACGGTCGGCGGGACCACGTCGAGAATCGCGGCCGTGTAGTTCATGGTGGGCTGTTGGTCCAGTGCGGGTGCGGGAAGCTGGACGGGTCGGAGTCGAGGAAAAGAGTGCTGCCGAGAGTGTTGCAGCAAGTTGTGGATCAGAGAGAAGGAAATTGGTGGTGGGAGCCGAATGGTCGGCCGCCTTGGAGAGAGAAAGGGGTTTGGCCGGGAAATGTTTTTGACCACCAATGCTAACTGGAGCCGAGCTGAAACTGACATCGCAAAGGCAGAGCAAGTACCTCAGAACCACCCTTTCGACGCGCGCGACGCCAGAAAATAGCCAAGAAAGGAGCTGACGGAGCTGCTGGGAATCCAAACTAGAATATACCGCCACTGATCCAAAACGACGATGCCAAACTCAAATGTTCCTCCACGCCGGCCACTACTTGCCGTCCTTGCCCTTGGCGGCCGCCGGTACGGCGTTCCGGCGAGCGCGACGCGCCTGTACTCCAGCGCGAAGTCGGTTGAGCGTGTGTAGCGTCGTCTGGAAATCGATGCACGCGTCGGTGATGCTATTCGGCGCGGGGAAAGGTTTCGAGAATGAGCGACGGGGAAGTACCAACTTGACATGGACGAATTGGGCGTACCTCTTGCCGTAGACGAGCCCCACCGGCCCGACCTCCTCGTTCAAGTCTTGACGGCCCTCGGTGATATTCGACTCGATCATAACGCCCGTCTACGTTCGCGCAACCCCGTCAGTTCCCTCGTCCAGTTTCCCCATGTATCACAACCTCCAGCACGCAGAAACGTACAATGTAGTTGCCCGACTCGGTCTCGGCCAGCTGCCGCGCGACCTCGTCAAGAACAATCGGCTGCCGGTTATGGTCCTTGGACGAGTTACCGTGCGACGCGTCGATCATGAGGTGAGGGCGCACGCCGTTCTTGTTCAGGGCCGCAACGGCGCTCATCACGGACGCCTCGTCGTAATTGGGACCCTTGGACCCGCCTCGCAGGATCGCGTGGCACGTGTCGTTGCCCGATGTCGCGACGATCGCCGTGAGGCCCTGCTTGGTCACGGAGAGGAAGTGGTGCGGGCTCGACGCCGACATAATGGCTAAGAGGAGCAAAAGAGTCGAGCGCAGCGTCAGTTTGCGGTCCTGAACGAGAAGAAGAAAAAGAATACCAGCGTTGACGTACCATCCGCGGCCACCTTGACGTTCCCATCCGTATCGTTCTTGAACCCGACCGCCATCGACAGCCCCGACGACAACTCGCGGTGCACCTGCGAACTCGTCGTGCGCGCACCAATCGCCGCCCACGAGTACAAGTCGGCAACAAACTGCGGCGAGATCGTGTCAAGGCACTCGCCGGCGCACGGCAGGCCAATCGTGCCGTTGATGTCGATGAGCAGCTGGCGCGCGAGCCTCAGCCCCTTGTTGATTTGGAAACTGCCGTCGAGGTCCGGGTCATTGATGAGGCCCTTCCACCCGACGGTCGTGCGCGGCTTTTCAAAGTAGACGCGCATCACGATCAGCAGGTCTGACGCCGCCTTTTGCGCGTACTCGTGCAGCCGCCGCGCGTAGTCGAGCGCGGCCGCCGTGTCGTGGATCGAACACGGGCCGACGACGACGAGGAGACGGTCGTCTTGGCCCTTGACGATGGAGGAGACCTGAAATGAAGAAACAAATGGTCAGCATGAAGCAGACTCAGCAGCCACCAACGCGACCAAGGCAAGGTAAAGACTGCGCACCTGCTGCCGCGCGAGCGCGACCGTGACCGCCGCCTCGTCGGTGAGCGGAATCTCCTCGAGCAAGATTTGCGGTGGGAGCAACGGGCGGATCTGGCGAATGCGCGTGTTGTCGAGCGCCGAGAGCGCGTCGGACGGGATCTGCGAGGCCTGGTTCGACTTGACGCGGCGGCGCAGGTGCGCGTTGGCGGGCGGGGCAGTCGGGGTCGAGGTCATGGTGGAGGAGGTTGGTGCGGGGCCGTTGGTCGAGGTCGAGGTCGAGGTGCGCGTGTTGCTGCTGCTGCTCATGGTTGGTCGGGTTGAGGAGGGGGCGGAGACTGCTTATATAGTGTCCGACAACGATCAGCGTGGGCGCGGGTGCGGGTGGTCGTCAACTTTGTTGTCGAAGGAAACGTGGGAAGCAGTTGGGCGACGTCGGTAGCATGGAGCCGATCAGGAATCGCTTGCCGATGCATTGGCGGCGATTGTCATTTTGCACGTGGGAAAGACTCTGGCGCCCTGCACAAAGACAAATCTTGCAGCGGCCTGGGCCGCACGAGCCGCAAAGAAATCGCACATGTCGATTTGTGTGACAGGTCAACCAGCGCCCCCTCTGCTCCAGGAAGCTGAAAGTTGGGCGACTGCTTGCCATCAAACGAGAGACGGGTGTGGCCGATGGACGTCGCCAAGGGTAAAGGGCCAACGTGGCCGCGTGGCGCGTAAAGTCGGCACCACGAGCGCGTGCGCCTGTCGTGTAATGACAGACAACGTCATGGTCGCAACGTACAGTGATCACAAAACCATGGTGTTTATTTCATTTGCGCATCTCTCCATTACGGGCCTAGATGTGCTGCAGCGCCCGGTCCATGAGCGTGACCATCTGGCCGCACACGCCGTCGATCACCGCGGCGCTGTGCCCACCCGCAGATGCCGACCCGGCGGCGCGAGAGCGCCACTTGGTCACGGTCGCGCGGTGCCCACGAAGCGCCTCGAGCATGCGCTTCTGCTTGTCGGCGTCGGTGCGCAGCGCGCCCCAAAAGTGCCGCAGCAGCTCGGTCGTGGTCGCAAACATGGCCTCGAGCTCGTGCGCTGTCGTGGGCGCCATGGCCATTTCTATCGTAATCAAAGCAGACGTGAGCCAGAGAAAACCGAACCCCATCGCTGAACACAGCCCATCACGTACCTTTTAGCGACCCGACGGGCGCCGCGGCCACCTGGTCACGCACACTCTGCATGATCCGCGCCTGTGCGTGCCGGCACTGTCTGTCGACAATCGACGCGCCCACATCCAGTCGCACGTCACGCACCGCGTCCACAAATCGGTGCACGTCGTCGCGCCGGACGGGCGCGGCATCGACCGCATGCGAGCGACTGACCATCGTGTGCGGGTGGTCGTGGATGGCGAGCGGAATCTCGTCGCGGTGCCGCGGCGCGTGCAGGTCCTCGAGATCGATTTCGGCCTCGAGATGCCCGAGTGACGCGGCTGAGGCGCGCGGCGGGTATGCAGACGGCTTCTGCTGGTGCTGTTGCGCGGCGAGGAATGAGTGCAGGACCTGCTCCGAGTGCCGGTTGAACCGGCGAATGATCGGGATCGCCTTGTTCTTGTCCGAATACTGCATGGTCATGTCGGGCGCGTTGCCGTTTTCCTAGGTTGCATCTCTCCACGGTCAGCGCTCGTCCCGACAAATCATGAATAGCGACCAGAAATCGTCGCGCACCTCGACCTTGTCCATTTCCGTTGCGGCCAAATTGAGCATTGGGTTGAGCCGATCGACGCGCTCGTCGGACGGCTTCGACTGCTCCGCGTCCTGCCAGCACTGCTCAAACAGCTCGTCGTCGGCACCGGTCGTCGCGTTCACGGTGCGCGTGCGGTGGAAAAACTTGGACTGAAAGTACCGCGTCCAAAACTCGGGCTCCGAGAGCTTGTCGGGCACCATCTCCTTGTGCAGCTTGGCCACTGTGGCGGGATCAGTCGCACCATTCCGAGTCAGTCGAATCATACTGAGCACCACGCGAAAAATAGAGAGCAAAATCCTGTACCGGTCGGGTACTGCACGAAAATCGAGTGGATGATTTGCGGCGTGAGCACGTACTTGACCTCCTTGCCCTCGTTAGTGACGGGGCGCACGTCCGAGAGCCACGCCGACACGGGCCCGCGCTGCTGCTTCTTGGTCACGGCGGCAGTTTCCAGCAACCTCTACAAAGTTGCGCGCGGGGGATCAGCGAACCACCGGGAGAGGGATGAATCGCAAAGCGCGGGCCAGTACCTTGTGCTTGGACCAAAACTCCGTCTCTGACAGCAGTCCGCCGCGCACCATGGCCTGGTGTGCGCGCGACAGGTGCCGGTGCTGCTTAAGTAGCATCGACCGCAGCTCGACCTCGTCCTTGACCGGCAGCGTCGTAAACTGCACCAGGTCTCTATTCGACGACTGTGATGCTGTCGCGTCCGTAGGCGGTCGGCTTGTTGCGGCAACGGCGGGCGCGCTGGCCCGCGTCAAGGCAGAAGTGAGAAATGTGACGATCGCATCGCGCACGGCGCCGCGGTCGGGAGGAGAGGTAAACGAGAACGTGTGCGCGGTGCCCGAGTGCAAGAGGATGCGGAGCATGATCTTGGTGCCGTTACTCTGCTGCTGCGCTGTTGCGCACACACACGTCAGTCCATTACGTGGAAAGCAACCCGACCAAGACGTAGTTTCCGTACATTCAATGTCGGACAGCTCAATGACGAGCGCGGCAAGACCCTCGGCGTCGTTGGACGCCCATAGGAGCCGGTGGTCGCTCGTGAGCGTCAAAATGCCGTCCACCTTCTTGAGCCGCGCGGGTACGGCGACGACGGCCCCGGCGGCCTGGCCCGACGACATGCCGCTCGACGAGGTGGACAAGATTGCCTTTGTTGCAGGCTCCTCGATTCTAGGCCAATGACCACGGATCGCGGGGTCAGCGACCCGGTGCTCATGAACGGCCAGCGTCTGGCGACTCGGCTGCAGCACACCGTTGCTCTTGCTTGATCCAATGCGAGTGCTGCTGCACCTGCTCTTTGCAGCTAGACGTGCCCAGAGTACAAAGCAATATCGTTGTCTTTGGGCTGAGGATCAAACTGAAGCGTCGTCGCGACCCGCAAACGCTTTTGATCAATGACATGGAAGCTTTGGTGAATGACGCAGACCACGGTCCTGAGCAACCTCTGAGCAAGCTCGGCTAGTTCTCAAGGCAGACTTGGGCCAACTCAACTCCGTCCTCACGGCCAGCAATGAATGGTGATATTTGTGTCCGCCCGCATGCCCATCGCTGGCGCTCGCCTGGTGGTGACGCGAACCCCGAAATCGCAGCATCGTGGTCCCTGTTAGGGTGAAATGTGTTCAGGCGCGCATCGTCCGATGATTTAGGGCGTGGTGGTGATGATGGACGCAGTGTTATGCTCGTTTGACAGCTCCAAGACTGCCATTTTATGAGAACTTACGTGAGTGGGCCTCACGAGCTCAGAGCCTATCGTACAATCGTTATATTTTACTCGCGCGTCAAGAGCGCAAACAAGCCCAGTGCGCCCAGCAGCACCACCTTGAGCTGCGGGAAATCGGCCATGGCAATCGTCAGGTATCCAACGTACGGCGCGTAGCCGTACACTTTGCCCACCACTTCATCGGTCGTGATCCACAGCTTGCCCGGCTGATGCTCGCCGTACAGCGCGTGATCTGGTGTCCCGTTGTTGTCGCCCTTGGTCAGCAGGTACTGCTTCACGTCGCCGTCCCTGATTGGTGTCCATACTCCCATGTCAGTTCGTGTCGTCGTGCGGATGGCGAGGATCCAAAAGCGCACAGCAATGTGTGTACGTTCAAAACGCGGTGAACAATCGGTATTTCCCTGCCCTCGAGCGCATACACGACAATGTCACCGACTTGGAACTCGGTCGTTGGCTTGGCAAGGAAGAGCAGATCGCCGCGGCCAAACGCGGGTTCCATGGACGTGCTACCAAAACAACGCGAAATCTCGTCAGCGATCGGACACTTCCGTCATGGAATTTGGTCCCAACAAAATAACAAGGCGTACGTCAAGACGACGACAATTGGCGACTCGGTGTTGGTCCACATACTCAATCCTTTCCACATCACGAGCGCCGAAGAAATGATGACCAGCACATTGAGCACTTGTAGGAGTGCCTACTTGTCGATCGGCACCAAGCGCTCATGGTCAGGGTTCTGACGGTTGCTGGCGTCGCGTCACGATCTCAAAGCTCGCAGTACCTGGCGAAGACTGACAGACAGCGGGTTCATGATCGTCCGTTTTGGGAATACAATTCTGGGGCGCGTCGGCGACGCGCAAATTTACAGTTGCTTGGGGTATTTACGGCCGTCTGGCTCTGGACGGGTCAGGATCGATCATGAACGTGGCAATTTCGAATGCGGTAGAAATCAGGCGCTGCAATGATTGAAGTGTCGTGTTGGTGCCAGAAGGCACCCTGATCACTTCAGAGCGCGCTCTGTGTCGAGTCCCGTTCGATAATATACCTGCAAAAAAGTCGCAATCAAAGAGGAGTGGTCGCGCCAGCGATCCAACGCGAGTGTGGAATGATTTTCGACAATCAAGCGCCCGAAGTCGGAGATGGCTGAGCCACACCGCGGAGGTTCCTGCCAGCCCCGTCGAGCAAGATGTGACTGCGCTTGAACCGTCGGGCGGAGCATGTCTTCGCCAGTCCTCTTTAGAGTATTTTGACAAAGAAAGATCTGTCGCCAAGCAGTGGAATCCAATGGCCAATCCAGTTCCCGCTGCGCCGGCCTGCGGAAAAATGAAAACGGTCGCATTCGCGGAGAACCAGCCTCTCACCAAACCGCAGCTCCATGCATCCTGGACAAGAGTGTGGAGCACCGCACCTACTCCGCAGGGCGGATCATTACAACAGACTGTTGCACGGTCGTCACGCGAATGATTGACTCTCATCGCCGGGCGTCGCATCTAATCGCGTTGCGAGTGGCGCCAGCTGATCCGAGGTGCTGATTATCTCGCAGGTCGCGCAGACGCATGTTGGGAACGACGGAGAGTAGGCTCAAAAAGAGTGTGCACAAGCCAAGGTCAAATCACCCAACGCGTCGCAGCTTTTTCTGTCTTTCTCGCATCATCAACCGCTCTCATTGAGTCCCTTCTCTCAATCCACGAGTGCTATCGCATCTCCGTTATCAAGTACGGACGGCAGGTCGCTTCAGCAACACCAACGGGGGCACGAAACATGAAGATGGGTGCTTGATATTGTTGACTCGACCCTTGGTCACCCACATTTTCCGCCTTGGTCGCAGCTTGTCTTTCTCCTTTGATCCTGACCTACTGTCACCTCCAAGAATGTGTGGTTGACAACAATCCTTGATGATCACGGAAACAAGCATTTGTCATTTCACCATTTTGTTCGGCCCTTCACCGCAAAAAGTCACGCGAGACCAACGTTTCAAGGCATTTGTGTACCCCCTCGTAAGCGTTTGGCCTGACGCCCATCCGAAGTCGCTCCGCTTCTCCTTCTCTCGGATACTTACACCTTAGTTTGTGTCGCTCATCCATAGCCTTGGCTCGATTGTCTTCTTTTGTTCATTACTCATTGCCTGGACCAATGACGCGCATTCCAACACATTGCCTCAACCATTGCTTTCTCGGCTCCGTGATCCATTGTTTCCCACTAGCCCGATTCTCACCTTCACAAAGAAGCACACCAAACCGCATCTCCATGTTACGCTCCCTCATTGACTGACGGCCGCCGTGCACCGCGCCCGCTGCGCTTGGTGGATCATTGCAGCGAGTTTTTCTTGGCGTTCACGCGACAGCCTGTTGGGGCCCGTCATGACCAAACGCCGGAGGTGGCCGTGTTGGACGAGGGCACGAGCTGATCAACAATGCCGTCGCCGAGTTTCTGGTTCCGCGACAGGTCAAGCACGAACAAATTCGGCACAGCGTCGGCCAAGGCGGTCAAAAACGAATCAACTTCAGCCGTCAGGTCCCACGCGACGTGGGCAAGGGTATTCAATCTCGCCAGACCGCGAAGCTCCGGGATCGCATCCTGCGCAAGAACCGTCAGCTTTTCCCGCTCAAAAATGATCTTGGGCTCGATGTACAGCGACTGGAGCGAGGGCACTTGCTGGCAATCGCCTGGAGCAAGGCGCACAAGTGGAGGGTATCCCTGGGTCCAGGGGACCGCGGATAGTATTGCACGAGACGGAGCGTCGTGAGGGTCGCTGAAAGCGCGGCAATGATCGCATTCATGACGCCGACTTCGTCAAAGTTGGCGCCCGTCACATCGAGCGTGACCAGGTTCGAGACCTTGGCCAGTACCAACGACGTCAACAGTAGGGCGACCACTACGTCCTCTTCGCCGTACGCGTTGCCAACTTCGAGGTGGAAATGACGCAGCAGCACGGGCCACGCGACCAAGTACAACGGAAGCTCCCCGCTGCCATCAATGTGCGGACCCACAGCCCATCGAGCCGCAGCGTCCTCAACCCGTGTGGGATGCCATGGCTCATGAGCAATAGCAAGGCACGGAGCATGGCGGGCTTATTCCACTCATGCGAGTAAATGGAAATGTCAAACGAAAAGCTCATGCAGAGCACACTCGATTTGGCGAGCAGACACGCCAAGCGACGAATGGCCACACCGGCGCCAGAAGCATTCAGCATTTTGTCGGCAAACGCCATCGTCATAGTAGATAGAGTTGTCGGGAGGGAGCCCAGAGCATCAATTTCGTTGAGGTTGGTGGTGAACACATCTAGGTCGTCAAGACAGCCCAACATGACGCGTTGCGCGCGAGGGAGCACAGTTGAGATGATATCCAGCATGGCATCAGCCTGATAGTGCGAACGGAGCTGGTGGAATGGAATCGGCCCAATCGGCCGGTTCGTTATGTGCTGGTTCATTTCGGCGACACACGCTCGATTGGTTCGCTTGTCCCAGCCGAAAACTGTCGGGATCAGGAAGATGCCACGCAAAGAGCCTGCGGGTGGGCCGTACTTCCAGCTGCGCGCGTTCTCATCGCCGTCGATTCCCATGCCCAAACTCATGACGTGACTCGTTGAATGCCAAGAGTACGCTTGAGGCCGCCCCGTGGTCTGGTCCGTGTTGATCAGCAGCCATAACGCGGGCGCGGTTCGGATCGCCATGGAAATTGCTGGAGCGTAGAAGCGATGGGACGTGCGCGCGAGCTGGATCAGAGCGGGGCGATCATTACTGGCCAAGAAGAGCAGCAATCGAGAGAATGGTCTGGCAGCGTTTCGAGGGTCGAACGCGTGCTCATTGATGTTTTTCCTGCGGTTTGAGCGGTGGGACTCGGAAGAATTTGGCCATGACAGGATGGTCTGATGAATCGCGGGCGAACAAGAAATCAAGCCATGTCTCGATGTCATTTCATCCACCACGTCCGGCATCGTTGGTATCACGACGCATCCACAACAGCGACTGCGAGTCGACGGAGCCGCGCCTTTTTGATTGCCGCAGCCACCTGGTTGCGCCCAGAACAATCAACAAGCGTCCCATTCAAGTCAATGTCCACGACGTTCCCACGCTCAATCAGCGGCAGGAGCAGTGGCACGACTCTGCCATTGATCCAGCGGTTGTTCGACAAATCAAGGCGCTGCAAGTTTGGCACGGCCGTTGCAAGTGCCGAGAACACGGCCTCGTCAGTGGCCATCATACCCCACTCACGCAGCGAAATATCCGTGAGGTTCGCGAGGTTGCGGAGCTGCGGAACCACATCAGCCACCACCGCGGTCCGGTCGACAGCAGACACGGCGCGGCTGGTTGGAAACAGATGCAACCGCTTGAGATTTGGGCATTTGGCCGCGCATCCTTCGATGAGAGTGCAGAAGCACGCCGCCATCATGGAATCGTTGACCGCAGCCAGGCCAACGGGAAACATAGCACCAACGCAAAGTACTGTAAGCGACGGCCGCAGGACCGCAATAATGGCATCAACGACTGGTACGATCGCGAGCACGTTGTTCAGGTTGAGGACATCGAGGTGCGGGAGATCGGCACGAGAGAGCGACACAAGAAGGTTGACCAAACCAACATCGCCAAAGGCAACGGAGTGCAAATCGAGCTCAAAGCAGCGCAGAGACGATGGCCATTACACTGCATCGTGAGATCCACGAGACCATCCCTCGGCGAGCTGAATGCGGAGCGTCGTGAGCGTCGTCTGGGGAAACTCCTTTTCGAGGAACTCGCTCGCAACATGGGCCTGAATGGACAAGGGTGGGGGCCATTCAAAGGACACCGTTGTGGGCCGTTGGGCAGGATCTTGCGTGAAGGTCAGGTTGCGGATGCGGGATGCGGCAACAAGACGGGCAAGTCGTGCCACGACAGCTTTCTCGTCGTCGGCCCATGGCTTGGTGCCTGGCAGAAGCACAGCGAAATCGGTGACGGCGTCCGGAAATCCACCGGCGAGCGCAATCGCATCCACCAAGATGCGACTCTCAGTCACGTCAACGTCCCGCATGGACCACGCGAAGCGGCGCACATGCGGTAGCGTCGCGTCGACAAATGGCGGCGTGATATTCCGGCCAAAAAACAAGCTGCGCAGATCGCGCCGAGAGATTGGGCCGATTGGACGGTCGTCGACACTTCTTAAGTCTATTGCCGAAAACACGCCAACTGCAGGGATCAAGTAGACGGAAGTATCGAGGGGCAATCGCCAGGTCGTGATGCATGCGCCAAGGGATCCAACGAGCTCCAGCAGGGAACAGGTTGCCGCGTCGCTCCATCAATCGTGAGCCATGACCAGTCGGCAGGTGCAGTACGGATCGCGGTGCGGATCGCGGTGGCGTAGAGCACAGGCGACGCGCGGGCCAGTTGAATAAGCGCGACGCGATCCGTGATAGCGAGACAGCCCAGGATCACATCGCGAACGGCGGTGGGAAGAGCCTCGATCCATGATTGCAACGACTTCGGTTGAGCAGCCATGGCACCGACAAGTCAAGCTGACGGCCAATCGTCTGGGAGAGGGGCACGAGCGCATGAGCTTGCGGTACGCAGCTGGTGGTTTGCGACCAGTGCAAAGCAGTTGTAGCGGGAATATGATGGCGATGCATATAGTGCTGAGCCTTGATTGTTTTGATCGTTGTGATGTGGTGCAGGCCATACAAGATTGAAGACGCTCTGCTGGTCGTTTGGAGTTCGAATATGCGACACGCTGTGACGGACCGAACAGTTCACCAACCACCAACCGTGGCCGTTCAAACGCCGACATGGCAGCACGACCATCGGACGGCAGGCGTGCGAAATGGTCGGCTGATTGTCTGAGATTGGACCGTCAGGGCAGGGGAGAATGGTCTCATGAACCACAGGGAAAAGTTAGAAATCAACCATTTAACGTGATAGATACAAATCCTTCCACCGCCCAGCGTCGTTGAGATTACGCATCCGCAACACCGGCTCCAAGCCGCACGAGTCGTGCCTTTTTAATCGCTGTGGCCACCTTGGCGCGCCCGGAACGATCAATCAGTGTCTCGGTCAAATCAATGCTCACAATGTTCCCACGCTTGATCATCCGCAGAAGAATCGGCACGACTCTGCGAGTGATGCAGCGGTTCTTCGACAGGTCCAGGCGCTGCAGGTTCGGGACGGCCATAAGCGCCGAGTACACGGCCTTGTCCGTGGCTACCGCGCCCCATTCGCGAAGCGAAATATCCGTGAGGTTTGGGAGATTGCGGAGCCGCGGGAGCACGTTAGCGGCAAGCGCGCGACGGTCGACGGCGGGCACGTCGCGGTCGACCGGGAAAAAGTGCAGCCGCTTGAGATTGGGGGATTTGGCCGCGAGCCCATCAATGAGAGTACAGAGACGAAGCGCCAAATTGGACACGATGCTCACGTCCGTATCATTTCCACGCGCAGCGCCAAAACGAAGATCCACCAGAGACGGACGAAAGACGGAAACCATGGCGGATGTGACCGCTTCGGACAGGAGCACACAGTCCAGGGTGAGCGTGTCGAGGTGTGGGAGATTGGCACGAGCAAGAGAGACAAAGAATTGAGCCATTTGAGTGTCACGAACGATTCCCTGCAAATCGAGATCGATGCAGCGCAGAGACGATGGCCATTGCACGCGGTCTTGTAGTCCATGAGCCCACTGCTCTGCAAGATGAATGCTGAGTGTCGTAAGCGTGGTCTGCGGGAGCCCAATGTCCAAAAATGGCTTCGCAATTGGGATCCGAATGGAGGAAAATGAAGACCATTCAAAGACTGTTGCAGTGGGCTGTGAGGTGCGATCATGCGTGAGCGTCAAATGGCGGACGCGGGATACTGCAACGAGACGAGCAAGTCGCTCCACAGTGGTCGACTCGTCAACACGCTCGTCGGAACTGGTCCGTGACTTTGCGTCAAGCACGTGCACATCAAAGTCGGTAACGGCGGCCGGAATCCCGCCAGCGCGCTCAATTTCATCAACCAGAGCGTGGCTCTTCACAGCGTCCATGTCTTGCAGGCACCACGCAATGCGGCGCACATGCGGTAGCGTCTTGAGCACAAACGAAGACACGATATTCTGGCCAATATGCAAGCTACGCAGATCGCGCGACGAGATTGGGCCAATAGGGCGGTCGTCGCGTCGCGTATCCGCGCAGGTCCAGTTCAGGCAGACAGACTTCGTGTTGGTCCAATACTGGCAGACGGCTGGAACCAAGTACACGGCAGTTTCGAGCGGCGAACTTCCTGGCTTGAAACACGCGCCGAGGGATCCAACGAGGCTCGATTCGCCTCGACAAACAGCAGGTCGCTGTGTTGCGGGATCCACCGTGAGCCATGTCCACTTGGCAGGTGCAGTGCGAATTGCAGCGCGAATGGCGTTTGCAAAGAAAGCGGGCGACGCGCGGGCCAATTGAATGATTGAGGATCGATCCGAGGTGGAGAGATAACCCAGGATCACATCTTGAACGACGGTTGGAAGAGCTTCAATCTGCGATAGCTGCGGCAAGTTTTGTTTTGCGTTGTCGAGCGCCATCATTGCTCGGAACAGGTTGCAGGTTGGAGGGACGCCCGCGCGGGGGCGAAGCCGTGCAGGTGCTTGAGCGTGCGGTGCGCAGCTGGTGGACTGCAACCAGTTTGAAGCAGGTCGAATTCGAAGCAGAAAGGTGGTGCTGCCGCGATGATTAATTGATTTTGCGATGTGGTTGTGCGAGACCCGCTCAGAATGCAGGACACGGCACTGTACAGGCGTGATCTGACCACGAAGATCACCAACCGCGTCGCCTGTTCTCCGCGTTGCCGTCGCCCGCGACTTTGTGCTTCGCTGCAAATCGCGCTGACCACGAGCTGCAAGTCGCGGCATTTGATTTCGAAATTATTTCGTCCTGCAGGGCTGTTACAGCTGCCGCCGCTCGCACCGACTTGGCCGACCCCACCGAACCCGACCACCAGCATCCACCATGGCGTTTTATGACGGCTCCAAGGCCGTGATCGTGCTCGACCCGGCGATCCGCAACTGGGTCTTGCTCCCGCTCATGGCCATTATGTTGCTTGTCGGTCTCGTGCGCCACTACGTGACGCTATTGCTCGCTTCGCCTCCCGGGACCGCCAAGGTCGACTTCCGCGACACGCGCCAGACGCAAGCGCTGATGCGGTCCGTCAACTTGCGGCGGCACGCGCGGCACCTGCCGCCCGACGCGGTTCGTGCGCGCCGCAGCTACTTCATGGACGCGTTCAAGGCCGGCAAGTACTTGAAGGCGACGCCCAAGGCCGTGGCCAACGACGACGGCCCGGCGCCGCCGGATATGGCCGGCATGGAAATGGCCATGGACGGGATGAAGAAGAACATGGCCATGATGGTCCCGCAGGCGCTGATCATGTCATTTCTATCCGCATTTTTCTCGGGCTTTTTGCTCAGTACGTTTGCACCATGTCTTCTGGTTGGGGTTGCTGGCGTTAACGACTGCGACTGATCGAACGACCGGGTTTTCCCAGTTCAATTGCCGTTCCCGCTCACCGTGCGCTTCAAGTCGATGCTGCAGTCAGGCATTCTCACACCCGACCTCGACGCAACCTGGGTCTCGTCGCTGTCCATGTACTTCATCAGTTTTCTCGGCATGAACCCCGTCTTTGGCCTGATCCTCGGCCAAGGCAACGGTACGCTTCTTGTCCACCCTTTTCCGTCCCGCCCATTGCGCCGAACTGACCGTCCGCGCGGACCGTTTCGTAGCGGCTGACAACTCGCGCGATATGGCGGCTATGAACCCGCTCGCCGCGTCGGCCAGTGCGAGCGCGACGGGTGCCACGGACATTCCGATGCCCGAGATCCCGCAACAGGGAATGCCGATGCTCCCGGGCATGGGTGGCGCTGACAAGGGACTCGAAAAGGCCTTCACGTCCGAGACCGAGTACCTGCAACTGCTCGACGTTGACCAGGTGCCGTGGATTGGGGAGGGGATTGAGGACCGTATCACGGCGTTGCTGACGGCGCGCGTTCAGCGCCGTTGAGGTTGGAATACAGAGATGAGCGATTGTATTTGGTGGACAGGATGATATGGTTACAGGTCACGATGGTCGAAACGATCTACCCCCCCTCTTCCTCCTCGCCCTCCTCTTCTTCGTCCTCACCCTCCTCGTGTTCTTCCTTCTATTCAGCATCCGCGTCGCGCCAGCCGTTCCCCCCGAGCAGCACCTGCTCGCACAGGTACGACACGACCGTCTCGACAGCTTCGTTCAGCACCTCCTGCGGGTAGGGCTGGCCGACCGGTGGCACGTGGAAGAACAGCGCACACCCTTCCTTGCCCTCACGCTGCGCGGCCTGGTACTGCGACTGGTAATACGTGAAGTCGCATAGGTACCGCCCAGCGTCTTCCGACTTGCCCGCGTTCCACCACTGCGCTAGGTGCTTCACGAGCTGGTTCACATCGAGCGCCGTCTCGTACACCTCCTCCGCGTCCGGGAACAGGTCCGGCGGGCACGCGCATGCTGCGTCGGACGTCGGGTCCGGGCGCCCGACAGGCCCGCCCTTGCGCATCGCGTCCTTGGCACCTTCCTCGCCGGCAGTCGCCGTGGGCGCATCCACTTCGCCGACGGGCCGCGCGCCATTCACGTAGACGTTGCGCACATCGACCGACCCGTACCCGCGGTTCTTGGCGAACCGCTCCACCTTGAACGCGCCGCGCAAACCCACGCCCACGTTGAGCGAGAAGTCGGGCTCGTAGGTTTCCCACAGGTACGGGATCAGGGCGCGCACGGGCTCGTACGCGACTTCCACCTTGGGCGCGATCACGACGCGAATGCCGATGGGCGGCGTGTACGACTGGGCGAGCGCCGTGACGGCCACGTTCGACGGGTTGGTCTTGATTTGCAGGAACGGGCCGAACCCGGTCACGACGAGCGTCTTGGCCGTGTCGAGGTCCGTGTCGGGGTGCACGAGGACAATCACGTCGTGGGATTGGGTCGCGGTCATGGATGCTGGTCGTGGACGAGGAGCGCAGAAGCGGCACGGTGCTGGGAGTCTTGCGGGGGGCCGTGCTGAACTTGCGTGGGGTGGAGAAGGGAGTTGTTGTCGAGACGAGAGAGGGGTCGCCTTGTCCACTCGGCCATTGTCGCTGTGGCACCACGACGATGCCAGGGACAGACGCCAACACCGACGTGGGCACTGTGGCCGTCGTGCTCGGGCATTCCTTCGGACCAGCCTGCAAATAAAACCACCGAGATGTTTGCGCGTGCTTCGGCCAAAGAAATATGGCACGCGTGCGCCTGACCGTGGCGCCCTCAGAACAAGGCCCCTCTCGTCGAGCTGAACACCTGCATCCTACGACGCTGATCATTTGGCCGAGGACATCGGCCACCTCGTTCCGCGTAGACGATGCGGCCGCGCGTAACAATTGTCAGCATTTTTTCTCTGGCCATCGTTGCGCCGTCAAGCATGATGTGAGCATTTGGTGCAGAGCAAGAAAGCAAGTTGTGATTGGTGGGATGACACTGATGCACGAGAATTTGAGTCAAACGGAATGACGGCGTTGCGCTCTTGCAGTTGTCAACTACGCAGCACTCCATCTTGACGGTAGGGACGGAGTTCGACTGACCCCTGCCTTCATTGCTTGCAGCTTTGGCAAACTACTCGATCGAGTGATCATGTCGTTCCCAAGTTCCGACCTGACGCCCCCGCCCATTTCGCACCTCGAATCGCTGCCAGACGTGGCACGAGATGAGCTGCTTCGTCATGTCGCTCGTACCGACCGAACTGCATTGCTCCAACTTGCGCGCGCTTCTCCCGTCCTCTACGTTCACGCCGTGACTGCCGCGATCCGCGCCGCGCCGTCGCAGTGGCACGCGCTCACGCTTTCCCGTGGCCATGAGCTCGTCTGCTGTCATTTTGTCGAGAATGGTGTGGGCAGCCTGGGTTACGATACAGTCGGCGGGTCACCGCTCGCCATTTACCTGATTATGCCTCAAGTTGAAATCTGCCCCAACTGCGGCTCTGTCCGGCCGTGGCACAGCGTGGTGCTTGGTCCGATCCCGTACAATCAGTTGCGCACGCTGGACATGAATGTGGACACGAAATCGGCGGCGGGAAAGCTGCTTCCGAACGCGAAGTTTTTGCACATTGATCTACCGCATCTGCGCGCGGCGACGAGCATTTTGGACTACCTGGACGCACTTGGCGGGATTCCAGCGACCGTTAGACACTTGGCCGTTGATTTACGTCTCTATGGGGCTCGAAATCATGTCAAGGCCGCACTAATCGCTCAGCAGTTGGCGAGGCTGCTTGTAGTGTCACAAGCTAAGTCGCTTCGCATTGAGCTGGACATACCTCATTTCCAATACGAAAGCGTCGCGCCTGTCGTTGAAATAATCTTGGTCAAGGGTCTTCCAATGACCATCGAGTTGTTGTCCATGCGTGGGGTTAATTTACCTGGGACGGAAGCCCTGGGCATTAATCATTCGGTAATTCATGTCATGTGGCCCAAGTCGTTGCAACACCTCACCCTGGATATGGGCCGCGACGGCTCGATTGGTTCGATCATTGCTCGGATGCTGCCCTCGCTTGCTGCTGCCCGCTTGCCACTCAAGACGCTCGAACTGGCCGATCTGACACTGACTGCGGTACCAGAGCGCGACAGCGTCCTTGAATGTCTCGTTCCGTCGCTGACATCGTTTCGGCTTCGGTTCGCAGAGAGTATGAGCCTGCCCGACCCGCCCTTGCACGAGGAGCTGCACGTCATTATCCAAACCTTGGCCACGAAGTGCCCATTGCTCTGTACGCTCCAGTTTGAACTCCCTGAGTTTTCGGAACCCTTGCTGCCACTTGAAGCGTTTGCTGTGACTACGATGCCGCTTCTCCACCACTTGCCGCTCGTTCACGTTGGCTTGGTCAACGTTGCGCTGGGCGACAATGACGAATCGGTGCCAGTGTTTGTTGCGCTCGAAAAGTATGCTCCACAGCTGCGGTCGCTCGAGTTGACGTGGGATCGCGAGAATGGGTTGATTTCAAATGCGCTTGGGCCTGTATTGCTGCAGCGGCTGCGCCATCTTACTACTCGCTGAACATGGTAACGGCTGGGGGTTGAGCTCTGGTGCGATCAACGTTCATGTTGCCATGATTTGATTGAATGCTTTCTGCACTCTTTATGTCCCAGGACAAAGCACCAAGCAGAACTTGCCTGCTGTGTTGGACAGTGCCTAGCCGATACACCATGAGCATCACAAATTGGCTCGCTGGTGCCGGATAGCCACGGCTTTGGCTCACCAGTATAAGCTTGCATTCGACTGCGCCCAGTCTCAAATCTGGCCCCGTTAACGTTCTTCCCGAGTGTTGCCTCAGCAGGGCAAAGTTGTCAAGCACTCTCACGCTGTAAGCGAGGAGTGGCGTTTCAAGAAGTGGATGACTTCGTCGGCGTCCATCCGCGGCACCGAATGCTAACTTGCTGCAACGTTTTCTTCACACACCCAAAATGAAAGCGCCAACACTTGCATCGCTTCCGACCGTCGTGCTCGACCAGATTTTGCACCAGCTTGCGCGTACCGACCGATTTGCGCTGCTCGCTCTCGGTCGCGCAGCTCCCGCCCTTTTGCACCAGCAATTGCAGCGCTCACGAAGACAACAAGGGGTGCATGGCCGCATCTAACAGTGACCCCGCCACCAAGGCCGCTTACTTGCCCGCACTCTCTCAAACTCGGGTTGGCCAAGATGCTCTCTTGTCGAGTGCCGACCACCAATTGCCCTCGGTTTACCTCGTCACGGTCAAAAAGACGTACGACAGCCTTCCTATCCTCGCCACCAGCTCGGTGAAAATTGGCCCGATTGCCCTGCACTGGCTTCGGTCGTTTCATTTTGTCGCAGCAACGCTCAAGCTCGGGTTGGGTCCGTTTGAATGTGTGCCCGCCTTTGGTTGCGATTATATGCAAGACGATTTGACACAGTTTGCGCAGACTCCGCTTGCTAAGGTGAAAATTCATCGTTTCATTCCATTTGTATCGTACCCTCAGAACAGTCCCAAAATGGACGGCATGATGTGCTGTCTTCGATGCTGGACCTTGAGCTCGCACTGATCACATTGCTGTTCAGAGCCAAGTTGCTCTTGCCCACACATCGAATGTGACGACAACCGTGATACTGTCCTGAGGAACCGATCTACAGCAAATTGTGCCCCATCTTTGAGGGTGCGTGGTGTGAATGCTCAGGCTTACAAGGAAGAGTGGCAGTGTGCCTGCAACGCTGAGGACAAACACATCGTCTGCATTGGTCATTCCTACCGGTGGTTACAACTTGCGAGAGCGCATCCACCGCATGCGTCCAAGTAGCAACTCTTTGCCGGGTGCTCACATCGCTCGAAACAGTGACCGACAGGCAGCTCCGACACCAACTCGGCCCTCCTGTGTGTCAGGTTCGTTGCATCACGGTCGCTGTGGGAATCCAAACCGGCGTAGTTGTGCAAGCCTCGAATCTTCAGTTCTCCCTCCAAGTTGTGCGTACGGCGATCTCATCTCAATGTCTATGCCATGCGATCAATTCAAAAACCGGATCTCGATATCCGTTCTCCGCCCGTGGAGGCGCCCGAATCACAGCAATCAACATGCTAGAGCTTCATTTCCGCGTCCAGCACAAACCGGCTCCCACGCGCCACCAAGACGTTCAACTTCGGTTCGCTGTTTGCGCGCCGCATCCCGACTCTTTGTTGCAGTGCGACTAGCCGTTCCGCCGCTTTGCGCCCAAGATTGCACGCGCTCACGTTCAGGGAGCGGAGCGTGGATGGTAACGCGTCAATCCAGGGCGCTTCGCAATCCATGCTCGGATTCGACGAAATGGCCAGTGAGCGTAACAATGGTGGGAACGGTTCCGGCAAGGACTTGATCCGGTTGTAATCAAGCACGAGCGAGCGCAGGCTGCCAGGCAAGAGCGGCCAGATGGTCGTGGCATCAAGAGACCCGAGCTGGTTCATGGACAAGTTGAGCGTGCGGAGCAACGGCGGGAATGCCCAGGATGCGGCCAAACCCGAGTCCGCAGCAATGGCCATGCGAGGCAAGCAACCCTTGATGGCAAGCGCCGTGAGTGAGGGAAACTGCACGTCGAGTCGGCCGAGAGACGACAACTGGAAGCATTCCTTGAGAAGCAACACATCAAACTCGAGCTTGAGCTCGCTCCACAAGTGGCGGCGCTGGCCATTGATGTGCAGTGATTGCAGCGTTGGCGACGCAAAGCGTTGCATGACCTGCGCCATCACTTGTTCCGGCCACGCGAGCATATCAAGTGACAGCGAATGCAGCGGCTTGGGCAAGATGCGAATGAAGTCGAGGAGATGCAACTTGTACTCGTCCGACGCAACGCCCTGGCCAAAGAAGGCCGAGAATCCAACCGAGAGCTTGTCAACAAGCAGGTCATCCACGCCTTGGACAAGGCTAACTTGTGTTCGGGGTGCTGCAAGGTCGGCCGAAACCGCAAGTGTCAACGACCGCATCTTGACTCGCTTGCCAGCCTGCTGCGCAAGGATGAGCCCATTCACGATGTGCACTGCATCGTCAGGACGAAGCACGTGCTCATGGTGCAGGATGGTCAAGTGCGGCAAGCGAACGAGGGCCTGCGACAGTGCTGCAGCACTGTGCACGCCTATATCGTCAGGAAACATGCAATGATGCTCAGCAATCTTGAGAGCCGCCAATGTCACGGGTAGGCGGTCATACAGGTCCGCCAATGACGCGTCCTCGTCAATGGATGCCAGACCAATCGTTAACTCGCGCAAATACGGAGGAAACGACGCTACAAACGAAGAGAGCAGGTCCCCCGCCAAGAAAAAGTCTTGAAAATCCAGTGATTGGACCGACAGCGGGCAGTGCACTGGCCACTGGCCCCTGCTGCTGTCCATGATGGTGAGGGTGCGGCACATTGGAGGGACAGAAACAATGGAGAGCTGGCATGCATCAATCTGGGCGCGCGCGAGTTGCCGGACTGGAACAGGAAGCAGCGTCCTGTCCAAGAAAGGCGAATTGGTATCGCGTCGAGCAAGCTTGTCGTCACCAGTGATGTGTTGTGGAAGCACCAGGTACACATGTTGTTGCACAGCTGCATTGTTGGAGGAGATCACGACATAACCGCCAGGTTGCGGCAAATCGAACGACCGGCTTTGCCACTTGTCCCAATCAACTGGAACAAACGAGTGCGTGTTTGGGCTGCAGTCGAGCAGCACTGCACGGATTGTTGGTGCGAAAAAGATTGGCGAAGTTATTGCGAGATGCAAGAGCGTCCTGCGCGAATGCAGGCCCGCCGTTTCGGTGCGCAGTATCCAGGCGCCAATCAATTCAATCAACTCATCAGGCAAGCACTCGAAAGGCGTGGGTGGCAAGGCCGTGGGCAACTCATTCGATCCAGAGTCGATCTTGCCGCGCGGTTGATGTGTGCACTTGGTGCTTGCGCAGCAGTCCATTCTTGTCTTCTTGTAGTGTGCTGCACTTCTTTGCAAAAAGTTACAAAGCCTTGGCTGGCAAGCGAGTTGGAATCAAGCAAACGGCTGATGTGGTCGACGTGACAAGTTCGAAGTCCACCGGCAAAGAGAGGGACATGGCTTCAATGTGATGCAGGGTCGGCGCCTGACCAGCTGCGCGCCGCTGCCCGATCTGTCGCTTGCCCAGATGTTTGTGGCACTCAATCGCGTCAATTCTTTCTCCACCGCGACTTGGAACGGTCCGACCTTTTCTTTCTGCACGGCAACGACAAGCTAAGACGACACATAATGCAGCGCGTGAGTACTCTCCCCCAATTTGGGCCGTCTTGTGGCCAGCATGACGACCGCGTTGCAGAGTGATGCTGCCATACACAGTTATATCAGCGAATCCCCCGGCTTGAGCTACAGCGGGACAGCAGCCGCATTGTTTTGACTTAATTGCGTCGCGGGATTGCAAAAAATGCATGGCTTCGGGACGCGCAAAATGCACAAAACAGATCCTGCGATTGGAGTCACGAGCGAGTCGCCATAACGGCAGTTTCATGGCGCGCGTGCTGATGATTTGGGTACAATGGATGGCCATCATGAGGCTCTTGCCTTCTTGAGGTTAAGCAGATTGATATCAGCACGCGTGCGTTGGTTTTCACGAAGAGGACTGGTAACTATATCGCATGGACACTGACTTGGTCGCACAACCTACAACGAGTTGACCAGAGTGAAGAAGAAATCAAAAGTGAATTGAAATGACCTCAAGCGAAGGCTTCATGTCACGAAGTTTGGCGCAATCAATGACTCTGACGCCCAACCAACGCAAATCCAGACTCTTGAGATCCAGGAACAACTGCACAGCGAGCCGCGCCAGCTTGAGGCCCAACATGCTATTTCGCGACAGGCCGAGCAGCTGTAGTTTTGGCGCTGCCTCTGCAAACGCAGTAAATAATGGGTCGCACTTGTTCGTTGACGAATGAAACCCAAAATTGTTGAGGCCGAGTTCGTTGAGCAGCGGGAGAAAACGCAATAGCGGCGCAGTCGTTTTGGTAAATGCCATGAGACCAGGACGTGGGCCATAGTCATCAAAGTACGAGAAATACAACTTTTGAAGCCCAGGGCACTTGGTTGAAAGCGCACTCGCCACCGGATGCAAATGTTGCAGCTGCACGACCATGTCCAAGTCCAGCAGGCGAAACGACGTGAGCGTTGGGACCAGTGCGTCAGCCAGCTGGGAACAGAGGTCAAGCCGCTACAAATCCACCCCCTTGAGCTCGAGCGATCGGAGCGCTGGAAGGTTCTCAGGAATCGTCGCGAGAAATTGGCATAAGTACGCGTTCCCAATCTTGTCGCCGCAACCAAGCTTGACTGCAAGGTGCCTGAGCGATGCAGGCCACGACACGGCCAACTTACCTTCAGTGAGCGGCTCCATGATGGCACGCAAGCCGCTCAATGAAAGCGCACCAGATGCCGTGGCAAACCACTCGTCAATAAATCAGTCATGACATGATTGATTTGAGCGTCATCTTGGAGGCCGAAATTAAGGAACTTGACGTGGGACGCAGCAACGAGAGCAATAAACCGTTCGGTAAACTGGGACACTGCCCGGGCAACTTCGTTGTTGATATGGACATCCAGTTTTGTCACAGAACGCGAACCCTTGTTGGCAGCAATGACAAAGTGCACCGATTTGCGAATCGTGTCAACGCCAAGAGAACCCGGCGGCGTCACTTGGTCGTGCATCGTAGCAGACTTCATAGAGCTGTGCTGCGAGCCAACCGTTGAGCAGTTGGAAAACATGACCCATTTCTCGCTCGCGGTATGGATGGCAACGGTAATTGCGGGTGCAAGAGCATGGGCGACGCTTGCGCAAGTCGCAAGAGGCTGGAGCGATCGCTTCGCGCTAGCTTGTGTAGAATGGCCTCAAGAATCTCATACGGGAGTGTCTCGATGGCTGAGCGCGAACGAACACTTGGCGTAGTTGGGGGCGATGTCATTGCGGCAAGTTGTGCGTATCTCGGGGCTTGAGTGGACGACACTGGCATGGCAGCCCGACATGGTGCAGTTTTGGAGTGTGGATCCAGCATCACTGCTCTTGCTATTTTCCAGAAGCAAACCACCTCGACAAAACCAACTTGTCGGAAGCGTCCATCAGTGAGGACGTTGTAGCTAAGAGTGCACGGTTTGGGCAGCACAGACTCGCACTTTTGGGCCTGCGTTTCTGGGTGGCCAAGGGGATGCAGATGTGATGACACGGCGGTAGGTCATGCAGGCTGGTGCAACATGGCGGCGCGCGTCACATCGTCCTGGGCAGCCGCACATGTTCATGGGGCATGCGATGCGCTCGGATGGCGACGTCAATTTGACCAGACAATGGCGCGCGCCGAACAGGATCAAGGACACGAATGGCCCTGCCAACAAAATGAACCATTCAGCTCGGCTGATTCTTCTCAACCCGCTCTACGCGCGAACCCCTTGACTTGACTTTCGTCAAGGAAACCAGTCGTGGCGGGTTGGCACGGGCATTGTTATGCCACCAGGGACTGGCCAGCATGGCTGTTGATGAATGGTCGCCGGGCCGAATGCTCGCTTTCTCAATTCGTTGAGATGGACGTTTGTCGCTCACTCCTCAAGATGAACGAGCCGCCTTTGTTGAGCAACTTGCTGCAATAACATGTCATCTTCTCCCGCCAATTCGCGATTGTACTCGGCCCTCGAAACGCTCCCGCTCGTGCTTCTCGGGTCTCTTTTCCATCAACTAGCGCGGACGGACCACAAGTGACTCGTGCATCTCGCGCGAGCGTCGCCCATACTCTACGCTCCCGCGATTACAGTTGCTATCCAAACTGCCAGCGCGACATGGCTGCCTCTTCGCGACATGGCTGCCTCTTTTCAAAACCACCACCCCATCGCTCCCGTACGCCTCCCTGCAGACCGCCTTGGCCAAACCCGGCTGCCTTGGCTTTGATGTGGCCACCAAGTCGGTGTATCTCATCACGGCAACCTACACAGGGGTCATAACTCGAGCCACACAAGTCGCTGTCATGGGCCTGATTGCCCATAGTCACCTTCGAGCGCTCTTCCTGACCGATGAGACGGCGAACTTGATCACGACTGACATTTTCTCGCATGTTTCCGACGTGCACTGGGATGTTGAGCAACAAGAAACTGCTCACACCGCTCTCTCTGGTCTCGAGCACATTGGCGGGTTTCCACAGACCGTCACAAAACTGGCTCTGACCATCAAGTACCACAGTGTCCATAGTGGGCGGCTGGATTTGTCGAGCAGTTGGACTCCTCGCTTCGTCGCACGTGAAGACGCTGAGCATTGAACTTGATGACGAAAACGACGACCTGACGTTTGTCGCTACAACTCTGCTGATGACCGGCTTGCCACCGGATCTTGTGTCGCTCTCAATGGACGGTTTGCGTGACCTAGATGTGATGGAGATGGACGACGTTCTGCCAATCTCTTGGCCCACGCCGCTCAAGCATCTTGTCATGGATTTCGGATGCGGCAGCCATGCTGTGGATGGCAACATCTACATGTGCAATATCCTGGCAACAATGCATGGGCATGCTCCCGTACTGCAATCGCTTGAAATTACAGGTCTCAACTTGGCGCGACCTGGCATTTGTGACCAGATTGCCGCCGCGCTGGTCCCAACACTCAGGTCGTTTTGCCTGTGGAACCTGGGCGCGGACTTGAAGATTCCTCACATTGACGCCGTGGTGGTGGCACTTGCAACCAAGTGACTCGGGTTGCAACGGCTCTATTTTTCGTTTAAAATGGAACAGCCGCGTCCTGCGCTGGTTGCGTTTGCCGACAGGACCGTGCCGTTATTGCGTGCTCTCCCACTCACTGAACTGGGACTGATCCAAATTGGGTTCACCTTAGACGAACAATCGACTCGCCTCCTTTCTACGCTTGCGGCGGCCGTACCCAAGTTGCAGTAGCTCGATTTGTCGGCGAACCAGAACCTGAGCCCTGCATTGGCGCGGTTGGTCGTGCAGCTGTTTCCGGATCTCACGTATTTGGAAGTGCGTTGGTCGGGCTTCAAAGACCATGATTGCGCGATGCTTCGTGCCTTCAAGCCGTCGCTCAAGGTCGCCACGTAATTTCCTTTCCGACCGACGCCGGATTGACTCGATTCGCTTTCACGAAATGGACATTTATTCTGACGCCTTGCAGCGGAAGCTGCTCACACACAAAAACTAATGTGCCGCTTTCCTCGACGCCACATCAGCACGCGCGTTACAGCCCTCATCGCTCCCTACTGAGCGACCGGCTTAGCCGACGTGAACGACAGACACACGCTGTTTACACAGTGTCGATCGTCGGTCGGCGTCGGGAACCCTTCGCCGTGAAAAACGTGCCCGAGGTGGCCGTCGCACGAGCTGCAGCGACTAATATATGCGTACGGCGACCGTATCCCGTCAGTTCGGCACCAGCAGACCCCCACCTCATACTCCAACAACGTACATTTCCACGCGCGTCATCCCATGCGACCGATCCTCGCGCCGTGTCACCGCGCCAGGCACCGCATCGTAGAACGCCGGCCACCCGCACCCGCTATCAAACTTGGTCGTGCTCTTGTAGAGCGGCGCGTCGCACCCGGCACAGTGGTAGACGCCGTCGGCCGTGTGCTTTACGTACTCGCCCGTGCCGGGCGGCTCGGTCGCGCCGCGCCGCAGGACCAGGAATTCCTCGGGCGTGAGCCGGTGCCGCCATTCGTCGTCGGAGAGCGTGACGCGCGCGCGGTGTTGGATGACGGGCTCGGTGGGGTCCGCGTCAGGTGCGCGCGTCGTGAATTGGCGGTGAGAGGCGATGAACAGCGCGCGAGAAGATCGTGCGGGCGGTCGTGCGCGGATCGGGCGGATGGCCGCGTTGCAGAGATTCAGGACACAGGATCGGCTGGCCAGCATGGTCGTGAACCGCGCGGCGGCGCGCATGCGACTGGCTGCAGACATGTTCGTGGTTACCGGTAACAATGCCATCAAGTGGGCGAAGGATTACGGCAAGGACATGGGGGTCAGCGGCCGCATCGCCGGTGCGAGCTTTTGCGAAGTGCACAATGGTTGTCGGCGCACATCGTCTCGCGTCTCGCGACAACCACGTGAAAATCGCGTGACGGGAGGCAGAACGGCATCGAGTCACCGCTCCGTCCTTCACGTCGACCTTGTCTTGACGTAAAAACGACGACCGCCCGCGACCGAGACTGCGACCACTGCGACACGAGTGCCCGCAAACCACGCCCTGGACCGAATCTTGCGCGAGATAGCGCGCAACAATCCTATCGACGCGCACCTTCACCTCGAACATTCGACCCGTCACGATGCAGCAACCCGCGGCACACGTGCCGACCGCCGTGCGCGTGAACGGCACCATGTTGCCGCAGTTTTTCAACAAGACCGTGATGGTGCCCGGCAAAGTCATCGCGCCGGTTCGTCGCGCCAGCAAGATTCGCCGACCCGACGCGTCCCACGCGCTGATTTTCGCGGCCGCCGTTAGAGCAATGGCCAACATCTCACCCTTCAAGCCGCCGACGGCGCCCAAATCCTTGTCCATTTGAATCAGGTCCGGTTTGACCAATATCGTTTCGATTCGACAACGACCACGACGCTCATTTCCGCGGATTGCATTCTAGGCCGTGTCACCTAGCGTGCAGTTTCTCGAGGTCACGGGCGTCGCCGAGCCCGACGGTTCCGTGCGCATGGTGAGCTTTGCCGAGTTCCCGGACACGGTTGGTGCGTGCTGATGCTAGTTGAGGAGTCCTTCGCATTTGGTGCTGGCTGGAACTGACATTCATGTGCCCCAAACAGACATGGCGCTGTTGAACGACGCGATCCAACTGCAGTTTACGCATTCGCACTTGTTTATGGATGGGTGAGCCGCTGCTGGTTCGTGCGGCTCGAATACAGGGTAGTTACCGGATTTTGTGGTTTCTTGACGGACACGTTGCCGAGACCTTGCTTTCTCGCGGAGCCCGGCCGCTGCCGGCTGCGCGTTCTTGGGCGGTAGTGGACCCTGCAACTCCAGGCGTTCTCGCAGCACAGCGGCTCCTCCCAGCTGGCGGACGGCGCAACTGTGCTCCTGCTTGATGCCATTGTCGCTACTCTCCAAAGCTCTCCTTTCGGCAAACAATTTATTTATTTTCCATCTATTGTGACGGGATCGTTTCAGCTCTTGCGAGTGGACAAAAAACTGTTTGTGATTTGACGTTTGCTTTGATCCGATGCGTGCACGTGTTTTCTGATCGGCCAGCATCGCAACCGTTTTTGTTGTCCCCGCAAGTCGCAACAAACCGCTGATCACACCCAGCGCAACCAATCTCTTCTCTCCGCACCCGCACCCGCACCCGCTCGCTGCAATCATCACGCCAGTCATGTTTGCCCGCACCGTCGCCCTGCGCACTGCGACTGCCGTGCTGACGCGCACGCCCGCGACCTGCGCGCCCGCCGCCGTTGCGACCCGCGCCTTCTCCGTCTCGGCGTTCCGCGCTTCGGCCGCCGCGACCGACAGCGAGCTGGTCGATGTCCTCGCCAAGGAGCTGCAGTTTGAGAAGGAGAACGCACAGCCGGCGATGCCGTCGTTCCTGTCAGAATTCCTGGCCCGCAAGACGTTCACGGTTCGTGATCGCTGCGCTTGTGCGAGTCGACCAATGCGCAAGAACTGACGTGCGCGTTTGCCCGGAATTTTACAGGTCCAGGACCGCCCGGGCGACAACGAGGTCGTGATGGCGCGCGAGTTTGGCAACGAGAAGTACGTTGCAAGTCCTTTGCACTGCAGCGTACCGCTTGACGCTCAGGGCGCTGACCTGCAATCGACCCCTCCGCCGACAGGATCACGGTCACCTTCTCAATCGACGACGTCGCCAACGCGCAGCCGGTCGAGGACGCCGACGGCCAGCCGGCGCGCGACGGCGACGAGGTCGCGTACGACTTCCCCGTCGCCACGGTCATCACCGTCACCAAGAAGACGGGCGTCGACGCCGGCGCGATCACGTTCCAGACGATTGTCGAGGGCGGGCAGCTGCAAATCACCAACGTCACGTTCACCGACGACCCGGTGCTGGCGGTCGCCGATACGGCTGAGGCCGACTACAAGCGCCGCGGGCAGTACGTTGGGCCGGTCTTTGACGAGCTTGATGACAACTTGGCCGCTGCGTTCCACACGTACCTCGAGGCGCGTGGCGTGACCTCTGAGTTGGCCGAGTTTATCCCGGAGTACGTCGAGTTCAAGGAGCAGAACGAATACGTGCGTTGGCTCGACCGCGTCAAGGCGTTTGTGAGCCGCGCGTAAGTGGCTGTGGGCGCGAGGAGCGAGGGACACGCGGGCCCCGGTCGACCGCGAAGTGCCGGATTACCGTAACTGAGGAGTGGGAGGGTGGAGTGTGGGATGTGTTCGTCATTCAATCGATCTTTTGTGTTTCTAGTTGAAACGTGCTCGACCGAGCCTTGGGCGAGCCAGTTCCACTGACTTACTTCCACAATGATGGTCTCAGACAAGCGAGCCAGATCCACCTGGTTTCAGACGGGCGAGAACCAGTTCGTCTTGGTGGGCGCGACACGGGCAAACACGCTGTGCATTTCGTCCATCACCATGGTCGCGTGTGCATTCTCGGCAAATGGGGACGCGGGCTAATGCGCGGCCAGTCAAGCATGCGCTCTTCTCCCTCTCGGATTTCTCGCACGCGTCGCGGTCGAGGTACCAAGTGACTATTGGCACCGCACGGTTGTGATCAAGATCCTCTCGGGGTCACGGCCAGCGATTGCTGACGGGCACCACCCAGCGCGGTGCGGCGTATCCTTTTTTCGCGTTCGTGCGATGTTCTGTACTGTTCAATGATGCGTCTGCGACAGTTCACAGACACGATCGTGTGGGTACGGTTCAACGTGGCCACGGCCAGCCGACACGCCGGAGGGCAAGTTGCAGGGCCTGAGCTCATGGCCGACATCATAAAGCCTGCACCTGCACCTGAGCCTGAACACCTGACCTTTTTGTGATGGACCGGCGACTCGGGAGACGGCGTCGGCGGTGACGGGGCAAAGCCCTCGGCCAGCGTCTCGCTGTTGGCTGGGTCCGCGCCGTACCGACTCTGCACTGTATCTCGAAAACATGCGAGGCCGGTCGCGTCTCGCACTAAGTCACCGCAAACCCTGGCCAAACCCTGACCGCATGGCAACGCGGCGTGCTCTTTGCCTGCCATATCCGTCAAATTGCAACTTGGCGTCACATGCCCTTGTCAACAGCCGAGGGCAGTTGCGTGCCAACCACGCATCATCGCGTCGCCACGGCGATCCCGCCTGGACCTTGCTTGTGACCGTGATCTGACCCGCCGCCGATACGCCCAAGTGCCCGCAATACCCTGTCCAAGATGGCGCCCGCGCTCAACATTGACGCGATCCCGCTCGACATTGACCTGACCGACGATGCCGCGCTCGACGAGTTTCTCGATTTTGGCGACATCGAGGAGCAGTATGCCGTGCACGTGGCCGACCAGTTTGACACGATTCTCGTGATTGACGGCGTGCCCGTCGTCGACGAGGGCAAGAAGGAGAAGCTCTTCACGGTGATCCGCAAGCAGTTTGGCAAGGAGGGCGTGCACGTCAAGGACCAGCCGCACGGGTTCATGATGCCCATGGACGCGGCGACCGGCAAGTCCAAGGGTTTCGTCTTTGTCGATTTCGCGACGCCCGCCGACGCCGACAAGGCGCTCAAGCACTTGCAGTACTTCAAGTTTGACAAGTCGCACACGTTCTTCCTCAACAAGTTTGCCGATGTCGAAAAGTACGCGGCGGTGCCCGACCAGTGGGACGAGGAGCGCGCGCTCGGGAAGGCGCCCGAGTACGTGGAGCGCGGTTTCTTGCGCGACTGGCTGCTCGACGCGGGCGCGCGCGACCAGATTGCCGTCTTCAACAAGACGGCCGTGTCGGTCATGTGGGGCAACAAGGCCAATGGCCCTGACGTGATTCACGAGCGCGAAAACTGGACCGAGGGCTACATTGCCTGGTCGCCGCGCGGGTCCTACCTCGCGTCGGTGCACCGCATGGGCATTGCTCTGTGGGGCGGTGCCGCCATGGACCGGCTCATGCGGTTCCACCACCCGGGCGTGCGCTTCCTTGATTTCTCGCCCAAGGAGTCGTACCTAGTCACGTTCTCGCCCGAGCCGCTGCCGATGCCGACCAACCCGGCGCAGCCGTGGGGTCCCGAGTCGGCGGGCCACCACGTGATCATTTGGGACATTCGCACGGGCCATATCCTGCGTTCGTTTGCGCTGACCGCTGAGGAGATTGCGACCAAGAACGTGCCGTGGCCGCTCTTCAAGTGGTCGTTTGACGAGGCCTACTTTGCGCGCATTGTCGGCAACGCCAAGCTCGCTGTCTACGAGGCGCCCGGAATGGGTCTGCTCGACAAGAAGTCGATCCCGATCCCGGGGATTACCGAGTTTGAGTGGATGCCCTACACGCCCGACGAGGACGAGGCCGCGGCCAAGGACGGCGGCAAGAAGAAGCAGCAGCAGAACAAGCGCGTGCAGGCGCCGCCCTACACGATCGCCTACTTTGTCCCGCAGACGGGCCCGGACCAGCCGGCGCAGCTCGCGCTCATGTCGCTGCCCAACAAGCAGGTCTACCGGTCGAAGCAGGTCTTCTTTGGGCTCTCGGCCAAGATCCACTTCCAGTCGCAGGGCGACTACCTGCTCTTCAAGGTCGACCGCACCAACCGGTCGGGCAAGGCCTCGTTTGTCTCGCTCGAAGTCTTCCGCCTGCGCGAAAAGGACTACCCGGCCGACTCGGTGGAAGTCAAGGAAATCATGGTTGCGTTTGGCTGGGAGCCGCACGGTAACCGGTTTGCCATGATCACGACCTCGGACGTGGTCTCGGCCGACCTCGACTTGAAGGCCGTGCTCGCGGGCGCGCCGGGCAAGATGACGACGCACATTTACCAGGTCGAGGCGGCCGTCGAGAAGAAGGGCGCCTCGGTCGTTCCCGGCGGCGTCAAGCTCGTCAAGGCCATGGACCGCAAGGCCGTCAACGCGCTTTACTGGTCGCCCAAGGGCCGGTACATTGTCTTTGCCGGTCTGCGCAACCTGCAGGGCGTGCTCGAGTTCTACGACGTTGACGCGACGGCCGGCGAGGCCAACACGGCCACGGTCACGACGTCGGTCAACGGCAAGACGGTTACGTCGACCAAGGAGGTCGACCCCGTGCAGTTGCTCGCCGCGACGGAGCACCACGGGTCGTCGGACGTCGCCTGGGACCCGACGGGCCGGTACGTCATGTCGTCGGTGACGATGTGGGCCAAGGGCATGGATAACGGGGTCATGCTCTTTGACGTGCGCGGCACGATGCTCTACAAGCACTCGCGCGAGCAGCTCAAGCAGGCGCTCTGGCGCCCGCGCCCGCCGACGCTCCTGCCCAAGCACAAGCAGGCCAAGGTGCGCAAGAACATCAAGCAGTACGCACGCGACTTTGAGATTGAGGACGCGACCGCCAGCTCGGCCCTGTCGGCGGCCGAACTCGAGGAGCGTCGTCGCTTGTTTGACGCGTGGATCCAGTTCCGCTCGCGCGCGCTGCTCGCGATCGAGGCCGAGGACGAGATTGTCACGGTGCTCGACAACTAAGCCGGCCGCGCCATGGGGCAAACGTTGTCGGGTTGGTTGGATCTGATGTTGTAAGAAGTGGAATGAAGGCATTTGATGCGGACAACCATTGTGGCCGATTTGATGTGTACGCCTTTCAAAACATGTTTTGTTCCCAAGCATGACCCATGCGCGATTCGCATCCTCTGCTCAAACAGCCGCACGCTTGAAAATGAGGGACACTCCCATCGACTTGTATCAACCTCTCACGATCTGTGTCCAAGCAAGAGTCAGGGGGGTGCGACTTGAAGTCATCGTTTGATTTGTCCGCTGAAGGCGAATGAGCGAGTCCCGATCCGACCAGAAAGCACATCCCATCATCACGGTTACGACCTCAAAGGGCCTTTTCTGCTGAAGCCGGAAACATGAGCGAATATCCAGCGTGGAGAGGATATCAAACGAGAAATGAAATTTACAATGGCTTGATGACACGAAGCTTCGCACATCGTGATCGTGATCGTACTTGACAAGCGACGACCGCAACTCCAAATACTTGAGATCTGGGAGTATCTGCACAGAATGCTGTGCCAGATCAAGGCCCAACTTCTCGTTCTTGGACAGGTTGAGCCGCCTGAGTACTGGCTCCGCCACTGCAATCGCAGTAAAGAAAAAAAAAAATGGATTCCTCTGTCGCGCCAAGACCAAACCCACCAAGCCCAAGTTCGATGAGTGGGAGCGAACGCAGCAATGGCACGGTAGACTCGGCAAAATCGAGCATTCCCTGGCGCTGGGCATCGCCAAAGTACGAGATGCAGAGCAGCTGCAACTGCGTGAGCGGTAACCACAGGAAGCAGATGCTGCAGCTCCATGCTATCGTCCAAACCCATCAAGCAAAACAACATATCATTTTGGACCCAGTGCGGCGACAAGCTCGGCGCTGAGCCCGGACAAAGTCAGGCTCTCTCCCGAAATCTCGAGCGAATTGAGCGCTGGAAGATTGCCAGGAATCGTTGCGAGAATCCAGCCCAGATAGGAAGTCAACCTCATCGCCATACCCTATATCCAGTGCAAGGTACTTGAGCGATGCAGGCCACGTTACAGTCTGGACACGTTAAACGACAAATCCCTCGCCGCTCACGGAAAGCGACGCAAGACCTTGCGGCAACCCGCTTGCGAGCAGAATCCGCGTCATGGCTGGAGCAAGTTTAAAGACATCGTTGAAGTGGATGGAAAGGAACTTGAAGCGCAGTGCTGTAATGAGAGCAAGAGCAAAACGGGTCACTTCTCGGGCAACTTTGCTCCTGAAATACCCATCCAGCGTTGCCACATAGTGCGGAAATCCGCCAATGCGCTCGAGTTCAGAGAGGGCAGTGTCAGCGCGTTCCGGATGCAGAACGCTCCACATGACGTTGCAGCAAGTTGTTTGGTTGGTTCGAGAATGTGATGGTCGATCGACGGCTGGAATCGCAATCGATGATACCGTGGCAGTACTGCAGAGCGTTCTGCAAAGACGAGCGCAACACATAAACTAACAGTACGACCAGTGAAATTCATTGTGGAAGAAACCAGATAGACACGACAACATAACAACTGCCAAACGAGGCTCGCGGCACGCGCGGGGACAGGGTCAACAGCCAGAGCGAGCTCCGGAAAAGAGTGCTGAAGCATGATTGCGCGTGCCCGCGTCTGCGCGCTACTAAGCGACGGCCAGGACGAGTCTCGGACCTGTAAGGTTCATCAATCTGATGTGCGGTTCCACAATACAGCCCCTGTAACGAGAAAGCCAGCGTCTCAACGAAATCAAATAGCAACTTTGAGTGACGGCTTGATGGCACGAAGCTGCGTGCAGTCGTTATCAGTGACCAATGTCGACCGCATTTCCAATTGCTTGAGATCCGGGAACAGCTGCATGGCAAGCCGTGCAATTTCATGGCCCAACTCATTGTGCTGCGATAGGTTGAGACGCTGCAGCTTGGGCACCGCTGTGGCAATCGCAGAAATGAGTCAGATGAAATCATCCGTTGTCCCAATCCCAAACCCATTTAACTTAAGTTCAGTGAGCAGCAGTGAACTGGGTAGCGGCATCGCTGCTGTGGCCAACGTCAAAACGCCCGAGCGTTCATCATCATTGGAAAAGGAGATGTAACTCTTTTAGCCCGCGACACTGATTTGCGATCGCTGTAACCACGGGATGCAGGTGTCGGAGCTCTGTGTCAGGCTCCATCTCCAACAAGCGAAACGACGTGAGAGTTAACTCGTCATAACCAAGACAACCTGGCCGCTCAGAGCTATGACGCTGCGTGTGGAACACTGGCGTTGCCGCAATCAGGCTCTTGAACAGTGGGACCCATGGCGTGCGAGCAGTGTGAATGGCAACAATAATTACGGGTGCGCACATGGGAAGCTCGCGCGAGGTTCAGGAGTCTGGTGCGATCAACACGCGGCAATCGATACAGGAGCTCGTCACGGACCACGAACGGAAGCGTTTCGATTGCTGCGTGCGAAGGGACGTTTGTGGGAGATGATGACATCTTGTTGCAACAAGTTGAACAGACCCTCGGGGTCAGCAAGGAGAGAGCTGATACTGCTAGTGCAGGTCGACGAGCGACAGGAGGCACACTTGGGCAAGAAGTGTGCTCTTCGGTTCTTAATTGATCCAGGGACTGAAACCTGGCAACTTTGCGCCATTTCTCACATTTGTGAATGCGTCCAAGCGCTCTCAAATGTGCTCGGGCGGGCCCCACACTTGATAAATCAAGAAGCGATGTCGGATGCAGCGGTTTCTAACAGATACACTCAGGGGGACGAGCGCAGCCCCTTGCCCGTCGAACGTGAATCATGAAGACGTGTTCTGACCATGCCTTCATGACTTCGTCCCAAATCAGTATTTTACAAATGCAGGAGCAATCAGAAGTGGACTAAAAGCGAGATATTTGACAAGGCAGGATCGAGAATGAATGAATGAATGATCAGGCAGGGCAACACCATTGACAACATCATTATCGAATGATTTTCAGCGACGGCTTGAGGACACGGAGCTGCGCGAAGTCATTGGCGTTGATGAGCGATGACCGCAAGTTCAGCTGCTGGAGATCTGGGAACAACTGCACAGTAAGTCGTGCCAGAACAGGACCAAATAGGTCGTTCCCTGACAGGTTGAGCCGCTGTAGTTTTGGCACTGCTGAGCCAAGCGCAGCAAAGAGCTGGACGCAATCGTTCGTCGTATCATCAAGACCGAAATCGGCAAATCCAAGTTCGGTTAGCGGGAGCGAGCGCAGCAAGGGCACAGTAGAATTGGCAAACTCAAGCATGCCTTGGCGCTGGGCATTCAAAGCGTATGAAACATGCAGCCTCTGGAGCCCATGGCACTTGGCCGCAAGCGCCGAAACCACAGAATGTAGGTGCGCTAGCAGCACACCGTTATCCAAATTCGACAGGGAAAACGACGTGAGCGTTAGGGCGAGGGAGCCGACAATCCGGGCGCAGAGGAGAGGGTGCGCCAGTTTCGCCCACTGGAACTCGAGCGATTGGAGCGCCGGTACGTTTCCGGGAATCGTCGCGAGAATCCGGCACAGATAGGTGACCTCGCTCTCGCCACTCAGTCCGAGATTCAGTGCGAGATGCGTGAGCGACACGGGCCACGAGATGGCGAGCGTTTCGTCAATGAATCCCTCCCCAACCTCGGTGAGACCACCCACCGAGAGCGACGTGAGACTCCTTGGCAAACCGCTGGTGAGCAACTTTGTCATGGCGTAAGTAAGGCTAGAGTCGTCGTCGTCGAAATACACGCTGAGGGACTTAACGTGTGACGCGGCGACGAGAGCGATGAACCGTTCAACATATCTGGTCACGCCATGAACAAATTTGCTGTCCAGCGCCGCATGCAATTTCTTCACAGAGCGCGGGAACCCGCCAATACGCTCAAGTTCAGAAAGGGCAGTGCGGGCGGGCTCTTGTTCATGGAATTTCCACTGCACTTCATGCGCACGCGTGAAGGCAGCCATGGCAACAAGGTCGAGCATCTCGTCGTGCAAGAATATGGTTCGAAAGTGGCGCGGTGCAATTGGGCCAATCAAATTTACTTGAGCTGGAGCCGACTGCTCGTTGTCAACGCCAATGATGAGGTACACCGACTTGTTGATGCTGTCCAAGCCAAGCTTACCCAGTGTCACATGGTCATGTGTTGTGGCAGACTTCAGTGTCATGGACCGAGAATTGGCCGTCGTGCCGGAAGCAAAGAGGGCCCATTGCATGCCCGCGGTTTGGATAGCAACTGTTATTGCGGGAGCGTAGAACGTTGGGGACGCGCCCGCGAGACTCAGGAGTCCGGCGCGGTCAATCTTCGCCAGTTGGTGAAAGATTCCGTCTAGGACCAATTCTGGAAGTGTTTCGAGTGCCGAGCGCGACTGGGCATCAGTGGAAGGCGTGGGCATGGCGTTGCAGCAAATTGTACGGTTCTCGAGCCTTGGTTGTGTGGAGGTTGCCGCGAGGGCGTTGCCGGTTGAGAGAGATTGGGCACAAGTCGAACATTGCGATGGACCAAATGATGTTGTGCAAAGTCGCCTCATGCTGGATGTGCTGATGCTTCCCGGTTTGGTTTGCTCTGGCGAACCAAAGAGCGGGAGCCGAACGTGCCGCAGCGTCAGCCCGCCGCCGCCTCCTCATCCGCCTCCAGCATCCTGACCTCCGATGTTGAGGCATATGCTGAGAAAGAAGTAGAGAGGAAATGGTGGACAAGCTACAGATCAGATTCATCCAGCTGATCATATTCGTCCACCTTTCAACTTTGCCGCATTGAGACCATTTCGTGGGGGCTGCTCTGGTCGCACCTCCTAGACAACGTGACACCCGCGATATGACGTTCTCGTTGACTTTATTGCGTCCATCCTCACGCGGAAGGGAGTGAGCGTTAACTCGAGAGCGCACATCACTCGAGATTTATCCGAAAGAGGGTTTGCGTCACAATATCAAATCACGGTTCATTATCAGCCTGACCCAAGTCCGTTTTCGACTCGCGCACCGCTGAGCCAGCAGGTCGCTCTCCACCCATTTTCAGCGCCGCGACATCCTCTGCAATCGCGACCCGCAACGGTCGCTCATCGTCGGCCGCATCCCCATCCACGAGCCGCTGGGCCATACTCACCGCGACCAACTTGATCCCCTGCACGAGCCGCGAATACCCCTCACGCTCGCACGCGTCCCCGATCCGTAACGGAAGCCGCACATCGAGCGCGTCGAGCACCCCCGCAAGCTCGGCCGGTTTCTGCCCAACGGCCGCGAGGCCCGGCTCGACCACCTTCTCGACCATCGCGACCAGCACCTCGCGCCAATCTTTGGGTTGCGCGAGCCCCGTCCCAATCGCAACCACGCCGCGCACGAGTGACCGGAACGTGGCGAGCGGCAGGTCGGTGCCCGACGCGGTGCGGTACTCGTCCATGACGTCCTTGGACGCGAGAAAGTAGGACTTGATGCCCTTGGTGGCCTGTGCAAGGTTTGCCAGAGCCGACTCGGCCGCGGCGGCCGTGGGGCCGGCCGAGTCGGGCGCGGTCGTCCAAAGGTGCCGGAAAACAGCGGCTGCGTAGAGCAAGTCGTGGCAGGTGAATGGGGCCAGTTTGCGCTTAGTCGCGTCGAGTCGGTGCGTGGTCATGTACATAATGCACGCGTAACGGCTAGTACGACCGAAGTGTTAACCTGGGGCACGGCCACATATTTGAAAAGAGGGAAAAGACGTACTAGGCGAGCTCGCGCGACAATCCAAACTCGTCGACGACCGCATCCACGATCTCGTCACCGCCGACCGCGAGCGCGTCCTCACACACATCCTCGCACCGCTTCAGCACGCGCTTGACGTTTTCAAACACGCGTCGTGCTGCCGCGACGCGGACTCCGCACCGCTCCGCGGCCTCTTCAACGGCACGCCGCGTCTTGGTATTGAGTTTCTTGCCGAGTAGCTCGTGCACGACCGCATCGTCATATCCGTAGTACCGGTCGACCACTTCCTGCCGGACAGCCACGGGAACGACCATTTGTGTGCGCCACGCGCGTGGTCGGTGCAAGTACGGTTCAATCAAATCAAAGATGCGATACTGCGAAACGACGTGCAGCGACAGCGCCTGCGCGCGCGCCGCCGCACGCACAGCGTCAACGCCCGCGGCCGTGGTCGATGCGCGCGGTAGGCTGCCAGCCGACGTGTTGGGCGTCGACGTCGGCGACGCCGTGCCCGTCACGGCGCGCCGGAATTCGGTGAGCAATTTGGATCCGCGCAGGCCGCTGGCGCCACGGAACCGTCGTGGTGTGTCGTCGGCGGCCGAGGACGAGAGGGAAGAGGCCGAGGTGCTTGCCGTCATGCCGCCGCCCGCGCCGTTGGAAATAGCCGTGGTGCGCGTGACGATGCCGCGAAATTGCGACGACGCGCGCGAGAGGGTGGTCAGGGCGCGGTTCCGTGAGGGTGGCGGGGAACTGGTTGCGGCAATCAGGCTCGGGACAGTGCTGAGCGCCGCGGATGCGTTGACGGTCGCGTTGTCGTCAGGAGACGAGGTGGAGCCCTCGTCTGGAGTCATGGATGCGCCAGCAGCGGGTGGTGCCGATCGCGCAAGCGATGCTTGGCGCTCAAGCGAGTGGAGAACATGAAGGCGGGCGAGAACAGCGTCCTGGACTGGCAGGAAACTGGTTACTTGCTGTTGTCAGGAAGACGCGCAGATTCGAGGCTGGTGGCGACTTACCGCGCACGCCTGCGAGCCAGTCATCGAAGACTGCGAGATCGAGATCAATGACATTGCCGATAAACGCTGTGAAGTCGCTCATCGTGACCGAGGTTCAACGTGTTGGAAGCCCGCAATGATCGTGGCTCTTGATGTGAACGCGTGATTGCTTGAGGAAATGATATTCGAGCTGGGATCGTTCGTCCTTGATTCAAGATGCTAGGTGGATATTCTTGCGTCAAGTTGAAGGGCCCTCAGGATGGTTTCGTAGGTTGTGGCTGTGATCAGAAAACGACTGTTGCAGCACGAAATGGGAGATCAGGACCGACTCCAACATGCGTTGCAGCGCCGTGAACCACTCCACAACGGCCTGCGTGACCGCACATGCTTATCGCGCACTCCTGTCCCAATGAGAGTCCGGCCTGGATCGACCTCGCAAATCCTCGGCAACCAAAATCCCGTAGTTCTCGCAGAGCGGCGCAACGACAAGTACCAGCAACATGTCCTCGAATGTCCCGCCATCACGCGTCGGCGCCGGCACCGCGACACGCCCAGTAATGACCCGTCCAACAGGCCCGATTCTCGTTCGCGGACCCGTCCCAGCCCGCGGATCCGCCGCGCAGCCTGCGCTTGGCCTCGGCCCATCTTCTTCGATGCGCGAAAACTACGGGACCATGGGTGTCGACGGATACTACACGCACGTCGCGCGCACCTACCGCAACCCGCACTTTGCCGCGATCCAGCAATGCCTCGCGACCCTGCTCGACCAGATTGCCCTGGTTGCCGGCCAACCCAGCGACGACAGCCGATGGCCGTCAGACTCTGCTCCGGAGCCTGTCCCACTTCGCGTGCGCGCATGGCGTGTCCTCGATCTCGCGGCCGGGTCGGGCGAGGCGACGATTGCCTTGGAAGCATGGATCAGTGCACGATCGCGGGCTCCGGCGGCGAATAGTAACGCGGCCATCGCGCGGCGCAACGCAACAGCTGCTGCCGTGACACCGATTCTTGCGCGAGCCGGTGCACCGACCGTGGACGCGTGCGATCCGTACACTGCGCCGGCGTATGCCGATCGCGTTGGCCGTGACGAGTGTCGGCCGTGGTCGTTTGAGGATATTTCCGATGGGTGTCTCGAGGATTTGCCTGTTTACGATGTGGTCGTGTGCTCGTTTGCGTTGCACCTTGTGGACCCGCCGTCCAAATTGTATGGCGTGCTCACGAGCCTCGCACGCCGCGCAAAGTATCTCGTGATCTTGAGCCCGCACAAGAAGCCGGTCGTGGACGAGAAGATGGGGTGGGATACCGTGCTCGACGTATATACTGGTGGGGCTGGCAATGCGCGCGTGCACGGGCGCGTGCTACAATCGCGGCTGGTTGAATACGAGGATGATGTGGGTGCAGCGCAAGGCGACCCTGGTTTGGAGTGAGAAGCATGCGCAATAGATTTTTGCTTCTTTGCTGTCCTGGTCAAGACCAAAAAAACCGGAGAAGCAAGTCGCGCGAGAGAACGCGACAGTGGGGGCAGCCAACGTGAGAGTGCCATGAAAGAAGTTGCCAAAAGGGCCGCGATCCGAGAACAGAAGGGAGATCTTGTCAGTTCACCAGGAGTTGCCCTGACCAGGCAGCACAAAGCTGGTCGAAGCGTTTCGTTGCTTGGCGCATTGATGAACCGAGGAAAAAATCAGTCCAATTCGTCCCTCGGTTTGGAATCACGGCAAATGCATTCCACATTTGCACACAACGTTGCGCGTGTCTCCCGCTCATGGATGACCTCATTATTGCTGGTTGATGAACACCAGTATATAACAAAGACGAGGCGGCGTGAGTCAGAGGACGCAGGAGACATGGCATGCTTGCATCTGTACCCAATCAAGACAATAAACAAAGTCGATCCTGGTGGTGGGGGCTGGTGAGGCAGAGTTTGGTACACTCGGCTGCACCCCTTCGCCACCAAGTGGGGACGCTCATGATCGCTCGCCAATTTGGGGGTCCTTGTGGACGACACGGATGTGTGCAGGCTTGAGCCCTGATCACATTCAAGTCTGTGACCACCATGGCCTTGCTCCCGCCCTGAATTGGCGAGTGTGTGGAGATTCTATGAAGCAGAATCTGTCGACGTCCAAAACGTGTCCACTTGAGAGCCATAAAAGTAGGTGGCCTGTGTTGCTAGTGGCGAGGAAGCCCCTGTTCACTGACAAGGAAGCCAACATCATGCTGGCTGGGAATGGGCATGGACCATGGCGCCAGTGGTTGTCCCCCTGAACCAGCAGCTGGTGGGAGCAGATCCGTCAAAAGAGCCTGTTGATCCCAAACGGAACCGCCACAGGCCTCCAAACTAACGAACCAACAAACCTGTGTGATGACTTCATCACTATCTGCCAACGCCTTGGACAATGACTCTACACAATGTATCAAGTAAATGGAGTCCTCAAAAACCCGAAACGAAATGGTACCCGCCCCACCGTCCCTGAACGATCGAAGTGTCAAGCAACATCACAAGTTCGGCTCCCGAACCATGCATCGAGTCGCTCTAAGTATGACCCTCCAATCCTGAATGATCAATCGAGCCACTCCATGACCCTCCAATCACTGGTGAATCAAGTCGCTCCATGACCCTCCAAACCCAAATGATGAGCCGAGTCGCTCCATGACCCTCCAATAATACTACATGACCCTCCAATACTTCATAACCCTCCAATACTCCATGACCCCCCAATAATCCCCCAAGTCGTCACAAATCGCTTTAAATTTGCCAAACGAACCCCCCTCTCCCAAACAAATCACACCACCAAATCCTCTAATCGAC
>GG745378.1:170872-197555 GCA_000151295.1 Allomyces macrogynus ATCC 38327 | reverse complement strand
CGGGAGTATCCCGTCCCGCGCGTATATCGAAGTCCATGGCCTCGCGCGCGGGCGTTGCCGGCGCCGCGTGCGGCATCGGCGGCGGCGCGGGCACCGGGTCGTCAAACTGCATCGACATCCCCATCGGCACCGTTGGCGGCGCGGGCGGTAAATGCGTCGAAATCGCGGGCCCGTTGTGCATCTTGCGCAACCGTTGTTTGATCAATGTGACGGTCGTGTCCGGGACCGAGTTCCCCATGGCCTGGTAGAAAGTGGCTTCCCCCGCCGACAGCGCCATTTGCTCGACGAGGTCGAGCGCCGCCTTCTTGATGGTCGGGTCGCGCTCGCCCACGAGTTTGGCCAAGTCGGGTACGGCACGGACGGGGCAGCACGTGGCGCCCGCGGTCGCGATCAGAAGTGTGAGCTTGGTGATCACTTCGGCGCGCACGCGCGCATTGCGGTGGTGGATGCCGTGCTGCAGGAGCAGCGTGAACAGCGACCCCGTCGGGTACAGCTGCTCAATGGTTGTCAACAAGTTGAGCGCGCGCGAGCGCACGAGGTTCTTAAGGTCGCCGAGTTTGGCGAGCACTGTCGGCACGAGTACCACGGCCTCATAGTCGGACAAGTGGCACATCGATTCGCGCATGAGCGCCAACAAATTTTCCGCAATCTCAAAGCACCGCAGCTGCGTTGTCGGCGACGGGTCGAGCAGCCGCACCGTCAGGTACTTGAAAATCACGTCGGCGTAGAAAATGGCGTCGTGCGATTTGGTCAGAACCGCGGCGCTGAGCGCATCGAGCGCTTTCAGGTAATCCTTGCCCTTGTCTCTCGACTTGGAAAACATGAGCTGCACAAGCGCCGGCGTGAAACATTGCATCGCCTGCTCGTGCAAGACGTGCATCAAGTCCGGCCGCGTCGAGTCGGCGACCCATGCACGCGACCCCGTGTTCTCGGCCGCGCGGCGGGGCCGCAAGTCCGCGGTCGCAGGTAGCATCGCCAAGTTCTCGCTCGCCGCGCCAAACATGGGTGCGGGTGCCGCACGCGCGAATCCGGGCCGCGGCAAACCGGACGCGACCGTCGGCGTCGCCGGGGCCGAATCCATCTCCACGTCCGACGCCATGGGCGAATCAACGTGCGACGCCTGCTGGAGGCCCGAAGTCGGCCGAGCCGCACCGCCGCCCGGGAACCGCGGTCGTGGTGGGACGCCGGCACGGACGGGAGGAGTCGTTGCCCACGCCTGTACGCGCGGCGGGCTGTCGACGGACATGTCGACGTCCGCGTCCATGGCATTGGCGACCGCCGGGACCGGTGCGGGTGCGGGTGGCCGGATCCGGGAACTCGAGGCACCGAGTCGCGCGGCGAGTCGCGACGGCGGTTTTGCTCTTGGCGGATCCATGGCGTTCATGGCCGAGGAGGCGTTGCCCCCGGCCATCGGTGGTGGCGGAGTCAATGCCGGCGGCATCGCGCGACTAGGTGCCCTTGCCGGCGCCGCTGCCGGTGGTGATGCCGCCGCAACTCCCTTAACCACCGCCGCCTGCGCGTACTCCTGCACTTTGGCCAGCCGGATCGGATCGAGCTTCTTGACGTACGGCGCGACGAACCGGTCGCCGACCACTTTCGCGAGCGTGCCGAGCGCTTGCGCTGCGGCATCGCGCACGTCGGTCGTGCTATCGTCCATGGCCTTGACGAGTGCCTCGCAATAGGCCTTGACGTCGGGCGGCGACAGTGGGGCTGGGAGCGAGGTAAAGCACCGCGTCAGGAATCGAATCGACTCGGTGCGGATTTGCGGGATCTTGTGCGCGGTCGCGGCGAGGACTTCGGGTTGGATCGCGTCGAGCGAGCCCTAGTGTAAGTCCCGAACGTCAGCACCAAGCGATCTTCCTCAGCGCTCGACGTCTGAGCAATCGTACCGCATCGCACGTCGCGTCCAGCGCACTCCGTACGGCCTCGAGCAAACTCGCGCGCTTCTCGCGCGTCTTATCCAAGAGCGGCCCAATCACCGACGTCGTATACGGCCCAAACGCACCGCGCAATCCGCGAGCGAGCTTATCGAGCACCTGCACTGCGACCGTCGCCACGACAATGTTCGCGTCGCCGATGCGCGCCACGACCGCACGCACGAGTTCGGCGTACCGGCCATCGGCAATTCGCGGGACCGAGACGGCGACCAAGAGCGCATCAATTGCCTCCTTGCGCACTTTCCACGACGGGTTGTCGAGGGCGTCAGCGACCCCTGGCGGCATGCGCGAGAGCACGTCCACCGGTTCCGCGAAATCGAACGGGTCCGGCAGCGCGGCCATCGCGCCAGCGGGCGGCTGCTGCTGGTCCATGCCCATATCCGCGTCCATGGCGGGTCCCGCGGCGGCCATGGCCGCCTTCTGCGACCGGACCGCGCGTGTCGGCCTGAGTTGTCCACCGTTCGCCACTTTCGCAAACTCGGCTTCGAGATCCTTTTGCTGCACGGGTTTCAGCGGCTCGAGAAAGGGCTTGACGGCATCGCCGAGGTACGAGTAGAGGGTCACGGTGAGGTTGGTCGCCTCGGCACGCACGTTCTTGTCGGCGTGGCCAAAGAGGTTCGCGAGCACGCCCGCGAGCGGGTTGCAGTTGATGACGTGCACGCCGTATTGGTGCACGACGTCGCGCGTCGCCGCGACGGCCGCAGCCACGAGTTTCGGCAGCTTGTGCGTGTAGGACGCGATGAGGGCTTCCTGGTGGGCATCGGGCGGCACGTCAAATTCCCTCCTTCCTGCCCAGCAAAGCGACCAAGCGTACCAGCACCTCGTCCCCGCGCTCGAGCACCTCGACCACGAGCAACACCACTTCGGCCGCCTTTTGCCGCGTGCCCGCACGCGTGGCCGCAATTGCCTTGTCAATGGTCGGTCGCAGCATTTCGGCAGCGACCGCGCCCGAAATATGTTGCGGTGCGTGTTCGAGGAACGCGACCACGGCGCTCATCGCGGCCTCTTGTGCGATCATATTCGCGTCGAGAATCGCGCCAGGAAGGTCGCGCGCGTACTGCGCGTAGATCGGGTCGTCGGGGAACGACGACGTGTAGCGTTGCGCGAGTTCATCGAAGCCGGATTGCCGCGCTTTCCAGTTCTGGTGAGCCAAAGGAGGACTTGGCGGTCAGAGCGGGGTGGACATGGCGCGGATGGGTATTTGGGCGCGATAAAGCTCCGGATTCCGCGTTGGATCGGCCGGAAAATTGATCATAATGTCGCGGCACGCTCGCTGATCATGGCGCCCAAGCACGCGGTCGAGCTCGCAGTGGCAGCGCGGGCGTCGCGTCACGCTTACCTTACCTTGTGATTGAGGCGCTCATTGAGCGGCAACTGCAGAAGGTCGTCGTCCATGGCGGCAGTGCATTCCCCTGGTCAATCGCTGCCGGCCGAGATGGCTGTGTGCTTTCGAGCTTCGGTCACGTCGAGACTGTTCGGGCTGATCACAGTCCGTGTCGTGTGACGCGCTGCGCAAATCCGTGTGTCGCACCCACGGCAGCAATCCATGTGTCCAACACATGCACCAAGGCCGACCTGCCACGCCCATCGCCAGCGCGCCCTGCACGACTTTGTCGTTTCATTTGCCGTCTCCGCCAACACACAACCAAACCCGACACCGACGCGACTAGTTTCTCCAGGACCCGATCTCAACTTCATTTCCACGACCATGTTCGCCGCCACTGCCCGCCGCACCGCCCTCCGCATGTTCCCCGCGCGCGCCGCCCTCTACTCGACCGAGTCCTCGGGCGCCGTGCGCTCGGCCGGCGGCTCGTTTGCCAAGAAGGAGGCCGCGCAGGAGGAGATGTACATGCGCAAGCGCGTACGTAGCATTCTCGCTACGCCCGACGCTCGACACGACGCTGCCGGGAGCTCGTGCTGACCGCGCTTGGGATCGGGTTTGTAGGAGGCCGAGAAGCTTGAGCACCTGAACGAGGAGCTCGACGCCAAGTACCACCACAAGGAGGGCGAGGCCGCGGCCAAGGACAACGCCAAGGCGCCCAAGAAGGACGAGTAAGCAGTCATGCCGCCCGTGTCGACCGCGTTCGAACGGGGCGCGCTCTAGCCGGGCGCCCTTCGCGGTTCGGCCCAGCTGTCGTCTCTTTTTTTTTTCCTTGTTCGATATAGCACGCGTTTGATTGAGGAGCTTGGATGTTGAACGGCCAGTGTGGTCGTCTTTCTTTGATGGGTCCGGAACGGTAAGAATTTGCACGCGCGGTTTGCTCTCGATGATTCGCGACCTCTCAACCTCGCGACCTCGCCCGCGATCCAACGGTCAGCCGCGCGTGCGCCTTCCCACGACAGGACAACGACACAACTTAACGCCCCACTCTCTCCGCACCAAGAACGATAAATGTATCTTACACGCATGCGGCCCTCCTCGCCCTGCACTCCCCCACCACACCATCCCTCCGCCGCCCTACGCGCGGTTCAGCTTGACCAGCACGGCCTCATTCAGCGCGGCGACCGCGCCACTCCACTTACTCAATGCCGGGTACATCGTTTCGTTCTCAGCCGCCAGGACCCCACCCGTCGCGGGCAGCACTCCACCGACCCCACCCATGGCGGCATTCGCGGCAGGCTCGAGATCGAGCCGTGCGTTGACCTGGTCGATCTTGCCGACAATCTTCTTATCGAGCAAGAGCGTCACGAGCAAGTCGGTCACGTCGCCGACGGAAATGTTGAGGTGGTCGGCAACGTACTGGAGCCGAATACGGGTGTAGGGCCGAATCAACTTGATGAGCACTTGCGACCGGATCGTGCGCAACACGTCGTCGAGGTATTCGCGGATGAACGGGTCGTCCATGATCGAGCGGCGGTTGTCTACGTAGCACCAGTGCGTCAGTGTCCACGCAAACGCGCCGCACATGGGTGAGAGCGGGTGGAGCAAAACGTACTCTTGAGAATCTTTTCAAACTCGACAATGTCGCGCCGCTGATACGCGCCGACGAGGTTGGTCATGGCCACAATCTCGGCGTCGTTCTTGTAGGGCTTGGTCTCTTGCGAGTCGAACGGGTTGATTTCTGACTCGGCGAGCATGTTGGCCAAGACCAGGTACTTGAGCACGTGAATGCGCTGCGGAGACCCGGCATCGTCGTAGTTCTTGAACGACTCGAAAAAGGTCGTCTGCGCCTCGGTCCAGTTGCCTACATTTCACGCGTTGAGCGTGGTCAGCGACCGTTCTCAGTCGTGACCGTTTTGCCGTCGAACTTACCCTCGGCCATGTGCATCTTGCCACCACACTCGCGAATCACGCCCATGATCCGCGGCGACGGGATCGCCGACTTGATCGACAAGCACTGCTGGTAGAGCGCCTTGAGCTTCTTGGTGTTCTTGGTCTCTGAGTACATTTGAATCTCGAGCGCATACACCTCCATCAATTGCGTGCCCTTGCGCTGCTCGTCGCCGTTCTCGCACGCAGCATGCAAGTGCTTCAGGACGCGCGCAAGCCGCGCGTACTCGCGCCGGTCGAGGTAGAGCTTGGCCTGCTTCAAGTGGCATTTCAGAAGCAGGCGGTCGTTATTGATGGCGGCGAGCGAGGAAATGGTCGCGTCGTAGACGCGCTCGAGAAAGGCCAAGTCCTTGGCGGTGGCGACCAGGTCGAGCAGGTTGTTGATGGATTTCTCCGAGTGGTTGCGCGTCACGGCCGACGGGACGTAGGTAAGCACCTCGAGGTAGTGCTTGAGTGCCTGGAAATTGTGGATGAGCGTGAGTTTGGGCTCGCGGGATGCTTGATCGGCGGAGCAGGGGAGACGCACATCGTCGTACCGGCCGGCGCGGAACGCGGCCTTGAACATTTGCTTTCGCGCCTTGAAGCCCCTGTTCGACTAGGCGCGTCAGGATCGCACGCGCAGTGGATGCACTGGTGTAGCTAAATCTAGCGTACCACTCGCCCTTCTCCTCCTCGCCATCGACCACCGTCTGGAACTTGGCGAGCGCACCGTCGAGGTCGTCGTCGATGATACCTACCGTAAATACGCGTCAAATTGCGTTCACTGGACCGAAATCGACGCGAATTCCATGTACTCTTGGCCATGTAATACGTGTTCTCGAGATCGGCACCGCCCGACGCGTTGTCGTCGACATCGTCGTCTTCTTCGTACTCAAAGTCGATTTCCTCATCTGAATCGTGTCGAAAAATCTCCGTGAGCGCGGATTCTTGCCGTAAACGTCGGCCGCAAGTGCCAGGCACCGACCATCCATGTAATCGTCGCCAAAGTCGGACATAGTGGTGGAGGTGGGTGGGTCGGATTTGACACCCGGGTCGAGGCTGGCCGGGGCACGCGCGGGTGCACGTTGCTGTCGCTACGGGTGATCGTGCGCGTCTTGGTGCTCGCTGCGGCACGTTGCAGCTTCTTGATTTGATCGTCGACGGCGTGCTGCTCGGTGCTGCTCGGGCTGGACAACGCGCGACTCGACCGACGTGGTTTGCAAGTCGCGACGCGCCTCTGACTCGAACGCGGCACGCTCGAATGGATATCTGTTGGTGATGTTCCTGACAGGACCCCCGTGGCGCAGCTCTGGGCGATAACCTGGCCAACCCTAACCCGGCTGCAGCCGACTGCGTCCGATGCCCTCCGACGCAGCGTGGCGCAGCGCGCACCTGCCATTTCGATCGCTTCCCTGTAATGTGTCATCAGGCGTCATGATCCCTGAAGTTTCGACTTTCGCCCGTTCTTACGATACTTTCGCCATCACATTTCGACACTTGCCCACAACCGCCAGCGTGCCGTTTCACACAACGACCAAACCCTTTTGCGTTTTAGTTTTGTGATCGTGGCCACCGTGTCCTTGCTCCTCCATTTCATTCTCTCGTCGACCTCCCCCGCGCAACATATAAATATTCGGCGCGACCTGCCCATCATCCCATCACCGACGCCCCCCTGCATTGCACGACCGCCCAGCCAGAGGACCCGTCAAGGACCCAGTCTCCGGCATCTTTGCACGCGATCAACCGTCAACAAGTTCACCTTCCGCGGCATTACGACACCGACAAAGTCCCTTCTCTCCCTCGCTCTTCCGACTATCAACACCCAAGACTACGATGCTGCCAGTATCCCGCGCCCTTGCCCGCGCTGCGGCCCGTGCCGCGAACGCGACTCCAACGGCGACGCGCGCTGCGTCGCGCACGTTCCTCGCTGCGCGCTCAACCATGCCCAAGGAAGTGACCGCTGCCGAGGCCGTTGCCGCCATCCCGGACGGTTCCCGCGTCTACGTGCACGGTGCCGCATGCACGCCGCACACGCTCCTTGCGGCGCTCGCCGAGCGGCCGGACGTGACCGACATGGAGTTGTGCCATTTGCACTTGGTGCGCTGTTTTGATGGTCGGCGCTCTGCGGCCAGCGGACAGAAGATGCTGACCAGTTACGTCACGAACAATATGTAGGAGGGCGTGAACCCGTGCTCGCAGCACGAGGACCGGTTCTACACAAATAACTTTTTCATTGGCGCGCATGAGCGGCCCAACGTGGCGCGCGGGCAAGGGTCGTATATCCCCGTGTTCCTGTCGGAAATCGGCAAGCTGATGCGGTCCGGGCTCGTCACGCCCAAGGTCGCCCTGCTCAACGTCTCGCCGCCCGACCGCCACGGGAACGTAACGCTCGGGACTGAGGTGCGTGTATTGCGCAGTTGTTGAACCGGTTCGGACCGAAGGACCGGTTTTCTCACGTGCAATGGTTGATGTAGGTCGCTGCCGCGCTCGCGGCCGCGGAAACCGCCGAGATCCTAATCGCGCAAATCAACCCGCACGTGCCCAAGACGCGCGGCATGACCTTCCTGCCGCTGTCAGCCTTCGACTACGTCGTGTCCAACGTCAACGAGCCGCTCCCCTCCGTCGGCGGCGCCGCGCTCACCGAAACCGAAAAACTGATTGGCCACCACATCGCGACCCTGGTTCCGGACGGCGCGACGCTGCAAATGGGCATTGGCGCGATCCCGAACGCGGTGCTCGCGGCGCTCACGCACCACAAGCATCTCGGCATCCACACGGAAATGTTCTCTGACGGCGTGATCCCGCTTGTGGAGAAGGGCATTGTCGACAACTCGCGGAAAAAGTACATGCCGGGCCGCATCGTGACCTCATTCTGCGTCGGCACGCAGAAGTTGTACGACTTTGTCGACGATAACGCGACGGTGCTGTTCCAGGATGCGGCGATCACGAACGACCCGGTCGTGATTGGGTCGAACCCGAATGTGACCGCGATCAATTCGGCGATTGAAGTGGATTTGACGGGGCAAGTGTGTGCGGACTCGGTCGGCACGCGCATGATTTCGGGTGTTGGCGGGCAGATTGATTTCGAGCGCGGCGCTGCGATCTCGCAGGGCGGCGTGCCGATTATTTGCTTGCCGTCGACGAACAAGGACGGGTCGTCGAAGATCGTCAACACGCTCAAGCCCGGCGCGGGTGTCGTGACGACGCGGTACGCTTGTCTTTCCTCCGTCTTGACCGCGACCAGTGTACTGACGTTTGATTCGTTTTGGCTTGCAGCTACCACGTCCACCACATTGTGACCGAGTTTGGCGTCGCCTACCTGTTTGGCAAGAACCTGCACCAGCGCGCCAAGGCGCTGATCGACATTGCGCACCCGATGCACCGCGAGGAGCTCGAGCGCATCGCGTTTGAGCGATACAACCTCAAGGCGTGGCGCGTCTAAACCCGCCGCGACGCGACGCGGTGACGCGAGGTAGACGCAGCGGTTTGGCTGCGTCTGGCTTTTTTTGATTTTGGTGTTTTGAAAGTGGAACTACTCTTCATGTGCGCGCAACGTCGCCCCCCCCCCCCTCCCCCAACCCCTCTCCCCTCACTCCTCGCCTTGATGTCCCGCGCCGGACGCAAGGCCTCTTCTCTATTTCGGCGTTGAGTCCTCTATCCCCGGAACGTGTAACATAGCCTTTCGTATGACCTGGTCGGAAGGACAAACAATAATGAACGCAAACTAGCCATGCCGCTCCATTCCTGTTAGTTCCACCCGTGCCTTGCACCCTCGCCACCCTCTACTCGGCCTTCTTGTTCCCACCACCAATCACCGACCCGAAACTCTCACTCTCCGTGCGGTTGCGCTTGGCCATCCAGATCGTCAGCCACCCAGGCGCCCACGACAGAAGCCGCGCAAGCACCACCCACGGCCAGCCCGGGATGAACGCCTCGGACGACTTGCGGGCGATATGGTACGCCATGAGTTCGGCGCCGCGCTCGGGCGTGATCATGAAGGGACGCCGCGCAATGTGTTGGCTGATGGGCGTGTCGATAAAGCCCTAGCGAGACGGAAAGTGGAGTGAGGAGGCGAGGAAAGGAGCGGGTGGGTGGGGAAGCGAGCTGGGGGGGGGGGGGGGGAGCGAGCGGGTGGAGAAGCGAGCGGGTAGATGCGCACGGGTCGAGGAGAGCGGTGGGGAAGGATTCATGGCGGACGGCGGAGACTAGCGCGCAATTCCCGACCAAATCACCAAACGTACCGGCTTGAGGATCGTCACGGCAATGTTGTCGCTGCGCGTTTCGAGCGCAAGGATGCGAAGGTACGTGTTGAGCGCCGCTGGAAACCCGACCAGCACGCGTCAGCTTGGACAATCCGAGCAGATAAAGGAGGGGGACGCAAAACGCACCTTTCGACACGCAGTACGAGCTGCCGCGCAGGGACAGCAGCGACCCGTTCACCGACGACATGCCCACAATGTGCGCGCCCGGGTCGCGCTGGTTGATGCCGTGCTGCTTGATGTAGCGCACGGCTGCATCGACCGTCGCCATGGAGCCGAGCACTACACATGAGTTTCGTGCGAGTGAGATTCGATCGACTTGTTGGGACGAGCGATGGGGTGGGACGTACGGTTGGTCTGAATGACCACGGTCTCGTCGGCAAAATTGTCGTCGCGGCCAATCTCGCGCATCCGTGCTGGAAGATTGACGGGTGTTGGGTCAGTGTGCGTTCGTGGTATCGCGTCAACCGGAAGGAAAACGTACCCGAGACGCCCGCGTTGACGACAAAGCAGTGGATTGGGCCCATGACTTCATGGCACTCGGAGATACACGCGCGAATCACGTCGATTCCGGCCGTCACGTCGAGCTGCTTGACCTACGCACAGCGGATCAATGATCAGCTTGGTTCCACGTTTGCTCTCAAGACGGAAACGTGCTGAAGCTCGTACCACGACGACGCATGCTAGGTACACGTCAAGAATAGCCGTGCGCAAATCATTCAGCGCCTCCTCGCGTCGAGCCGTGATAGCCAACGCAAGCGGCACGTTGGCGTCGCGCGCGCGCTTGGCAAACTCGAGCGCGAGCGAGTAGCCAATTCCTGATGACGCGCCGGTGATCAGGTAACTTGGGTACAGCTTTGTGTGTGCCATGGTACGTAGACCGCAGGTTCTGGAAATTGCGAGCCTGTGGGAGAAGAAACGATCAACTGTTCGCAAATGGGCCCGGTGTGACAGTGAAGCCGGGTGAGAGCAAGTGCGAGAGACGTGGACATAGATAAATATCCGACACCAAGTTTGTTTCTGACGTGTCCGCAGCACAGGAAGGTGGCGTAAAGGCGCGTCCAAGTCAAAAGCCCACGAGCATGGGTTGGCAGCAACGTTAGGTAATCAAGAATCCCTGGCAATGTGCATCGCAACGAACGTCACTGTTATTGGCTATTGCCTTTGTGCGTGTCGAGACGGACGCTGGACATCATCAGCCCTCGATCCCCGCAAACGATCGCCGGGTCGTCAGAAGGAAAACAGGAATAATGAGCGATGCAATCTGGCTCTTCGAGTTTGCTCTCCTAGACCTCCTTCTTCCCACCGATCACCGACCCGAAATTCTCATTCTCCGTGTTACGCTTGGCCATCAGGATAATCAACCACCCAGGCGCAAACGACAAGAGCCACACGAGCACCGCCCATGGCCAGCCGGGGACAAACGCTTCCGAGGACTTGCGGGCGATATGGTAGGCCATCAATTCGGCGCCACGTTCAGGCGCGATCACGAACGGGCGCCGCGCAATATGTTGGCTGATGGGCGTGTCGATCCAGCCCTACAGAGCGACGGGGGAGGGGTGTGAGCTGGTGGAGAAGGGTGAGGACGGTGGAGATGAGAGCGGATGGGGAGGAGAAGGCTGAGTGGAGAAGAACGCGGGTGGAGCAGCGAGCGGGTGGAAAAAAGTGGAGAGTCGAGCATATCATGATGATACAATGACGGACGTACTGGCTTGAGAATCGTCACGGCAATATTATCACTTCGCGTTTCGAGCGCAAGGACGCGCAGGTACTGGTTGAGCGCGGCTAAACACACCCAACCGACCGGTATCAGTTTAGAAAACAGGTCTAAACAGTGGAGTGAGGGCTGCAACGCACTCTTTGACACGCAGTACGAGCTGCCGCGCAGGAAAAGCAGCGACCCGCTCACTGACGACATGCCGACAATGTGCGCGCCCAGGCCACTCTGGTTTATCCCGTTCTGCTTGATGTAGTGTACGGCCGCATCCACCGTGGCCATGGTGCCGAGCACTAGGACACAAGATTTGGGCGTGAGATCGGAGCAACCAGTCAAGCAAAACGACGTGGCAGGACGTACGGTTGGTCTGAATGACCATCGCGTCGTTAGCAAAGCTGTCGTCGCGGCCAATCTCACGCATTCGAGCTGGATCGACGGTCTTGGATTAGTTTGGGCTCAAGGGGTCATGCCGACTGCTGACTGCTTGAAAATGGTACCGGCGACGCCCGCGTTGACGACAAAGCAATGGATCGGGCCCATGGCCACATGACAATCGTTGATGCAAGTGCGGATCGCGTCAATTCCGGCCGTCACGTCGAGACGCTTGACCTACTTGCCGCCGCCAACACTGTTAATCAGCTCAAAAAATTGCACGACTGATCAAGAGGACGGTTGTACCACGACGACACACGCCGGGTACACTTCAAGAATGGCCGCGCGCAAATCATTCAGCGCCTCCTCGCGTCGGGCCGTGATTGCCAGCGCAAGGGGCGCATTGGCATTGCGTGCGCGCTTGGCAAACTCGAGCGCCAGGGCGTAGCCGATGCCTGAGGACGCGCCGGTGATGAAGTAGCTCGGGTCCAGCTTGGCGCCTGCCATGGTTCATGGAGCGCGTGGGTTCTGGAAAGGCCAAGACTGCGAGAGAGAAGGAACGATCGCTGGGAAGGGACGGGTGCGAGGGCAAGTGCGAAGGGACGTGGAACTGGCCGACACCAAGTTGGTTCGTGGCGTGGCCGCAGCAGAAGAACGCAGAGCAAAGAATGTGGCGTAAACGTGCGTCTGGGCCTGGACCTGACAAGCACATGGGTTGGCAGCAACGTGCGTCGCAATCAACATCACCGTCTTGTTGTCGTGAGAGTCATGTCAGGCACTGCCCAAAAAATTGAAGGCTCGTCCATTTGCCTGATACCTCTAATTCTGCTGGCCACCAATCACGGACCCAAAATTCTCCCCCTCAACCGCGGCAACCTTGCCAACGCGCACCATTCTGGCGCCCACGACATGAACCACGCAAACATCGCCCACGGCCAGCCGGGAACAAACGCCTCGGAGGTCTTGCGGGAAATATGCGACGCCATGAGCTTGGCGCCACGCTCGACCGTGATCACAAACGGGCGTGTCGCAATGTGCTGGCGGATGGGCGTGTCGATCCAGCCCTATGATTTTCGCACGGACGGAGGCGTGGGCGGGTGGAGAGGGAAGGGAAGAGCGTGAATGATATACGGACGGGCTTGAGAATGGTCACGGCAATGTTTTCGGTGCTGGTTTCGAGCGCGAGAATGCGAAGGTTGGTGTTGAGTGCGGCGAAGACGGAAGGTGCGTCAGTGCGGGCATAATGGGGCGTGGATATTGAATTGAAACACGCAACTTTGAATACGCAGTACGTGCTACCTCGCGGGAACAGCAGCGACCCAGTGATCGACATTCCAACGATGTACGCGCCAGGTTCGAACTTTTTGATGCCATTGCACTTGATGTATCGGACGGCCGCGTCGACCGTGGCCATTGAGCCGAGCACTGGGCCCAGGAGGTGCGTGAGACGGACATGACATGCTTTTGATCAATAAAGAGAGAATGCGGCTCACCGTTGGTTTGGATGACCTAGGCATCCCTCATGAAGTTGCCATCGCCACCAATATCGCGCAGCAACGCTACACGGATGTGAGGTCAGTTCAGACCCACCAATTCCATTCATAACGTGCGTAATGGCCTCGCCAGCATTGACCACAAAGCAATAAATCTGACCCATGACCGCATCAATGCCTGCTGTCTCATGGAGCCGCTTGACGTACACGCCGATACTATCGATCAGCTTGGATTTCCCCCACCATGACCGTTCACCGCTGTCGGTTGGTCGTACCATGACAACACAGGTTGGATGAATTTCGACAATGGTGTCGCGCAGTTCATTCAGCGCCATCTCACGCCGAGCAGCGATGGCCAGTGAGTGCAGGACGTCAACGTCGCGTGCACGTTTGGCAAAATCGAGCGCAAGCGCATTGACGATGCCCAACAATGCACCGGTAATCAGGGAGCTCGGACAAAGCTTGGTGCGAGTCATGTCGGTTCCAGGTTCGAGAGGATCGACGATCGTGCTGATCAATAGATTAAAAAGGCCTGGTGCTGATCTTCTGAACGGTTGGTCGCTGCGCAAGCTTGCAGCGGAAAAAAGGCGAGGCAGGTGGCGTCCGGAAAAATATTCACCCACATCCGCCCGCAATATTTACCGACACAACTTGTCGTATGTGGTCGTGAACAATGATATTTACATCAGGATCAGGATTGAACTCCTGTCAGGATGCTCTTGCCTTTGCCGTTCGTCTCCATCTGACTGAAGCGAGAAAGGTTGCCCAAGCTGAGTCGAAAGCAAGTCATTCCTTTCCACCACTTCACTCTTCCATTACTCCTTCTTCTTGCTGCCAATGGCCGACCCGATATTATCCCCCTCCACAGCCGCGCTGGAGGCCAAGAACAGAATCAACCACCCAGGCAGCCACGCGACGATCCACGCGACGAGCGTCCACGGCCACCCGGGCACGTAGGCCTCGGCCGTCTTGTCGGCAATGTGCGACGCAATCAATTCGGCGCCACGCGCGACCGTGATCACGAACGGGCGCGTGGGCATGTGCTGGTTGATGGGCGTGTCAATGTAGCCCTATACGCGCGACAATGACAGGTCAGCGGGTGGAGAAGAGCGCGAGTGGGTGGAGAAGATCGCGCGCAGCAAGCGGGTACAAAACGTACAGGCTTGAGGATTGAGACGGCGATATTGTCGCTGCGCGTCTCGAGGGCGAGAATGCGCAAGTACGTGTTGAGCGCGGCTAGAGTTTCAAGCGTCAAATACCAGATCAGAAGTACATTGCCATCGCTACCATACCTTTCGACACGCTGTACGAGCTGAACCTGGGCAGCAGCATCGACCCGGCGAGCGACGAAATGCCAACAATGTGTGCGCCCGGGCCGAGCTTGTTGATGTAGTTGCGCTTGATGTAGCGCACAGCCGCGTCCACGGTGCCCATGGCTCCGAGAACTAGTGTGGCGAGATGGCATGAGCTTTGGAGCGTTACAAACGGGTGAATATGGTAATGAACGACGCACGGTTGGTCTGAATGACCATGGCGTCGGCCGCAAAGTCGTCGTCGCGGCCAATCTCGCGCATCAGGGCTACTCGAGCGAACGATGAGGTGAGGAAGTCGCACATGGTATCCAGGAGGTACTCGTATGTGTGAATGCGCACCGGCCACGCCCGCGTTCACCACAAAGCAATGAATGGGGCCAATGGCCGCATGGCACTCGTCGATGCACGTGCGAATCGCCTCGATGCCGGCCGTCACGTCGAGTTTCTTGGCCTATGTACAACCGGCCGTTCACAGGATGGTCAGAATCGCGAAAATAGACGATCTGGCGACGGAACTCGGCCGTACCACAACGAAGCATGGGTGGATCTTGAGAATGGCGACGCGCAGCTCCTCCAGCGGCTGCTCGCGGCGTGCCGTGAGCGCAAGCGCAAGCGGCACGTCGGCAGCGCGCGCACGCTTGGCAAGCTCGAGTGCGAGCGCATAACCGATCCCCGACGACGCGCCGGTGATCAGGTAGCTTGGGTAGAGCGTTGTCGTCGAGTTGGCCATGTCTCTTGCCGCTCGTTATTCAGCTCTTGCAGCGCTTGTAACTCAGCTCTTGCGGCTCTTGCGGGTGTTGCAGTTGGTGTTTATTGGCTGGTTCGCTTAATGTCGAGCGACGCCGTACTGCTACTGCTGCAGCGAAGTGGCGAAGAGCAGGGCTGCGCGCTTGGCCAAGGCCGAAGAGTGATGTGGCGCCTCGTCACAGCGGCGTGACCGCGACGCGAACATGATCATTTGTCGCGGAAATCACCTTTGGCCCTCCCCACGCTCCCCACGACGACGACGGCGACGACAATTACGATCCTCCACCGACTGCCACTGCCCGATCACGGCCCGCGACCTGCCGCACATCTTTCTGACACTTTCTGGCACTCGTGCCGACTTGACCCGGACCGAATCCGAAGCGTTCTCGGCTCGGACTTACTTGATCTATACACGCCTTGTCGACAGCGACAAGCTGCTCTTTCCCCACTTCTTCAACGACCGTCGGCCCGTCGTCCCATCGACGGCCACCACCACAGACCGCGACTCCGGCATGAACCTGTGCCATTCTCTCGCAATCTGCTGCCAAACGACCAACGCTACCTGCCATTTGCCCGGCACGACGACGATGCGCGAGACGATCAAGGCCGAAGAGCATCCGATTGGACTCGGCACGCTCACGTTGGCCTCGGTCACGTTCCGGAGATCAGACGTGATCCCGAGCGCATCGACCGTCGCGCTGCTCAAGGCGATGCGCAAGGTAGCAGTGACCGCGGCGCTCGCGATGCAAGAGCAGTGGCCGGTCAACAAGTCCGTCGTGCCCGCGATCGTCACCAAGCAGCGGATCGTCACCGCGAAACCTACGTGGTCTACGAGTACAACACGACGGCAACCCTGAATCTGATGCAGTATACCGAGGACCCGGCGCAGGCGGCCGTACTCGTCAAGTACTTGCTCGAGTTTGCGCGGCTCCAGGTGTTTGCGCTCGCTGCCGGCACCAACTCGGTGATTGCGTTCCCGAACGGCGGGCCGGCCGTGTCCAAGAAACTGCCCGACAACCTCAAGGTGCTGTCGCACGACGCGCACGCGATTCGGACGCTCGACCAGTTTGTTTTCCAGCATTTTGGCAATCACGGGCGCGGTGTGCTCGTCGTGGGCCCGGCCCCGACGCGCGAAATGACGAGCCAGATCCCGGTGCTGCATGTGCTCGATTTGCCTGATCCGATCGCGGCCATGCGCAAGGCCGATTTCGAGCAGGGGAAGAACGGCGTCTATCTCGTGCCGTTTGCGGTTCCTTCCCTGTTTGCGCTCGGGAAATTCACGACAAGTGCTGCTCACGCGCCGCAATTGGTCAAGGGCAAGTGGTACTACCAGCCGCAGTCGCTCCAGGAAATCAACGCGGTCAAGGCCGAATTGCACCAGGTGTACGACCAGCTCGGCGCTGCCGCTGCGAACATGCCGAAAGTGCCGGTGCCGCCGACCGTCGCGTCGGTTCTCGTCCAGATCCCCAAGGCAGCCGGGTTCGCGGGGCACGCCTACAGCGAGTGGCTCCCGGATCTACTCAAGAGTACGACGCAGCTGCTCAAAGTGACCGTCGCAACGGCGCACCTCATCGCGGCGCAACCGCGCGTCCTGCGTGTGACCGACAATGTGACGACGCTCAAACTCGAGCTGCGCGGCGACAAGAGGGTGCTTAACACGGTCGTGACCACGCTCGACAAGCTGCGATACTCGTTTAACACCAAGCTCCTGCGGATCACGGCCGAGTATTATGTCAAGCCGGTGTGGGTTGTGACTGCCGTGGCGAACAATGGTGGCGAGCCGGCTGGTCCAGCTGTGGCAGCAATTTGACGGTGGGTCGTGTATGTCGGCGTGTGACGGTCGTGTGCCCGTGCACTCTGTCGTTGCTTCGATTGATCGCTGCGCGCCCCTCTCTCGATCCCTTCTCTCTCGATTGACTTTCGTTTACTGCTCTCCCTCTTTCTGTCCGTTCATTTGTGGGCGTGGATTGTTGGGCCGTTGTGTGGCGTGCGTATGTTGCTTGCAAAACTATCTTGATACAAATCCGTCTTGCTGTCATTCTCGCTCTTTGCATCGAGCTTTCCGCTGGTCTCAGGCGCCCACGCTTCTTGTTTCACCATCACCATCACCATCTGGTTCCGCTCTACTGTGACTGAAGCAACAACGTGGGCTACGTAACTGATCCGAAGATACCCGGACAACTGTGCAAGATACAAACCAGGATGAAACGAATGACTTGTCCGACAGCGCGGGTGGTTCTATCGTGCACTCACGGTCTTCACAATCACGCAACATTCAAGATTTCCGTTTATTTCAAACAAAGCGCAAGCTTTGCTTCCCACTCTCTCGATAACGACAACAATCTGACCGGACCTCGGTTGCGTGTGCGCATCCGCCAATGCTTTGCGCACACTTTGCCGTTCCACAAACTGCCCACACGACCACGAACCCATTTCTCTGACGGCACTTCCCTGTCTCCTCGCACGCTTGCATCATCAAATTTGCCAGGCGCACAATATGCTCTGACGGCGCGGTTGTGCGGAGTTTCGCAAACGAAGAAGGGCAATCAGCAAGCACGGTCCGATCCAACGGAAAGGTTGGCGAGGGCCGCCCCACCCAGACGCCGCGCCGTGCACTTGGTCCCACCACCAACTTGCCCGGCGGCGAAGTCATTCCAAGCCCAAGGAACCCAGTCACTTTCCGCGCGTCCAAGTCCCACTTCATGATCCGGGCGTGGACCTGGAAAAGTCGGGCAACTCGTCCGGCACATTCAGTGCCGCCGGCAAACTTGACGCACTGATCCTGCACAGGACGAGCAGCGACGCGAGCGCATAGGCCTGCTCTTGGTCGGCCAATCTCCAGTGTACGTCAAGCTCGATTTTCAGCTCGGTCTCCTCCTTGGCCGGGACGTGAACGGTTACACGCGACTTGCGCGTGACGGATATTCCAAACAGCACGGTGCGGCTCTTGCGCGTCACAAACTTGGCCGTGATGGCCAGGTCCTCGATGGTCATGGCGAACTTGTTCCGGTTCTCGACCCAAATGTCAATGATCCAGTTGGACGCACTGCTAATCACATTGCCGTTGCGCGTCCACTGTGCACTGTCGACGGTCTTGCCTAGAATGCTCGCGCGCAGCACGGGCACGATGAAGAGCGCGTCAGCCGAGAACCAGAACGACAGGAACGTGATGAGCAGGACGAGCACGATGAGAACGGTGCCGATGCACAGGAACTGGGAGCACTCGGTGGGTGAGACCCTTGCGCGGCTGCGCATCTGCATCGCGCGAAGTTGCGCCGGGCTTATCAGCGCCGTGCAGCTGGAGCTCGACGTCTGAAGCAGCGGGCATGGTCGAGCGAATGCTATTTCGAGCGTGAACTCGCGTCAGAAAAGCCAATAGTCGAGGTCAAATGCTGCTGCGCGCGTACATGGATCGTGAGCGCAGGAAAGCTGGGTCAAGGGCAGGGTCGCTGAGGGAGAACAATAGGAATGAGAGAATGGGTCCGTGACCGTTCTCGTCGCCTATATATAGTGCGCTGTGCCTCGAAACGCCGCGTCCAACACCGGGATGAGCGTTGGCAATGCGGCGCTTGTGGCGTCCGCCATCATCTTGATGTGGGCGTCGGTTTGTGATGAGCGCTTCGACGCGCTTCCAGTCCTGTGTCTTCCAGCGGGCGATCTAGATCCCTGGGCCTGTTCTCGAACAGAAACACATGTTACAGGCAAATGTGGCGGCCAGTCCAAAGCGGGCGTCTGCCTGTGCTGCTTGTTTGAGAGCGAATCGCGACGCCATTGCTGATTTTTCTCTGGATCAGCGCAACGCGACACCTTGGCAAAGCAGAGACGCTCGGAGAGTACACTACCGCCGAGTTTATGATGATGAGAGAGGGTCGGTGAGGTGGAGCGGGGCAATCATGAGCGAAGCCGCAGCAAGTGGAAGAACGAAACATGTGTTCAATCATCACATTTGCCTGTATGTAACCGCCACGCTGCCACATCGTTGATGCATTGATCACAAGTATGTAATCCCGTTTTCATCATTCAATCATGGCTGACAGCAATACAATATGGCCGGCACCAACACAATGCGCGCGCCTCCACGATTATCCATAAAATACCACCGCACACGCTACCCACGACACATGCCCGTTGCCTCACACACCTGCAGCGTCACATTGGCCAGCATGGCCACATGCTCCGCGACCACGCTCCTGTAATCCGGGCATACGACCGCCGTAATATCCTCACTTTGCTTCCCCACCACCCCCGTCCACCACGACTGCCGCCAACTATAAGCCCATTCTACCTCTCCCTCCACGGGCGTCACATCCACCCCGAGCAACCCCGTCACCTTCTGCGCACGCGCACGCCACACGGTCGTCGCCGGACCCCTTGTCCCGGGCAGTATCAACCCGCCCCGCATGTCCAGCGGTGGCTGAACCCCACGCGGCAAGTCATAATAACTCACGCCGCATAGGACGAGAAGCGCGCCGAGTGCGCGCGCCTGCGCGTCATCGGCCAGGTCCCACTTGAGATCGAGAAACGCGAAGGACCACCCGGTTTCGTGGGCGGGGATGCGGATGGACCGGTCAGTGCCATTAGATCCCGTGGCGACGTGCGCAGTGCCGAAAAGGACGGGGAACCCGTCGGGGCCGGCGAACATGGCGGTCATGTCGAGGTCGTGCAGAGTCATGGGGAACAGGTTCGGGTTGTAGATGGCCACGTTCATCCGCCAGGGGTAGACGGGCGCGACGGTGGTTCCGGTCGCGGTCCATTTGATGGGATTCCAGGCGGCGGGGCGCCGGATCGTCGGGACGAGCAGGACCGGTTGCGTCGTGAACCCAAGCGTGAGGAGGGTCGTGGCGGTGATGACGAGGGCGACGAGAATGGCCGCGAGGGGGTACTTGACGCGGCGGTTTGCAAAAGCGCGGGCGACGCGCGTGCGTGAGAACGGCGTGCAGACGGGGCCATGGTCTGCGTCGGATGTGCTGGGTTTGGCGGTGAGCGCGTCACGCTGGTGCTCGACGTCGGTCATGGGAGTGGGTTCGTTGTGGAGATGCGTTGATGGCGTCGTCGAGGAGAAATGTTGGTTCTGGCTGATCTGAACTGGTGGACAGTGCTACAGCCGCCCTGGCGTGCACCTATTTATTGACCTCGGTGCGAGCGACTGCAGGAACTTGCACGGACCTGGTCAGATCCAGCGTATGCACATCCGTGTGAGCATCGCACCTGGCTATGTTCCCAGACGCATTTTTGCCTTGATCCTGCGCGTCGCAGCGTCGTGCATCGCCGTGCGCCAGAAATGTACATTGTTCTGGAAAGGAAGCAGGGTGCACGCGGCCCATTGGTCTCTCCATTGGCCAGAAATCGGTGGGCGCTGAAGTTGCCGTGCCTGACTGCGTTACCTTCGCCTGAACAACGCAAACGAACGCCTTGCACGCGTGAATGCGAGCGCCACCACGGGGTGGACGCGCACGGCCAACATCACGCGTACAGATCAACGCTAAAGGCCGCCATGCTGACGCCCTCCCACTCGTGTCTGCGTCTGGGAGCAGCACGGCGCTGTCGAAGCAGCATGATTCAAGAGCAAATGCCCCGTCATTCCCTCCGCCTGAGCAGCCCTGAATCGCAATCGGATTGTCCCTCCCTCTCACTCACATTGCAAAGGAGAGCGCGCTACCGTCGGCTTCAATTATGATGCGGTTGGGTCGCTGGCGTTGAGGGAACAAGCATCCACAAACAAATCCACTCTCCACCACCCTCCACGCTCTCTACCCGCGACACTTCCCCGTCGCCTCGCACGCCTTCACCGTGACACTCGCCAGCATCGCCACATGCTCCGCGACCACCACCATGTCCGGGCACACGACCGCCGTGATCATTGAACTCGGCGTCCCACGCACCACGACTCCAACGACTGGCGACTAATCTCATCTGGCCACGGCCCCCGCTTTTCCTTGGTCGCCACATCGATCCTCAACATCCCCGTCACTTTCCCGACTCGTGCGCGCCACGACGTCATGGTACGAATACTGAAGTACGCTGTGCCTGACGCATCGAGCGCCGGCGGATGCGGCGACGGATGAAGACCGCCCGGCAAGTCCGCCGTTCTCACACCGCACACATCCAAGAGCGCGCCGAGCGCGCGCGTCGTCGGCCAGGTCCCATCGGACGTTCAGGCCGGCGCCGTATGGCGCAGAAAGGTGCGCGGGGATGGTGATCGACGGGTTCGCGCCCTCGCCCGTGGGCGGGTGCGCCGTGCCAAATGGCAAAGGTCACGGTCTTGTCGAAGTCCGACACGTCCATCTGGTACGGGTTCGGGTTGTAGAGGATTAGGCCAATGCCCCAATGGTGCGCGGGCGCGATGACGGTGCCGTTGGCGGTCCATTGCATCGCGCCTCGGTCTTGGCCGAGGTTGGGGCGCGCGATGGTCGGGACGAGAAAGAGCGGTTGCTTGGTGAACCAGAGCGTGAGGAGGGTCACGGCGGTGATGACGACGGCGGCGAAAACGGCCGCGAGCGTGTCCTTGACGCGGCGGTCAACGAAAACGCGAGGGACGCGTGTTCGTGGAGACGGGGCGGTCGGGTCATGGTCGGTGCTAGGCTTGGCGGTGAGCGCGTCGCGCTGCTGCTCGGCGTCGGTCATGGGAGTGGAGTTGGTCGAACTGATGCGTGTTAAGGAAAAAACTTGGTTCTGGCTGATCTGGACTGGCTGACAGTGCTGCGATCGCGCTGGCGCACGCGAGTATTCCATGTATCGACCTCGGTGGCGACGTGGCCGCATGTGCAACATGCACGAACCTGATCAGGCATGGCGCATCCATAGATAGGTGTGTTGAGCAACCTTGCCTAGTGGTCGTGTTCGCCGACGCGGCTTTGCCTTTATCCTGCGCGCTGCAGCGTCGTGCGTCGCCGTGTCGCCAGGAAGGGTCTCTGTTCTGGAACGGAAGCAGATTGCACGCGCGGGGGGTTTCGCCGGTACGTGGTGGCGCAGGCCGTGCGCGAGACGCGCGCGCATCTTGTCCCATCGAGCACGTTGTGTAGACATGAACGAGCGTGTCGCGATGCCACTTGACGTCGAGGCACTGTAACTAATTTGGTCAAGCTGAGCATTCTGAGAGCTGAAATGTCACAAGCAAGGCCCTCAGCGACCACGAGTTGTGCTTATCTCACACCTCAAGGAATCAATCTTCTGCTAATCCTCAACCAACTATACGCCGTCGACGCTGCACCTCTATGCTTGTTCAATACTGGCACATCCCCGACTCGCACGCGCGCACCGTTAGGTTCGCGAGCTGCTGAATGTGTCTCGCAACCTTCCCGCGATTCTCAACTTCCATTGCGCAAAACACCTCCTCGACACGTTGCCACGTGTCGGCCCGAGACTCCCGCGGCTCGTCTTCCGGGACCCAAAACCCCTGCGGCGCGTCGTCCGTGGACGGCATTGGGAGCCCCAGCAGGCCGCGCACGCGGCGAGCACGAACATACCACTTCACCAAGGCCGCATTCTTGTCACTTGGGTCTGGCAAATCCCACCTTGACGTGAGCGGCGCCGGCAAACTCGTAGCATTGACGCCACACAGCACGAGAAGCGTCGCGAGCGACCGTGCCTGCTCGGCAATTGACAGGTCCCACATAAATTGGAACGACTGCTCCTTCACCTCGAGGGTGCGCTTGGCGGGGACCCACATCTCGCCCCGCGTGGACGGGGTCGTGCCAAGCAACACTTCGCGGCGGCCGGTGGTGGAGGTGGTGGAAATCGTGGCCGTCATGTCAACGCCCTGCAAGACAATGTCGAACACGTTCTCGTTGCGCGTCAAGACCTTGATGCCCCACCAGCCCCACAGCGGCCAAATCTTGGTGCCGTAAAGCTTCCACTGCACGGGGCTCGCGTCGGTCTCATACACTTCGGGCCGCGCCAAGGTCGGAACGATTGTGATGGGGCGCGTCGTGAACCAGAGCGCGAGAAACGCGACGACGAAGATGACTACGACAAAGATCGTGCCGAAACAAAGATACCGCGCGTAACGGTTCGTGGGGACCAGTCTGCGCGCCCAACTTGTGCGCAGCGGAGTGGCACTGTCGGAAAGCGTGGGCTTGTCGGTGACAGCGCCGTGCTGCTGTTGCTGCTGCTCGACGTCGGTCATGGGCGTGGGGTTGGTGGGAGAGATGCGTTGATGGCCGTGTTGGCCTTGGTGAGGAAAAACTGGGCTCGGGCTGATCTGAACTGGTGGGACCGCGCTGGCGCGCGCGTATTTATCGACCGCGGCTGCGACGCGAAAGCGGGTCGAGAGCATGCGTGGACCTGATCGAACATGTGTTGGGCCATGTCGAGCAACGCGCTTGATCGAACCTGGCGCATGCATCCGGATCCGTGTCGAGCATCGCGCCTGGCCGGGTATGCCGACGCGCTTTGCGCCTTCATCATGCGCATCGCAGCGCGCCGTGCGTCGTCGGGCGCCAGAAAGGTTCTCTGTTCTGGAACGGAAGCAGAGTGCACAAGCGCGGCACGTTTCACCCAACAGCGCGTTGTTCTCTCCGTTGGCAAAAGAAATGCGTGGGCGTTGGGTGGTGGCGCCCACGATCGTGTTCCGGGGATGGGCGTGCGTTACTTTCCCCTGCACGACACTCTTTGTGCCTCCGCTCGCGTGAACACGAGCGTGATGGAGCTAACGATAAGGTCATGTCCGGCCCACGGCACGCGTCGCGATCCACGCTCTGTGTCTGACTGGTCGATGCTGCTCGCGCTCGACGGCTCACTTGTGTGTATCCGTTCGTTCCACCTGACCTGAGCGGTCCGAAATTGCAACCTGCACCTCTCCAATCTCCCCACACGCATACACACGCACCTGCATACTAAACTATGGGGTATCCAAATTCCGCCACATCCCTCCCCTCTCCTCCCTATCCTCATGCGCCAATCAACCGCGAGTACTCGGTCCCCCTGCGTCGTTTCCGGTCGCGCAACTGGTCCCCTGCACGCCGCTGCCGCCACTCGTTGGGCGCCATGTACCGGAACGACGCGTCGGCGAGCGGTGGGTCGTCGAGAATGGCCAGGAACGGGTGCCGGCGCGCGTTGGGCGCCGAGAGACGCACGTACAGGTGTCCCGGGGCCGGTGTGGACGGGGTCGAGGACGTGATGAGCCGGAGAAGCAGGTCCGCGGCGAGCTGCAGGATCGGCGGGAAGAGGTCGTCGTGGCAGAGTGCGCTGTAGTAGTGGGGAGGGGGTCAGTCGCGTGCGTTTGTAAAATGGGGTCGCGAAGCGAAAGAAGGAGAAAACGGACTCGATCTCCACAAACTCGCGCACGTCCTGCCACACTTCCTCGACGTGCACCGGATACGACGCCGATCCACCCAAGATGCGTAGATTACAGTGCACCAAATACGGTTCCAACAACTGGCCAAACACGATGCCCGCCGAATACAGGTCCGGGTACGTGGACGTGCACATTTTTGGCGGGAACAGTTCCGGCGCAATGTAACCCCTGGTCCCGCGGCCGGGCGGGTGCGGCGTGCCATCACATACCCGCGCCAGCCCAAAATCTATCAAGACCAGCCGTCCCGCTGCGTCCTGCATCAGGTTGGCCGGGTTCACGTCGAGGTGCACGATTCCGAGCGCGTGGATCGCGTCGAGGGCGGAGAGGAGCTGCCGGACAAGATCGGCTGCGGCGCGCAGCGGCACGTCGGATAGGTTCAGGTGCGTGTAGGCGTCGAATACGACCACGTCGCGGCCCACGTCGTCGACGAGCACGTCGCGCGGCGACACGACGTGCGTCCAGTCGGCCGCGCGCGACGCGTCCGTATTCGCGTCCTTGGCCGCCGCGATCATGGCGAGAATTGCGACTTCGCCGTGCGCCGCAGGTTTTGATGAGGGCTGGTCGGTGGCCGTCAACGTGGCCGTCGAGACCGACGCCGAGTCGTCGCCCGGCGCGCCCTTGAACAGCGTCTTATACACGAGCGCGCCGCCACCGGTCGGCGGCGTACTAGCGACCACCGTCGAGTTGAAATCTGCATCGCCGCTGCTCGATCCGGGAATCGGGATCGGCGGCGTGCTTACTTCGCGTACGGGCGAGAGGCCGTGACTTTCATGAATCGGTGCGGCCGTGAGCGGCGCCGAGACGACGACGCGCGCGGTCGACGACTCTTTCGCGACCGTGTGCTGCCCGCCCGTGATGCCGGCCTTGAGCTTGCGCCACGAGAAGCGCGCGAGGAGGCCCGTGCGCTTGGCGCGGGTCGACGCCGAGTCGGCGGTCGAGTGCGTGGTCGCGACGCGCGCGAGCGGGAGCGCCGGCGGCATGGCGGGCGGTAGGGACGGGGATGCCGAGGCGTCGGTCGACACTGGTGCGCTGGTGGTCGATTCGCGCGACCGGTTGCCCGAGTCGCGGCGGGGTCGCTGGAACATGGTCGACGGTTGGCGGGTTGGCTTGTGGTTGGGTTGGCTTGTGGTCGAGCGGCTCGTGATTCACGCCAAAGCAAATCAAAGACGAGGACAGTGCGGATATAACGCGCGGCGCGACGGGTCGAGGGGCGTGGCTGGTATTTATTGCCGGCAAGGACGGCGGCAATCTGGTGGTGGTGGTGGTGGTGGTGGAGGTTGCTGCGGAATCCGGCCGGCACCCGTCTTTTGAATCAGCTTGCCTTGCCTTGACTTGAAGCCGGGACCGGCACCGTGCGCGCGCCGCGACACGCTGGATCGTGCGCGTGCGGTCGGGTCGGCGCTTGGCAGCTGTCGGTGGTGGAGGCCGCGCGCGCTGCGGGCGCTGGCCGACAGGCAGCACTCGGCTATCCGCGCGCCGCACCGCGGTCACGCCGCGCTCTTGCGCGCATGTGAGCACGCATCGCTTGCCTATCGCGTTCTTTTGCCTTTCACGCGGCCGGGCGTCGCCGTGACGTTGCTGTGGCGGAGCGTGGCGGTCGTGCCCCTGAGTTGCGTCGCACGTGGACTCCGCATGTGTGCCGCGGGACGGCGCCGCCAGTTCTGAGAGACGCGTGCGTTGGGGGTGCGAGCGACGTATCTTCGAGTTCGACCTGGCCCTCTTCGGCGCTGCCATATCCACCGGCCGGAAAGAACGGCACCGTGGCGGCCGACGTGACGTTGGCCGGCTCGCTCCTCTCCACCCCGTTAGAGGTCGTCAGCTGCAAAAAAAAAAGCGCTATGTACGATGTATGATCCTTACCCATCTCATTCCCGCCCCAGACCCGCCCAGTCCCGCTACTCGCCCACACCCTCTCCACCCCCCTTGTGCGGCACCCCACCGTCACCCTCGTCCTGTCTCCCCCACGACGGCGCACGGCGCACTCCACATCTTCCACTGCCCGCATCCACCCCGCCAATCCCGGCCGCACCCGCGCGCCCGCGCGCGACCGCCGCCGCATCAAAGAACCCGCTCACGTACACGTCCTCCTCCCCCTCCACCCCATCCTCGTACTCCAACATGCTGTCGTCGTCCTCCTCCTCCTCCCCGCCTCCATCCCCCCGTGGCTCCACGACCGCCGTCGAGACCAGCACCCCCGCATTCCCACGGCCCAGTACCGTCCCTCCTCTTACGGACGACAGCCGGCGCGATGTTTCCGCGACCGAGTGCGACGTGCGCCGCCTCGCCTTCGATGCGTCCGA
>GG745378.1:155283-168204 GCA_000151295.1 Allomyces macrogynus ATCC 38327 | reverse complement strand
CCGAGAGATGGCGCGAGCCGCACGCCCGCGGTGTCGGGATCGGATGCAGAGGCGGAGGCCGACCGGGACCCGCGGGAGCTGGGAGAGTCGGGCGCAACGATTGCGGGACCTCTCGGCCGCGGCTGCCATTCTGGCCGGCACCGACGCGGGCGTGCCCGGCACCGCCCCGACTCCGGCTGCATCAGCGGTCCCCGCGGGACCGGCCGTCGTCGACTCACGGCGCCCGAGCGTGCCGCGCAGGAACACCGATGAGAGCCGCGACCCAAGGAAGGAGCTGGACCGGCCGCGCGACGCCGGGTCGGTCGCGGCAAGACTCGTGTCGTCGGCGGCACTATGCATGGCGGGCTGTTGCACGATATGTTCGCGCAGGTTCTCGATCAGGCGTTGCACGATGAGTAAGGCTTCCACGGCGATGGAAGCGCGGTGGTCCTTGATCGTGCGCAGCAGGTGGTCGGTCACGGCGTCGAATTCGTCGTTGGTCTAGTCGCAATGATCGCGGTGGTCGCGGTGGTCGCGGTGGTCGCGGTGGTCGCGATCAGAGGACGGATTTACGCGAGAGAGAGGGAATGGGGAAGAACGGACGTACAATGTGCAAGTGCGCGTGGCCCTCGCGCATCGACCGGCCGCGGTACCGGTTCTCGCCGCCGCCGAAGAGGAACAGGAGAAAGTGGAACTGCAAGTGCCGCATTCGGTGCATCGTGACGCCCGCAAATCGGTGCTTGAGCTGCCTACAGACAAAATGGTCAGTCAAGTAGCCGCTCGCTTGTCGAACAGAAAGGAAAACAAAACGCACTCGTCCTGCAACAACCGAATATAAAACGCATGCACGATCCGCTGCAACCCATCTTCCCCACCTAACTGCGCCAACAACTCCTTCTTGCTCAATTTCACGCGTACGTGCGTGAACCCGGCATTGCGCTTCAAGTGCGTATCCACCATCTTCCGCTGCTCGACGCTGATCCCGTTCGATCCCAAATTAATCTCGACCAGACTCGAGTTATCCTGGACCGACGCCCAGAGCGCCGCAAACCCGGCCGCACCCAGATGATTCCAGGCCAGATTCAGCCGCCGCAGCACCGAACTCCGCGCAAGTGCCGGCGCCAAGATGGCCATCCCGTCGGGCCCGAGCCGGTTACCCGCGAGGTTCAGCCGCGTGAGCGGCGACGGGTGCACGATCGCGTTCCTGCTCGCAGGGACCGACGGCGACGGCGTGTCCGACTCAGACCCCGACGACCCCGACTCAGAGTGGTCGTCGACCGGGAACGGCACCGCCTGCGGCGCGACGAGCGCGGCCAGCGCGCGTGCGGCGCGTGCCGTCACCCCACACCCGACGATCGCCAAACTGCGCAGACACCGGTTCTCCGCGCCGACGATCGCGCGCGCGACGGCCGCGACGCCGGCGTCGCCCAGCGGGTTCTTATTCAACCGCAGCGCAGCGACTTTCGAACTGCGGAAGAACGCGACGAGCGCGTCGCCGTGGAGCGCCCAGGTCCACGCGATCCGGTTCTGCGCGAGGTCGAGTTCGCGGACCGCGCGCATCGGCGCGATCGCCCGCAGGACCGCGACCGCTTCGGACGCCGTGAGCCAGTTGTGCGCGAGGTTGAGCACGACCAGGTGCATTCCGGGACTCGCGTGCAGCCGCGGTAAGAACGTGCCGTGCAGCAGCGCGGAGGCCCCGCGGAACGCGTGTGGGAACTGGCCCAATGCGCGTAACTGTTTCTGGACGGCCGCGGCGGCCACCGCCGTTGCGTCATCGAGCTGCATTCGTGACGGGGCCGCCGAGGAACCCGGGGTGGTCGTGGACCCGGCGGGAATGCCCGCGGTTTTGGGCAGGACGACGACGCGTGCGAGAATGCGGCGGATTTGGAATTGTCGGTTGGCGCGGGCGAGGTACGCGCCGGCGGTGGCGGCGAGTGGGGACAGCGCAAAGAGGCCCATGAGCGTCGGCGAGTACGGGTAGGTCCATGACAGCAGGCCGAGCAGGTTCGTGTAGACGGCGCAAAAGACGCCGCCGAGCGCGGCCATGCGCATGCGTTCGTCGTAGAAGGGCGGGAAGAGCAGTGAGGCGAGGGTTGAGAGCAGGGTCATGGCGAGGAGGGTCGCGGTGACGCTCGGTTGCGGCGTGGTCGTGTTGAGGAGCAGCAGCGAGGTGGTGATGCTGTGGATCGTCGAGAATTGGTGGTAGACTCTTGGATAGCGAAGTCCGAGTGAGTCTTGGAGCGGCTGGGTCACGGAGGTGGGAGATGGGCGAGCGAGATAGGTACCGCGAGTCCTCGTCAAACACGGTGCGGAACCGCGCTTTCGCCTTTTCCTCTGGCGAGAGCCGGCAGTGGATCCCGTGCAGGACCGCCAACGTGAACAGACTCAAGATCAGCGACCCGGAAATTGCGACCGCGTAATGGATCGGCGTGTAGCACGGCAAGTCGGTGAACCTGCCGCGGACCAAGACGACGCCCGACCCATGCTCGTCCAGCCGGCAGTTCCAAATCGATGCGAGGAATCGAATCGCTGGAATCATGAGCACGGTGCGCGTCACGGTGAAGATTTCCGTGCCGGTGCGCGCAAACCACGACCCGAACGTGACGAGCACAGCGTGGTCCGGGATGAAGTGCATGATGGAGCCGGTCGCGAGAAACGTGGCCGCGATCGCGTAGAGGACCAGGTAGGTCTTTTCGCTGATGGTGAAATCAAAGTAGACGAACGTGACGAGCGACCGCAGCTCGTATGACTGGTAGATGGGCAGGTTGAGCAGAAAAGGGGCACCTGTTTGGATGAGAGCCAGAACAGTCGTCAGTTCAAGTCGTCGAGTGCGGGGATCACGGTCGAACACAGCATACAGATCAGGTACAGGTGCGCCTGCAGCGTCATGAGCGCGCGGTACACGCTGTAAATCCCGCCCGTGTCGTGCATCGTACGCAACGCAGCCATGGGCGACGTTCGCGCGGTATTCCCCGTCATCCCGCTCGCACTCGACCGGTTCGCCGCACTTCTCGCGCGCCTTCTTGCCTTTCGCCCTGGTGACGCGCCCGCGGCCGCACCCGACACGATACTGGCTGGTATACTAAACAAGCTCATGATCGTGCCAAGCGTGCCCTGCGACACGCCATCCGTCAACGAGAAGCCGTGCTTGACTTTCAGCCCCTGCGACGACGGTTCCTCGTCGCTCGCAGCACCCGCGCTATTTTGCCGTTGTGGCGGCGCGCGTTCCAGCGTCAACGTGGGCACGGTGCGTTGCGCGCGCTCGAGCGTGCCCTGCAGCGGCGGCGGGCCGACACGCACGGCGCGCCGCTCGAGCGTCGAGGTGCGTCCTGCTCCACGTTCGAGCGATGTGCGCGCGGTCGCCGACAGGACCGATGCGCGGCGTGGCGGGTCCCCGGCGACGCCGCTGCCAATGGACGGCAAATATGGAGCCGGGGTCACGGGTGCATCGGGAAACGTCGCGGCCGAGGTGCGTGCCGACGAGGAACGTGATCGTGCACTCGTGGATGCCGGCGCGAGGCCTGACGACGAGGTCGAGTCGCGCAAACTCGTCGCGCGCACGCTCGACGAGTCCGGGTGCAGTAGTGACGACGAGTGCATGGGCGGCACGGCGGCTGAGGCGCGGCGTGCGGCCACGTCGGCCGTGTGCGGCATCGTGCCGTCTGCCGAGGTGCACGCGCGGGCCGGGGTATGGTGGGGTGTGCGTGCGCGAGTGGTGGAGGGCCGTCACCGCAATCGTGCGGCGCGCGCGGTGCGGACTCGGTCGCGTCCAAGGGGACGGGACAGGGTGGGAGATCAGGGACCGGTGTGCGCGTATGGCGGGGGCAGGCAGGGGCCGTGGGGCCTTGGCTGCCCGATCGGACACGAGCGCGCGCGTCGGCGTGCGATGGGTTGGAGGGCGTGCTGCGGTGGGTCGGGGGTGACGCGCCGGTGGGTTGGATCAAGGCAGGCAGTGCACTGGGCGCGACGCGGCGGTTGACGGGCTGGTCGGTGCCGGTTGCCGTGGCGGCTGCGATCGATCGAGAGACGCTGTGCGGTGCGGCGCGTCTGCGGGGGGTCGTGCATGCGTGGGTGCGATGCGTCGGTGGGTGGGTTCCGTGGCGCACGATGACGATGGGGTGGGCCCTCGATCTCGATCACCACCAGCGTTCCGTTGCGCACGCATCCGAAGCCGAAGCGCCCGCGCCTGCGGCAAGTTCCGGCGCGTCGTCGGCGTGCACGGCCGCGGCCATGACGGAGCGAAGCTGGTGCCGGTGGAAGGGCGGGTTCGTTGCGTGCGAGACACGTTGTGATCAAAGCGTGGGCACGCGTTAGTCACGCCCAAGTCCCCCACCCCGGTCGGCACGCGTCCACGCCCGCCAAGCGAGCCGTCCCGTTCAGGCAAGAAGAGGCGCTTCGACGGCCGACTGAGCTTCCCTCTTCGCCACCGCCCGCATCGGCCAGCTGGCTCGCCATGCGCGCGCATGCGTCGCGTTGGTGGCCCAGCTCGCCCCGGCGGGCCCCCTGGGGCCGAGGCCAACAAGCTTTCGCGCGTCCCTTCACGTCGACCACCACGCCCCGCCCCTCCAGTCGTCATGGTCGGCCATCACATAAATAAATCACAGCACACAATCACAGCGCGGCGCAGCGAGCAATCAATCTGGACGTGTCGTGCTCGAGAACGTGGCCCACCGAGGTTGCTTGCAGTTGCCGCCAGACCTTCGTCTCCCTTCGTCTCCCCGAGGCGCGCTGCAGCTGGCTGCACGTCAAGTTCAACGCGTTGATCAGCAGCAACACCAACCACCATGTCCCCGCCACGACCCGTCTACTCGAACCTCGCGACCGCGCCGGCCTCGCGCTCGGTCCTGCGCTGGTCACGGCTCATCTCACCGGAACCGACGCCGCCACCTCACGCTCGCGCAAGATCCCGATCCTGGTCGTCGATTCCCGACGCAGCGGCGCGCGCCGTTGACGAGAGCAAGCACCCGGCAGCACAATGGGCACGGAAGGTCTGGAATGACTACCCGCACCCGATTCGCGACATGGCCGCGGTCGTGGGCGTGTGGATTGCCGCGATTGTCGTGAACGCGCTGCCGCCAGCGCAAAGGTGAGTGGACATCAAATGGTGATCTGATCTGGGCCGTGGAGAAAGTTGCTCACCCGCACCTCGATCGCGCGCGATCCAGGTCCTTCAACGTCAACGACATTGATATTCAGAACCCGCTACGACCCGAAACCATGCCGGAATGGCTCGTTATTGTAAGTATCGCTGCTGCTCACCGCCGCGACGGATCCAAATTCTCCTGCTGCTTGTTCCATTGACTGACGGGCACGCTGCGCTCTATCCAGCTCATTTCCCTGCTCGCCTCGTCCGTCTACATGGTCGCGGCCGTACGCACGCGCGCCTTTTGGCCCGTCATGGGCCTCTTGCTCGCGACGGGTGTCGCCACGACCCTCTCGGGCGCCTTGAAGAACGCGTCTGGCCAACTCCGTCCCGATTTCCTCGCGCGGTGCCAGCCAGCCGTACTCGCGACCGATTCCACGACGGACTCATCGTCTCCAGAAAGTATGGTGTGCACGGGCGACGCGGCGCTCGTACGCGACGGCCGGCGCTCGTTTCCGTCCGGGATCGCGACACGTACGCTGCGCTTTTTACTCGTTCTAGTGCGCCGGATGCTTGAGTTGACATAGTTCCTGACCTCTCGTTTCATTTCCATAGTCTCTGCGACTGCGCTCGTTTACACGTCGCATTTTCTCGCGCGACAACTCGACGCCCTCGCGCCTGGTCACATCGAAGGCCGCGGCCTGCGGCTCGTCGCGACTTCGATCCCTGCGACTCTCTCCGCGGCCATGAGCGTGACCCGGATCGTCGACAACCGTTCGTCCTGGCTCGACGTGCTCTTCGGCTTTCTCCTCGGAACCTCCGTCGCGTGGATCGCGGCCGCCTCGTACCTCGGCCCCGTCGCGCTCGTTGACTGGATCGCCGCGGTCGAAGCGGCGTTTGCGTACGACCCGACGCGCGCAATGGACATGGACACGCCGCTGATGTCGGTCACCACACCGGACTCTGCCGGGGAACCGAAACTGAGTTACCGGCTGATCCGCGTCGACGCAAACGACCCCATGACCGTCGCCGAGTTGCAGGACGCCGTGGACATGGCCGAGGGGCAGTACTTGCTCGCATTCGACGACGACGACGACACCAGCGACCCGGGCGCCGACTCGCCCACCATCACGACGCCACGGGCCACGCACTACGTCGTGACCCCGCGGACGTTCCAGCGCGGCGACGTGACTCCACGCGCCGTTCCCGCGGACGCCGACGCGACCCCCGTCCCGGAACGCGACCGCAGCCGCACGCCGGCAGGCACCGTCCCGCGCGCGCTGCCGACGCCGATCTCGCACCCGCCCATCACGCACGCGGCGAGCGCGCCCACGCTGCGTACCACGGCGGTCCCGCCGACCGCGATCCCGCCACGGCGCGACCGCCCGCCGCCTGCCTCCGCACGGAATCCGCGCGACGTGATCGCGCCTGCGACGACGCCCGCGCCAGTGAACCCGCGCCGCGACCGTCCGCGTCCCGCGACCACCGCACCCTCCCCGATGACCGCGATCCCGGAACGCCGCGTCCGTCCGCGGCCCAGCACGACGACGGCGGTCGTCCCGCCGCGGCAGCCGCGCGGGTACGGCACGGCGCCCGCGCGCGACTCGCGGATTTTCCTGGACAATCCCACTGCGGCGCCAGCGGGGGCGAATCCGAATTGGAGTTTGCCGCGAATTAATCTCAGCAGTCCGATGCCGCTGTTGCCCGTCGCGATGGAACCGACGAATTGGCGCATGTCGACGTTGTTGCGGTACGGGCCCGACGAGTTGGCGGAGATGGCGGCCGGGTTGGCGGCGGTGGCCGAGGTCGAGGATGAGAGGGTGGGCGAGGAGGGGAGGGAAGGGAAGGAGATGGCGGCGTAGGTTGAAGAATGGGCGAGATGTGGTGGGGCATTGTATGAATGTATTACGGAGCGGAGGTGGATGTATCTTGGTATGTATAGGACAGTGTTGTAGTTGAGACAGCTCGAACAATGAGGAGCCTTGATTCACACACGACAAGCACGACGCTAGAAATCTCCAACCGATAAACAGGTCAGCCCTTGGACACACAGGCAAAGAAACTGGATTTCCAGGACGCCCATCGCTGAACTTCGCTCAACTGGCCGATGCCAGCCATGCAGCTGCACGTTGCGCTTGAAGGTAGTGCACTTCGTGACGCGGAATAACGTAAATGGATCACCGGGACCAACGCGTCGTCATCACTTGGGGCTCTCGAATCCGACTTGAGTCCGACTTGAGTCCGACTTGTTGCCTGCAACACACGATCAAATAATCCGCAGCGCACCATGCCGCACCATGGCACCGGCATTCACATCACTAAAATATCGCGGCACTCGCGACAGGTTTCGCTCTCCACCTTGATCAGTGTCGCGCGCGCCTGTCCGTCGCGTGGAAAGACTGCTGCATGGCTAGCGCGGCCAGACCAATTTGCGATCATTGAGGCAGCATCTTATCAGCGACAACGTACCATTAGGGTCCCACTTGAGTAGGCTACACGTGAGTGTTGTACACAACAGGAACGCTCCCACACCTGCCACACCAGTGCTTGCCCTGCTCACCGGCTTGGCCAAGAAGGGCGAAGAACCCATGCCAATTGACGAAGATGACCACCCTTGGCATATTGCAAAGCCCATCTTGGTGATCAACAACGCCGTTTGACTGTCCCCTGAGGAAAAGCAACGCAGCATCTCGGATCCACACGACTTTGATGTGTGCGTCTTGCGCTTTAAGGGCCACTGGCCCAAAGGCACATCCTTGGCCGCCAAGCTAATCCAGGTAGTGCCCACACACATCTACATTGATGGATTCCATGTCGAGCGCATTCTCTCTCTCCTTAGGATCCCGACGATAAAGCGTATCGCCGCTTCATGGAAGCATTGACACGAGATGATGATGAGAGTTATGTGGACCATTTGACGGCCTACCTCCACATCCAACCCAACCCAATTGGGGAAATGGTCTCTTAGTGGTTCTCACGTATCCACCAAGCCGTCAATCTCGTGCATTAAAATGTGGTGGAGAAGGACCGCGCGTTTCCCACGCCTGTCCTGGCCGTTGAACACGAAAGTGGTTTCAAACTCCAAACCGTGCACTCCATGATCAGAATCAATGGATTTGATCGCGCCAATGCCGTGGGATTGTGCTATGACTGCGCAGTCCCTGCACGCGACATTGTGCGCGCTCATTGGCATCAATCGTTTGCGCCTGAGCAAGACGCTCTTGTGGTTCATGAGCCTGCGCCCACCATGCACCCAGCAAAGAAGCGCAGCCGCAAGGCGCGCTGGGCAACGTTCCCTGCAAGAACGTGTATCTCACCCTCACGCCCCACAAGGGGCAGGGTCACCAGCGGCCATAGGAGGTCAAGGCCATGGTGGATACTGGTGCCACACAGAGCATTATTACCTGGCACATGGTCGCTGAGCTGAACCGGCTCATGGACGATCCGACGAGGGGCGATGGAACGCATGGTGTTGGTGGGTTCAAGGCGTATTGTGGGCGCAGTGGTCACATTTGGCACCCGCTCGGTCGTGTGCACCTTGAATGCCATGGAAGATGATGATCTTCCGTTTCTCTTGGGCCGCGATCTCTTGGAACCGCTCGGGTTTTCACTGGTAGAATCGTCCGAGGTATCTCTGTCAAGGTTGCGCTCAGGGTGTTTTGCGTCAAGTTGCAACCACGTTGTTTGTCAAGCCGCGACCAAGGTCAACAGGTCCAAAGGGAGGGTCAAGGCAAGCGCCGTGCAACGGGGTGTCGTGGGTCGGCCATGGTCGCGCGCAGCAGGTTGGCCAATGCTTCGATCTGGCTGCAAGTAGTTGCCATCGTGATGGAGTGTTGGGCGAGAAGGATGGGGCGGAAGACCAGATGGGAGGGACATGCAAGCGAGGACAAGCGAGGACAAGCTCGTCCAAGCGGGTGCTGGGCGCAGTCCACGAGGGACGGCGCGGCACGCAGGCAGTTTCTGTCGCGGCAGGCAGGCAGTTTCCAGCATCGCGGCTGGTGATGGCCCACGCCATGCATGCATGTCCGCGTGGGCGAATGGGCGTGTTCTAGACTTTCAAGCGACGTTTCCTCATTCTCGGGCCGCCACCGCTGCCACCGCTCGCTCGGTCGCCCTTGCTTGTGCACCTGTTGGCGCGTATGCAAGCGTCCCCCGCTTGCGCCCTGCCAACACGTGGTCCCCAATTAGACGCATAGTGTGAGGCGTCTTCCTACATAAGAAGGACGCTGCTGGGCGAAATACATCCTTACGCAATCCTCCCCGAAGTATCAGTCAGGGCCCCGTCCCGGTCGTATCAACTGGTAGCGTCTGCAGGTTCGTTCCTTCAAGTGACGGACTGGCGTTGGAAGTGTGTGTTCGGGCGCTGGGCTTCCGCGGTTTCGTTTGCGCTGGTTCCTGTTTGGCGCGGTTTCTCGTTGGCGCTGGTTCCCATTTGGCGCGGTTTCTCGTTTGCGCCGGTTCTCGTTGGCGCAGTGTCTCGTTGCGCCGGTTCTCGTTGGCGCGGTGTCTCAGTTGCGCTGGTTCTCATTTGGCGCGGTGTCTCGTTTGCGCCTGTTCTCGATAGCGCATTTTCGCGGTTGCGCCGGTTCTCGTTGGCGCGGTTTACTTGTTGTGCAAATTCGTTGCGGGTTCCTGCCCATCGAGTTGTTTTCTCTCGTCTCGCGTTTTTCATCACGGTTGGCGTCATGACGGGCGAACCGGCGACACCTGCGACGCCTCTTGAACAGCTGGCCGAGGTTCGGGCGGTGGTCGACCAGCACCCTGCCCGCAATGATGGCGAATGATAATGCCCTCGCGACGCGGACGGTGGCCCTCGAGGGGTCGGTTTCGGAGGTCAAGACGGCCGTGGCCGAACAAGGCGCAAAACTCGATGCCCTCATGGTCATTTTGCAGAAGTTGTCGAACAATTCCGCGCCGCTGCCTGCGGCGCCGTCCCCAGATGCGGTTCCTGTTGCGGCAGTTGCCTCTGCTGCGTCGACGGCTCCTGCCATGGCTGTCGCTGGTGCCGCCGCGAGCCCGGTGGGAGACGAGACGGCGTATGGGGGCAACGAAAAAATTCCGCCACCCAAGTTTGACGGCACGGGCACGTATGAGGCGGTCCGCGCGTGGTTCAGCGACGTGGGTAAGTGGGTCGCCTTCATGCGCGCGCGCAAGCACAGCGAGATGGCCATTGTTCTCTTGCTCGACCGCGCGTTCACGGGTGAGGCGGAGACCTACCGCGTGCTGCAGAACGCGACGGGCCAGTGGCCCACAACGCCCGAAGGTATTGCGAACACCGTTTCGGAGCGTTTCCGGCCCAAGACGGCGGCCCTGACCAAGCGTCGTGAACTGCAGCAGTTCCGTTTCCAGTCGGGCGGGACCATGGAGCAGCATGTGGCCGCGTTTGCGGCCCTGGCAGTGACTGTCGAGCAGGCGTCTGCCGCCGAGCTTTACTCGTGTTTCTTGGCGTCGGTGCCGACGAACGTCATGACGCTGCTCGGCGACGGTCGCTTGAACCCACCGTCGGAGGACCAGAACCTGCGTTGGTCGTTCATGGAGCAGGTCTACACCCGGGCCATCGACATTTGGGGCGTTCTCCAGCTTTCGAACGGGTTCAACATGCTGGCGGTGCATGATCGCGTACAGGACGACCGTATGCAGGTCGACGCTGTGCAAGGGCGCCGTGGCCATGGTAATCGCGGCCAGGGTCGTAGTCGCCGTGGCCAGAATGGCGGTCGGGGTGGTCGTGGCGGCCGTGGCCGTGACGACCGCCAGGACGACGAGTACGAGGTCGAAACGCGCCGCTGTTATCGGTGCGATGAGGTGGGCCATTTGCGTCACAATTGCCCGCGCCGGCCGAACGCGAATGTCGCGGTTTTCAATCATCAATGCACCTGCCGTTTTGATTGCTCTTCTCGCTCTGGTCAGGTCGTCCCTGTTGGTGGCACAAGTCCAAATTTTGTTCATACGGACGTGAACGATGGCGGCACGACGCAGCTTTTGCACGTTGCAGTTGACGTCGACGTGGACGACGCACGGGAGCCGCTCATCGTTTCGCCGAAGGACACCGCCGACAGGCGCGTCGACTTGGGCCAGGGGGAGGAGCGTGACGATGCGGTGGTCGAGGAGGATCTTGAAATCTTGGCGTTTGGCACTGACCAGCCGTACGCGTACGATGCGGTGCTCGCAGTGAGCGAGGAGCCGCGCAAGGGCCGCACTTGGTCGAAGAAGTGCATGGGCGAGCGGCACAGGAAAAAGTTGCTGCAGGAGCACGACGCGGTGGTCATGGTCGACTCGGGCGCCTCGCACAACGTCGCGCGACATGCCGTCGTGGAGCGCGTGGGCGCGCGAATCGTGCGCGACGGGTGGTTGCGCGTCTCGGGTTTCGACGGCGTCTCGCGACGCGTGCGACGCGAATGGGCGGAGCTGCGTGTCATGGTCGCGGGCGCCGCCACGACCGCGCGGTGCCTGGTGCTCGACAACGTCGCATGGGAAGTGATTTTGGGCCGGCCGTGGTTGCGCGAGTGTGACCCGCAGCTCGACTGGTCGTCAGGCGCGCTGTCGCTTGACGGCGGCGCGACACGCGTGCAGCCGGTGGCGGGCGGGCCATCCCACATCGAGGTCGACTTGCTTTCTGCCAAAGAGTGCGCGGCGGCGATGCGCGACGACCCGGCAAACGTGTTCATGGTCTCGCTCAACCACATCGAGGTCGAGGGCGTTGGCTACACGGGCACGGTCGTGAAGCAGTTAGTCGACGAGTTCCCAACCGTGTTCGCCGAGCCAACGGGCATGCCGCCGAAGCGCGATGTCGACCACCGGATCGAGCTCAAGGAGGGCGCGCGGCCAGTCGCACAGCGCGCATACCAGGCCTCGCCCAAGGAGCTCGAGGAACTGCGCAAGCAGCTAGACGAGCTGTTGCGACGCGGGCTGATCCGGCCGAGCAAGGGCTCGCCGTTTGCGTCGCCGGTCCTGTTCGTGCCAAAGAAAGACGGAGGCGTCCGGGTGTGCGTGGATTATCGCGCACTGAACAAGATCACGGTACGTGATACATACCCGCTGCCGCGCGCCGAGACCCTCTTCCGGATGCTGCGTGGCGCGCGCTACTACACGAAGCTCGACCTTGTCAGCGGGTATCACCAAGTGCGCATGGACGAGTCGGACGTGCACAAGACGGCGTTCGTGACGCGGTACGGGACGTTCGAGTGGCGCGTGCTCAGCTTCGGCTTGTGCAACGCACCATCGACGTTCATGCGCGCCATGAACCAGGTGTTTGAGCCGTACCTCGACCGGTTCGTCGTCGTGTTCCTCGACGACATCTTGATCTACTCGAAGACCAAGGCTGAGCATGAGCGCCACGTTCGGCAGGTGCTCGAGGTGCTACGCAAGAACGAGTTCCATGTCAAGCCGAGCAAGTGCGAGTTTTTCAAGGAGCGGGTCGAGTACCTTGGTCATTTCGTGGACCGCGACGGCGTGCATGTCGACCCAGCCAAGGTCGCGGCAGTGCGCGATTGGCCCGTGCCCAAGGACCAGAAGGAGTTGCGCGGGTTCATCGGGCTCGCCAACTACTACGCGCGATTTGTCAATGGATTCGCCGAGCTCGCGCACCCGCTGACGGACTTGCTCGCCGACGACGTCACGTACGAATGGTCAGCCGCGGCCGACGCAGCGTTCCGCGCGCTCAAGGACGCGCTGTCGTCGGCGCCGGTGCTGGTGCTGCCTGACGAGGACGGCGATTTCGAGATCACGACCGACGCGAGCGGGTTCGCCGTCGGCGCGGTGCTACAGCAGAATGGGCGACCGATCGAAATTATTTTTCCTCACAAGTTGAAGCCACGGAACGCGCGTACCCGGTCCACGACCGCGAGTTACTGGCAATCGTC
>GG745378.1:87776-146403 GCA_000151295.1 Allomyces macrogynus ATCC 38327 | reverse complement strand
TGACGACGAAGAGGAGGAGGAGTCAGTGCACCCGCCGCACGGCGACTTGCGGACGGTCGGCGCCGCGTCGCTGGCCATGCTGTTTGCGCACCCGGTCACGGCATCGCCCGCGCGTCCGTAACCAGCGCGGACCCGCTTCGCGCATTGCGCGGCGACGACTTGCCGCCGTACCGACGTCGCCCGGGTTGCGACTGCGCGGGAACGTGCACAGGGCAGAGAGCGATGTCGCGCTGCCAAGAGGTGCGCCGGAGGAGGAGGAGACACTGGCGGCCGAGGGCGGCGGCGCGAGAAATCGCGCCGGGTCGCGGTTTTTGTCGTAAGCGTCCCAGCACGGATTGCTCCAGTGAGTTATGGATCCCCCCCCGCCCCGAGGGCGAGGGGGGGGGGGGGGGGGAGTGCCTACAGGTAGATGTCCTGGGCCGTGTACATTTATGCCGAGCAGGTAGCCGAGCGGGTATAATCTAGTAGTGTTCTGCGGTTGGTCTGGATTGTGTCTCGTCGTCGGTAACCGGCAGAGCACGCGCGCGCACCGTGCAACGTCAACTGTCGCGTATGCAAACATCATCGCAACATGATCGTCGCTGGTTGTTCTTGGCTTGGCGGACCAATTGTGATGCTTCCAGAACCTGCCAGAACGTCTTGCATGTACTTGTTGTTCTCTTTGCTGCGCTCCACCCGGGACCCTGGTAACGTTCCAACCTCGATGATCATAAATATGCGCGCGCGCGCGCGCGGCCCTGATTGCACACATGACAGTGACGACGACCAGCCAGCCCACCTCACGCATCCGCGACGCCCCTGGCGTGCACCGTATCCTTGTGCTGCCGCTCCTGTGGATAGTTGTTGTTTAGCTTTTACTTTCCACCCGAGTTCGTTTCCCTCCCCTCTCTTTCTGTGCCAGCATTCACCAAACACTGAAATCATCAACACTGAAGCTTGAGTAGCCATCGCAATCAGCTCCAAATCGTAACATCACATCCATTGCTTTCCTTCGCTAATATGATACACCTACGGCAAAAATTCACGAACAAAATGGCGAATTACGCGCCCGCAACCTCAAACAAGACGAGACTCGCGGCCATGATCGCCATCCCGGCAAACACCATGACCGCCACGTAGCGCGGGTTCTTGTGGTGCGACAATGCCGTCGGAATCAACTCGGCGACAGCGATATACGTCATGACTACATGGCCCGATTCTGTTCGTCAGCATGACCCTTCCCCACCACCAAATACCACCAATCTCAAAATCCGCAGCACGTACCGCCAGCAATCAGGCCAAACAGGACGCCGTACACGGTGGCCAAATTGGCCGCGTCGGTCGACTTCAAGATCGCAAACCCCAGCAGGGCGCCGACCGGTTCCGAGACGCCTGTGATCGTCCCCCACCAGAACGCCTTCCACTTGGACCCCGTCGCGTACAAGATCGGGACCGCGACGCAAATCCCCTCGGGGATGTTGTGCACGGCAATCGCCACCGCGAGCGGCAGACCCGATGCGACGCTGGAACACATCGAGATGAACGTGGCCAGGCCTTCCGGGATATTGTGGATCGTGAGAGCAATCCCCGTGACCATGGCCGTGCGCATCAGACTCGCGCGGTCCTCGGCCGACATGACTTGCGCGGCCGTCTGCGCCGCGTCGCCCGCGTCACTGTTGCGCGGCTTGTCCTTGATTGCCGCTGTCGTGGCCGCCGCCGCCGCCTCGGGATCCTCGACACTCGACGACGCGGGCGGCCGGCGCGACGCGCCACCGCGCCGCAGCAGCCGCGCCTCGAGCCAATTGACGCCGGCCTCCATCCCGACAGCGAGCAATGCGCCGGCAAAGAACATGCCTGTGGCAGCAATGTAGGCGCGCTTGGCGCCCGATTCGCCGGGCCAGGCCTCCTCGAACGAGACCTTGGACTCGACCCAGATATCGAGCAGGGAAACGTAGATCATGACGCCGCCAGCGAGTGCCATGCCCGTGGCGAGAAACCGCGGCGATTGCAGCGAGCCAAACTTGACAGATGCGGCCCCAAAAGCCGTCGACAGGCCCGCGCCAATGGCGACGGCAAAGGCGAGGCCGTAGTTGGGTTCGGTCGTCGTGTCGTGGGCGCCTGTCATGGTGCACGGTGGGTTGGTGGTTGGTGGAGTGGAGCGACGGGCGGGAAGGAATGGACGGATCAGGGTGCTGGCAGGGTCAGCTGCATGGCGTCAAGCGAGTATATATGACCGTCATTAGACCGGGATGAGGAGCCTGCCTGAAATGATGGTTATCTTGATCAGGATCGTTGGATGTTCCACGGCAGGAGCGACCAGCACTCCAAATGGCCGGTTGTGATCCTTGAGAAAGAGGATTGGCCCCAAGAAAGTAACGGAGAAAGCACGCTCGGTTTCTATCCTCGGCCCATCCACGGCCCGCCAGAACCACGCTGGGCTCGGAGAAAAGCGTGTTGGAGAACAAGTTCAGCCGCAGCAGCTCGGATGCGACTGCGCCCGGTGCGCCCAAAACAAACCGTGCACTCTCTTCTCGAGTCTCGCAGAGGCGATTTTCGGCCCATTCTTGCCCCAAGTGATTCCAGAATAATGATAGACGTTTTTTACATCCATCTGGCCGTGTTGCAACCGTCCATGCAACGCGCAGGAGATGTCTTGAATCCATGGCAGGACCAATTTCTAGGCAAGAATCGAAAGCCCAAACACGGCGGCGTCTCAGCCAAGGTATCTGATCTCGAAGGGCTTCACCAAGATACAGGGCAGACCTCGTGCCGCCATTGCATGCAACGGCTTTGCACGCGCGAGCAGGCATGTTTCGTACTCACGGAGGCGTTTCCAGCACATTGCGCTCCTCAAACGCGTCAGACTGTTGCTAGAACCTGAGGCGGTTCGGAAGGGGTTCGTGCCTGGCAAGGGAACAAGCGACCGCCGTCGTTTGGTGATAAATTACATGCTCAGTGATGAAGTGCGTACGATGTTTCATCGGAAATTATCGGCTTCAGGGGTCCCATAGTCTAAATACATCTTCGCAAAGGCCTCTAGCGTCTCCTCCACCTGGTCTGATGTTCGCGACTGGTGTGGGTCTAACATCGATCAATGCGATGCTGTGGATTGCTTTGGAGAAACACAAGGTTCAAAATTGAATGTTGCTCGTCGCACTGGAGTACATTTGTCGCGAAATGCACGGACCTGGGTGTGTTTTGGAAGTGAGGAGGTAGTAACAGGCGCAAATGAAAAGAGCGCCCCTGACCTTGCTGTGCTTTGATGCCAAAATATGAAACCACAAATGGATGAACCTATTTTTTGATGCTTGGGGCTGCTTCTCCACCCATTTGTTACTTGGTGGCAAGTGATACTAGCTCAAAATGGCTATGCCATATTTTATCCTTCAATTTAGGGAACGACAGCCGCAACTGGCGCGACCAGGTCGCCGTGCACATGCAATTTGCATACCTAGCGGCCGGCCACTCATGTACCCCTCCTTGCTGCCGCCGCGGACATGGTTGCTGACGGACACGGAAGACTACTCTGGCCTGCCAGCCCCACAATGGCTCCTGGCGACTTGAAAAACACGACCCATGTCTGTTATGTACCAGCACACGGACGTGGTACATTTGCTCTCAGTGGAAATAATTGCTGGCTGCGACATTGATTAAATAACAAACGCGGTGACACGAGTCCTCGAGAACTCGGCAAGCGAGTCGCGTCAGGACAGTCCTGTTGGTTGTGACAAGCATCCCTCCAGTGCGAGCTACTGCCGCAGCACATACAACCCACGCGCTGCTGTCCAACAGCTTGGTTATAGCATTGCAGTGCGAGCATGGCGAGCGAATCGGATGGTCGCGCAGCGGCGCTTCAATTTCGCTCCATTAGTCATGAGAACTAGCGCCGCAGGGGTGGGCGATTGCCACCGCAGACTCGACAAAGTCAACAATCGACGAGTAGTAACTACCATCCTCCCACCTCACGCCCCAGCCACGGCAGGCGCCGCCGTCGCCGGGTGTGTTGGGCGCGGAAACCACGATCACGGGCGCGTTCCATGTGGCAGACGAGATCAACTAGGGACTGTCGCGCACCACGCTCGCACCTGTGCTGCGCGTCATGGATCTGTGCCACACGTGCTCGATCATGCTCGACAAAACGAACAACATGTACTTGGGCACGGGCGATACGACCGAGATTGCCCTGGCCGTGGCCGCGCACCAGCAGGGCCTGACCAAGGAATCGGTCGAGAGCGTGCCCATGAAAATCTGGTCTCTGCCCGGATGGCAAGAGAACGCCACGAACACCGCAGCCTGTACGCCGGCAAGCAGTCAGGAATGCGTTAGCTCTCATTGCGAGTGGCACATGAGTGAGAGAGAGAGGGAGCGCGTCAAAAGAGGTGGCGTGGGCTGAACAACTTCCTGGCAGCTTGAAGTGGCACAGTCAATCTGTCGCGAAACGCTGTTACATCAGGAAACCAATCAATCAATCAAAAAATAAATGACAAACGTATTGAAAAGCATGCTGGGCACCTTCTCCATTCATTAATTGTCCATCTTTCTCATACTTGGCTGGGGCGCGCTCGCACTGCAGCAACTTTCCAGCACATGTGCTAGTGACACTTGCCCGTCTCCTCACACACGGTCCAGGTTAGATTCACGAGCTGGAAAATAGGCGACGGCACATAATCGTACGGCGCGTGTTCGGGACACACGACCGCCATAATCGAGTTGGGCACCCAGTGCGACTGTCCTCCAGCCCACACAGCCTTGTTGTTCCGCACATCAGGCCAGTATACAATCCGTCATGGCGGAGGCGTCATGTCAAGCCCAAACAGACTGGTCACTAGGTGAGCTTCCAAGTTCCACTGTACGAAACCGGCTTCGGGCGCCGTAACATTGGCAAGTAGCTCGGCCAAGTTGTTGAGCAGAGTGGGAAGACTGGTCGCGTTCACACCACACAGGACCAGCAAAGACGCAAGCGCCATTGCTTGGTCGTGATCAGCCAGATCCCAGCTGACTCGCTTGGCGGGTACGGTGAGCAATGGGGGATGTTCGTAATCTTGGTCATGCCAAACTGCACATCGTGGCCGGTATCGCCGTGAACTTGGCCGTCACAGTCAGATCCTCGATGTGGACATTGAACGAATTCTTGTTCTCGGCCCACAGCTTACAATCCCACGAATTGAGGACCCGCATTAAGTCATCTCGCACGATCATTCCATTGCTCGACCACTGAATCTGGCGCTCATCCGACCGCCAGGTGGTGGGTGGCTCAATCTTCAAGACAAAATTGAGCGGCTTGGCCGTCAACCAGAGCACCAGAAACGCGATGAGGAAGATGATTACGGCGAGCACTGTCCCTAGGCACAGATACTGCACGACGCGGTTGGTGGGCAAGTATCGGTCGGCCAAGCTCTTATGTATCAGTGAGGTGCGGCATGTTATTGCCACTGAAAACGGCGGGCTTGTCGGTTGCAAGAGCGGTACGCTGCTGCTCGATTCAGGAGCGGCAGACATGATGGGATGGTGGTGATGGGTCAGCTCGTCGTGTCGGCTCAGGCGTGACGGTATGGCTGTGTTGAAGCGAGCGCAGCCAGTTGGATGATCAATGGCGGGATCAGTTCAAAGACGGTGGAGTATTGCTGCTTGGGCTGACCGTAGGCTTTTATGCGCGCATTTGAGACGGCGCAGACTGGCGGAGAGAAGCAGCACTCTTGGACGCGTTTTGGCGGCACGGATGACACCGAACCATGGTTGCAGACGCGCGGAGTGCGCGGCAGGCGATGGGAACCGAAAGCGTGCTCCCGCGACACGCGTGTTTGATTATTGTCCATGCCCGCGCATCATCCTGCATATGCATCGTGCAGCACAGCATCGGATGCAGAGGATGAACCAGTGCTGGCCTTTTTCTCGAACCATAACGTATTTATGTGCGCCCCACGCCCTCGGCTGAGCAGGTCGAGCGCTGGTTTGGATGCACGGTTTCAGTCGAAGCAACGTCGCCACACCTGGCTTTGGAAAAGTGACCGCTCTGATTATCGAGCATGCACGTGCTCGCCCCTGTTCGTTCAAGCAGCAGGTCGCTGAAATATCACGTCCGTTTCAGGACCAGGATCGGCTCACTGTCCGAAAGGTGTGAGCCGAGCAGGAGCGCGCATGCGTGCGCTCGCTTTTGTCCATCTTTTGGCTCGCCCCTCGCAAAAAAAAATGGAGAGAGACCGTCTTTCGGTTGCAGACGCTCATGTATTTCATCATTCACATATCTTCATACTCGTTCGACAGCACTATCCCGACTTGGCCACCTCTCGGCCCGCGATATTGGTCACGTTGACGAGATGCTTGATGTGGTCCAACACATTTGAAGTGCTCCGCGTCTCGGGGCACAGCATGTCCGCAACACGCTCGCCAGCACCCTCCAAAATTTGGGGACTAAACCAAACATGGCTTCCAGGACTCGGCCAGTCGCCTGTCAGCGTGCCAGGCGCCGGCGTCATGCCCAGCCCGAGCAGACCGCGCACTTGACGCGCAGCAAACGTCCACGTCAGGGCACCGGCGTCACGCGCGGCCGGGTCGGCGGGCAGGTCGGCCGCCGATGTGGCATTGAGCAGTACGGGCGGCAAGTCGGTGACGGGAACGTTGCACAGGACCAAGATCGCTGCGAGCGCCCTGGCCTGCGCGCGGTCGCGCACGTCCCACTTCAACGCGCCAGAGGCTTCCAAATTAAATTGCCACCCGCCGTCGGACGGCACGTTGAACCGCGGCATGTGCTCGGCCCGCGCGAAAAATGTGTTTTCGCTGGTCTTGGTCGCAGCAAACTCGGCTGACACGTCCAGGTCCTGGACAGCTATCTCAAAGATGTTGTAATTCTTCACGATGAGCTGGATCCCCCACGGGTGCGCCGCCTCGACGATCGTGCCGCGACTCGTCCACCAGTCGGCAGGCCCATGATTGCGCGGCCACATGTAATCAAGCCGCTTGAGGGTGGGCGAAAACATTAGAGGCTCGGCCTTGAACCAAAGCGTCATGAACGTGACGAGACAGCCGACCGCGACGAGGACCGTGCCGACGCACAGGTATCGCTTGGGTCGGGATGCGGGGAGGAACCGGTTCGTGCGGCGTTGCTCTTGGTGTGCGGTGCTCGCGTCAGCGGTGGCCTTGCCGGCGACCATCGCAGACTGTTCGACGTCGGTGACAGTGGAGGGCATTGTTGACAAGCGTTGGGTTGGCTTGGAAGTATCGGCGGGTCGTCAGAACGTATGCAGTGCTCGTTCAATGGTGTTGGATGGAGGACTGGTTCGCGCGTCGTGTCGATGTGAACGGAGCAGGACAGGAGTGTGCTCAAACTAAATAAAAATCGTACGGGCGGCGCGCGTCGGCGTTCCAGGGAATCCGAGGAGCAACAGCTGGCTGTCAGATCTCATGCGCCTTGCCTTGGGTAGCGAAACGTTCTCGAATGATTCCCTTGTTCTCGCGCGTCTGGTGGCGCGCTTTCAGCATGTGCATGCGCCGCCTTTTATTTCAGGTATGCCTGGCCAAAGCATCGAGGAGCTTCGGGCAGCTGGCTGGGCCACTACGGGCCACGACAGGCGCACGAAACATCGGACAACTAATGTGTGTAAATGTTGCACTAGCATGCTCACGGCCGTCGGCGGTCGCTTTCCGTGCTCGCTGCTGTTAGGAACACTGTGCACGGTATGGACGGATCTTGTTTGGCTGGCTCGTGTCCTGAGAGACCGGCTGAGTACCAAGAGGGTCCAGATTTCTATTCATCAAAGGCGCGTCTACTTTTTACCGCCCGAGCGCGTCACATTGAACTTGAAGTAAGCCACGTCGCCATCCTCCATGATGTGATCGCGGCCGCGCTGCGCGTACTTGCCTGCGGCCTTGACTGCGGCCTCGGACTTGAGCGCCTGCAAGTCGGCCAACTTCATAATTTCGGCCGTGATGAATCCACGCTCAAAGTCGGTGTGGATCACGCCGGCTGCTTGCGGCGCCTTGGTACCCTGCCGGATTGTCCATGCGCGCACTGGATAAGAGGTGGAGGAGATCAGTCGTGCGATTGCGGGTGCGAATTGAAAGATCGAGGTGCGGCGGACCTTCGCCGGGGCCGGCCGTGAAGAAGTTGATCAGGTTGAGGTTGCGGTAACCCGACACGATGATTTCGGGCAGCGCCGACTTGGCGCCGTCGCCGAGCAATGAGAGGTACTCGGCACGCTCGTCGCTGCTGAGCTCCGAGAGTTTTTCCTCGAACCCGGCGGAGAAGGGGATCACCGTGTCGCCCGCTACAAATACCAAACCAACCTGGTGAGCAGAGTTCGATCCGCGTCACGCAAAGAAAAGGTAATCACGTACCGTAATTCTCGCCGACCCACGCCTGCACGTCGCGCAAGAACCGGTTATTTCCCTCAAGGTACTCGTCTTCACTCACGTTAGCCAAGTATATCACTGGCTTGGCCGTGAGCAGCTGCAGCGTATTGATCACTTCGATCTCGGAATTCTCCCACTGCCCGACGCGCACGTCCTTTTCCTGCTCCGCCACCCAGTCGTAGACTTTCTTGACCACCTCGAGCTCGTCCTTTTTCGCCTTGATCTCGGGCGTCTGGCCCGCGCGCGACATGACCTTTTCCAGGTCAGCCTTGCGGCGCGTCAAGTTCTCGGCGTCCTTGAGCCGCAGTTCGTCGTGGATGATGCCGAGGTCCCGGATCGGGTCGACCTTGTTGTTCTCGACGTGCACAATATCGTCATCGACAAAGCAACGCGTCAGGTGGAAGAGACCGTCGACGGCGCTGATGTTTGCGAGGAAGGCGTTGCCTGTGGTTGGTTGGTTGGTGAGTCCAACCGGTTGCGCCAGGATGGATGAGCGAAGAAAATGGAGCATACCAAGCCCAGCACCGCTCGCCGCGCCGCGCACGAGTCCAGCAATATCGATGCACGTCAAGTATGCCGGTGCTTTTGACTTAGGCTGGTACAAGTCGCACAGGAAATCGAATCGCGGGTCCGGGACGGCGACACGGCCCTCGGTCGGGTCGATGGTCGCAAATGGGTAGTTGGCGGCAAGCACATTACTGCTCGTAATGCAGTTGAACGCCGTCGACTTGCCTACGGCAATTGACCGGTGCCGCGGTCAGCGCGCGTGCACGGGAGTGTGTGCGGGTCGTTGTCGCAGTGCGCCGCGCACCAACGTTGGGCAGCCCCACGACGCCAATCTTCAAGTTGTTAGACGGGCGGCCGAGTAGGAGCTTGGGTTCATCCTTGCCGGAATTGCGCTTGCTACCACCACCAGCAGCCTTCTTCTTGGCAGCTACGAGCGCGGTTGTCGAGAATTGACGAATCGTTGCTGAACTTGTCGCCAGACTTGTCCTAACGCCGCAAATTGGAGCAGCAAGCATCATTCGCCTTGCCGAGAGTGCTGGACACTTGGACATGGTCCTTGACGAGCTGCAAGAAATGCAAGAATGGTGGAAAGCGAGCATCGGAGTTGTGATCACAGTGATCAACTTGTGGCACGGCTTGATGCACGTGCGTCTCTACCGCAAGTCTACCGCAAGTCTACCGCATTTCCACCGCAGGCGATGCTCGCACGACACGATCACCTGCCCGCCGGAGAATGCCATCGACCGACCTCGCGCAAGTCTCGCTTCCTCCCCACGGCACCCAGCAAGAAATCAAGGCAGCACCGCACGCACCCGACTCACGCTCAGTTCTCCACCATGCCCGAGCTGCCCGAAGTTGAAAAGACGCGGTCGCGGTTGGGCGCTGTGGCCGATGGCCAGCAAATTGTCGACATTTCATCGGTGAGGACCCACCCCTCGAATTCGTCGTTTGCCCGAAACGAAATCTGACGCGCCGATCGTTCGGTAGTTTGAGGACACGATCGTCTACAATATCCCGCACACGGAATTTGCGACCCGACTGCGCGGCGCGACACTGATCGAGAGCAAGCGGTACGGGAAATGGATGTATTGCCCAATGCGCGCCGCGCCCACCTCAGAGGAAGCCCACGCCGACGCCGGCACTGGCGACGCGACCGAGGCCGATTATTACTTGTTTCTCCACCTCGGTACGCTCCCACCACGCCCTACTCCATGATCGCGACCCGCAGCTGACTCCACCACCCCCATCCAGGCATGACCGGCAACATCCGCGTGCACGGCAACACGCGCGTCGCCGACTACCGCATGAAGTCGCTCAAGTACGACCTGGATCCGGACGGTGGCGAAGTGTGGCCACCGCGGTGGTGCAAGTTTACGCTCACGTTCGCTAATGGGGCTGAGGTCGCGTTTTGTGACCCGCGGCGGCTCGGCAAAATTTGGATTCTCGAGGCCAAGTCAGAGGAGGATGTCAAGAAAATGAGCCCGCTCAAGGATCTTGGGTTCGATCCGGTGCACTGCATGCCGTCGACCGACGAGTTTGGTACGTGCGACTTTCAAGTCGATTTAATTCGAGAACGGTGTGCTGACCACACCCCACCCCATAGCCGCCGCCGTCTCCACGCGCAAATGCCCAATCAAGGCGCTCCTCCTCGATCAGGCCTTCTCCGCGGGTATCGGCAACTGGATCGCCGACGAGGTTCTGTACCTGAGCAAGATCCACCCGGCGCGGCGGTGCCATACGCTGACCCGCACCGACCTCGACGCGATTCACGCGCAAATCGTGGCCGTCAACCAGATTGCGATCGAGGCTAATGCCAACGCGACCGAGTTCCCGAATCACTGGCTGTTCCACCGCAGGTGGGGTAAGGGTGGCACGGCTGTGAAAACGGTCGATGGGAAGGCGATCAAGTTTGTCACGGTCGGTGGGCGGACGAGCGCGTACGTGCCAGCCGTGCAGCCGGTACCTAAGGACGCGGAAGTGGCGGCGGTGCGCCTGGCCAAAGGCGGGGACAGCACGGCGGGAGCGAAGAGGAAGCGGCGCAATGCCGTGGACGATGATGAGGAAGTGGACGAGGACGGTGCGGGGTCAGACTCATCGCTGAGCAGTTTGTCGTCGCACGACGACAGAGATGGTCGTATCGCGCGGCTGAGACGCGGTGCAACAGCGACGGCGGCAGCGAAACGGGTCAAGGCGTCACTGCCGCCAAGGCCCAGGGCTCGCGCGGCACCAAAGCGCGAGACCAAGTCGAAGAAGAAAACTACCAGCGCAAAGGGCAAGGAGGGCATTGGTGAAGAGGGTCTGCCGCGCAGGAGGTCCAAGCGGCTCAATCCGGCTCTCGAGTGAAAAATGTTTGCTGTGTTGAAGTGTATTGAATATAGGTGCGTGCCGACAGCGGGTTCGCGTTTGACACTTCTCAACGGGAAAGAACGACCCGAACCCAAAGAAAGAGGAATCAAATTTGGTTGCGATCGAAGAACATCACTGGCCACCTCGTCCACGCCCACGCCCACCACGGAACCCTCCGCCGCGCCCACCCCGCCCACCGCGCCCGCCACGGAACCCTCCACCGCGTCCACCGCGTCCACCACGCCCACCGCGGAACCCACCGCGGCCCCCACGATCGCCGCAATCACTGCGGCCATCACGGAACCCCTGACCGCGATCGCCCGCACTGCGGTCGCCCTCCTCGTGAGGCGGCAGGATCCCATGGGCCTGGTCGACTTGCGTGCTCGAATACCCGCGGTTAACAAGCTCACGGCGAGCGTCGCGGTAGGCGCGGTCCGACAGGTCGACGTGTGCCGACGAGGCCGTCTCGACGCGCGTCAGTTCGCGCAGAGCCATGGTCGCGTACGACGACGTCGGCAGCTGCAGCGTGATCTTAAACGCGATACACCGCTCGGTCTCGAGCTTGGCAGCGGGCTCCTCCTCTTTGGGCCCCGGGGCGGGCTCGTCCTTGGTCTCAGCACCTTCTGGCGTCTCATCGCCCTGCTCGGCACTCGCCGCCGGCTCGCGGGGCGGCCGCGTGTCGACGAGCTTGCCCGCGGCCTTGAGCTGTATCTTGTCGTTTTCCGCGTCGGTCAGGGGCGCCGTCACTTCGATATCCTCGAGCAGCTCGTAGTCGGCGCGAGCCGGCACGACAATCAAGTGGCGGTAACCGCCGGGTGAACGCAAGTTCCAGTCGTCCTTGTTCTTGAACACCTCAAGGTCATGGAACCCGTCTTGCGCGAGCCGCGTGCGGTAGTACTCGGCCATTTTGTTCTGCGGAAGTTCCACCGAAAAGCCGGGCAGCGGCAAGACCACGTCCTTGATCGAGTACTGCGCGATATTCTCCTTGGTCACGGTCATGACCTTCGGCAGCTTGGCGAGCGGCTTACCCGACTTGGTTTCCGTCTCGACCTCGTCCTCGACCGTCTCGTCGGCCTGGTCGGCGGCTCCTGGCGCAAGAACCAAATCGCCCTCGGCAATCTCGAGCCCGTACGTGCGCACGCGTTCCGACGCGGCGCAGTTCCAAATCAGCGACTGGTAGGCGTGCACGTACATGGACCGCATCGTCGTTGGAATCGACCGAATTGCATTCGCAAACGGTTCCTGCAACTTGAACGGCAACGACTCGCCCTTATCCTTGGCCGCATCGACCGCGGCCCAGTCGGGTGTATTGTTCATGAACGCCTTCAAGAGCGCGCGCTCGGCCATGGCGTTGTTCGGGAACAGCGCAATCGCCGTTCGCGGGTCGTGTGTCGACATCCAGTGCGCCCGCGCCTTGGAGTATTGCTCGTTCTCGAGCGGCCGGGGGTCGAGGATCAACGAGGCAGCCGTCGCGTAGTCGCGGTTGAGCAGCGCGACGCCGATTTCGTTGCTGCTGACGGCACCCGTGCCGAACCGCTGCATGCCAAAGTAGTTGATGAACCCGTGCGTGCGCAGCGACGTCATGGCGCGGTCAATCGTCTCGCGCAACGCCGGCACGTCGACAGGCTCGTCGTCGGTTTCGGCGTACGCAGGCAAATCGTCGTCGTCAACGTCGTCGGTGTCGGCGCCCGCACGCTCCTCGAGGTCCTTGGGCAGCGGCTTCACCTTGCGCAGAACAATCGTGAACTGGTTTCCGCGAAGGTTGCCGAGCTTCGTCGGTTCCGACACGATCGCGAAATCGCCGACGAGAATGTTCGAAGTGGGCCGGTTCACTTTCGCGAGCGTGGCCGGGTCGATCCGGTACGCCGTGATCTTCTGCGTCGTGATGGCGCGACGGTCCTTGGTGCCCGCGTATTGGTAGGCCTTGGACGGCGTCTTGGTCCAGAACGACAATTGCTGAATCGCGGCCATCGTGTCGTAGTTCTCCTTCCACAGCGTAAACTGCACGTAGTCGCCACCGCGCGCCTTCCACAACTTATCCTGCTCGTGTTTCCCGCCACGGCGGTTATCGCGCTCGTTGCTCCCGCGCGACCACGCCCAGTCCCGCCCTTGGCCGGGGCGGCGCGTGCGCACGTCGCCGATCGCCACGTGCATGTGGTTGTCCTTGGTCGTCGTCGACGCCTGCATCGGGATGAAGTAGGTCTTGAACAGCTGGTGGAATTGCGTGCGCAGATCCTTGCTCGTGAACTGGGTCGCGGTCACGAATTGCGCGGGCTTGTGGTCGGCGTTCTCCTTGGCTGCGTCGATCCATTCCTGCGACGTCATGTGCATCAGATGCGTCTCGACGCCCATGAGCAGCGTCGTCTCGCGCTCGAGCACGCCCTCCTGCTTCGCAAGCAGCTCGTGCAACTTGGCCATGAACTCGCCCACGCGCTTGGCCTTGAGCAAGAGCGACTGCTCCTGCTGTTGCGCCGGCGCCGCGGCGGGCGCGTCGCCCGGCAAGTCACTCGGCGGGGCCACGTCGGCGAGCGTCACGGGCGTGCCGTCGGTCGCGACTTCGCGCACCATGAAATCCTTAGTGCTGCAGGTAGTCTATCACCCGTCAGGACTCTGGAGGCAACTCTGGCAGTGCGGGCAACGACGACACGTACGAGCTCTTGATCAGGCCCGAGAACCCGCGGTGGTGCGTGAGCACGTATTCCTGGATCCCGCGGCGCCGCTCGGCGTGCAATTGTCGGAACGGGTTCTTGATGCGCGGGATCTTGGGCACGGGCGGCAGGAGCGCGGGCGAGGGCGCGTCGGCTTCGGAGGTGAGCTCCATGACGGCCGACGAGGACTCACGCGCGTCATCGGCGTCGGCCATGTCGGCGTCGGCGGCCTCCTCGGCGTCGAGCTCCATAACGTCGTCGTCGTTGTCGTCATGTTTGTCCTCCTTGGTCACGCGGCGCTTCTTGGTCGCGTCGGCAGCCGAGGGCGCGTTGGATGCGGGCGGCGCGGCGGGCGCCGCGCGTTTCTTGGTTGCGGCGGCGAGCGGCATTGTGATGATGCGACTTGTGTGAATGGATTGCGGCGCGTTGGTGTGCCTGATCGCTGAGCAGTGTGGCCAGCTTGCCTGACGGTGCGGTGGCCCGGCCGCGTCCAAGTCACGCAGACGCGCGTGCTCTGTTGCGGTGTCGATTTCCTCTCTCGTATTGTCTCCACTTCCACTCCTAGCTCCAGAAATCAGTGTCGAATCATCCAGCATCACCAGAAATGAGCACTTCTAAACGAGACCGAGACTACCCGCAAGCTGAGCAGACGGCGCGAATGAAGGCCGTGACCACAGGGCAAGTTTCCGGCAACGGCGTGGGTGCTGCAAGTGACGAACCGCCAGCTACCGAGCAGGCCACAGCCAACATCAACGTTCCTCAACCCGATGATACTGTATCAACTGGTAATTTGCGTGTTCTCGAATTTTACTCGGGGATTGGCGGCATGGTAAGGATTCGGCGGCGTTTGGTCGGTTCCACGTGCAATCGTTCGATGAAGTGATATTGGAGCGTTGCATCAATAGCACTACGCCCTTAAGGCTGCCGGATACGAAGGTACAATTACCGCCATAGATTGCTGTTGTCGCGGTGCATTGAACTGACGACAGTTGGTTCGTTTTGGTAGATGCGGAGGTGCTCAAGGCCTTCGAGATCAACAACGTTGCAAATGCAGTCTATGGTCCGTCCACGTCACGTCACACGGTGGAGAAGGTGGTCGAGACTGATTCGCGCCGATTGGTCTCGCTTTCTTCCCGTCGCCGCCGACAGCGCACAACTTTGGCAAGGGGATCGTGTCGCAGGTAACGTGCTGCAGCCTGCTGGACTCGTGGTCGTTGACTGTACACGTTGCTCATTACATTTCGTAAACGGCAATAGAACAACATTGAAGCCCTCTCTGCTGCTCACTACAACAAATTCCGCGCCGACTTGTGGACCATGGTCGGTGACTTGCCGTTCTGCGCGTCGGTGGTCGATCTCGGCGTTGTTTACTCATCCAATTTTTCCTCCCCTTCAGTCGCCCCCGTGCCAGCCATACACACGGCAAAAGTCGTCCAAAAAAGAGGGCTCGCAAGACGCGCGCGCCAAGAGCTTCTTCCACTTGCTCGACGTCCTCAAGACGATCGAGCACCGCCCAAAATATCTGCTCCTCGAGGTACTCCACCCTCTCCATCTTCTTCCGCTTCTCTCTTTCACTTATCCCTCGCCCCATCGCGCAGAACGTCAAGGGCTTCGAAGACTCGGACTCGCGCGACGCCCTCGTCACGATGCTCGCCTCGCTCGGGTACCACTACCGCGAGTTCCTGCTGAACCCGCTCGATTTCGGGATCCCAAATTCGCGGTTGCGGTACTACTTGGTCGCGCGGTCGACAGCAAGGTTCACGTCGTGCGAGCAGCACACGGTCGATGGGAGCCCGTTTGCGACGGTATTGCCCGGGATGGAGGCGGTCGAAGAGCCGCGCGCGTTGCGCGAGTTTCTCGAGACGGAGAAGATGGACCCCCCGCAGACGTGGAAGCCGGCGGTCGTCTGGAAGCGCACGCCGTTGTTTGGTCTGCTCGACTTCATTGACGCGGTACCGCTGAAAATGGAAGCTAATTGCAATGGAAAATTAGACATTGTGACGCCGTCGCTGCGCCGGTCGTGCTGCTTCACGAAAAACTACTTCCATTTCGCTGAAGGCACCGGGTCGGTCTTGCAGGAAAACGAGGCCATCTCGGTTCGTTCATTTCACTTTCCAACTTTGCCCACCACCCTCCCGCTCATTCCCTCCTCTTCATAGATCAACGACGTTTGGCCAACCTTCCTCGAGCGGCAACCCGCGGCGCTCGCGAGTCTCGCCGCCAACACGCCCGTCGACGTCGAGAACCCGCTCGTCCCCCTCCGTATGCGGTACTTCACCCCGCGCGAAGTCGCCAACCTATTGTGCTTCCCGACCGACTTCACATTCCCGGCATCCACGTCGCTCAAGCAGCAGTACCGGCTGCTCGGTAACTCGATCAACGTGTTGGTCGTGAGCAGGCTGATGCGGTTTTTGCTGGCCGAGTCGTGACGGGCGTGGACCTGAGACAGCAAGTACCTAGACGAATTTGCATTTGTCCACGACTTCTATTTTGCCCCAACCCAGTCAGCAGTCCCTGTTTTCAGTCTGGCGCGTCCGCGTCCTCGCACAGTACTCTCCACATCCTAACCACCTCGGCCTGCGCGATTGACCCGGGCCCGTACCGCGCGTACGCGAGCCGGACGAGCAAGATCAGCCCCATTTCGAGGTGGAACTCGGCCGCGACGCGGCGGTCGCCAAACGGGATCTACACAAATGTCCACATCGTCAGTTCCAATCCCGCATCGATCGAGCCGCCACTTCACGCACCCTTGCCAGGACATCCTCATCCATCACCCCCGCGGCACCAAACACCCACCACGCCACCGCCTCATCCCTCGCCAACGCCATCCCCCTCAGAACCGTTGTCAGCGCCAGCACGATCCCAGCGCGCCAGGGCGACCCGAGATCCAACGAGTCCGACGACCCCTCTTTCACCGCCACGGGTTCCGGCAGCTGCGCCGCGTGCCACAAGTCAGCCACGTCGGCCGCGACAATCGTCACCGCTGGCGCGTCGACGACCCGCGGGCGGGCGAGGTACGCGGCGTGCACGTCCGACAAGATGGCGATGGCCGTATCGGCGACGGCGGAGGCGGGGTCGGCGGTTTTCCGGAGTCGCGCGTGTAAGAGATCGAGGCCCGTGTGGATCAGGCGCGCGGCGAGGGTCGCGGGTGGGGTCATGCACGGCGTAGTGGACGGGGGAAGGTGGAGGTGCGCGTCGCCCGAGCCGAGGAGGTCGGCGTAGAGGTCGAGCGTCGTCAACGCGGTCCATTCGTCGTCGTTCGTCAGACCTGCAGTCGGCGATGGTGATGACGGGGCGGACGGGGCGAGGAGCGTCGTCGGCATGCACGTGAGCAAAGCGATCCGGAGCCGCGGGTGCAAGTCGATCGTGGTCGCAATAAGGCGCGGGATCAGCGACGGCGCGAGCCGCGGCGGGACAAGGACGTGCGTGGCGATCGTGGGCGACTGGTCATCGTCGTCTTCCTCCTCCTCCTCGCGCAGTGGGTTCAGCACGCGGCGCGGTTGGAAGAGCGCTTCGAGCGCGTCAGCGACGGCGTCGATGACGGGCGACGATCTCGGGAACGGCAGGAGGAACCGGTTGATGACGTAGAACCAGGCCATCGAGTCGAGTGCCGGGCAATCGACAAGGGCTTCGACCAGCGTGTGCGCGAACCCGCCCGCCGCCAGCGCGTCCTGGACGGGCCCATCGAGGACGAGCCATTCGGCCGCACCGAGTAACAGGGCCTTGGCGAGCTCGCCGACTTTGGCGCTCGCTGGCCGCGTCGCCACGTCGAGCAACTGCATGAGGAGCGGGAAATCGTAGTCCATGTCCTCGTCGTCGTCATCATCATCATCGTCGTCGTCGTCGCGAGGTACTGGCTCGAGCAGCAGTTCGATGTTGATCGGGACGCGGCTCAAGCTGCGGAACACGACGGCGACGAGGTTGAGCCAGTCGAGTTCGAGGTCCGCCCGCTGCGCATCGAGTCTCGTTGAGGCCATCGCGCGCAGTGCCGCGATCATACCGTGCACGGACGTGAGCAGGTGGCCGAGGGGCACGCGCACAGACCGTTCGGGTAGCAGCGAGCCCTTGTTGAGCTGCTCGACGTAGGTGACGAAGACGGTGAAAAAGCGCACGACTTCGTTGGTCATGCCGATGGGGATCTGGGAGGGTAGCGTGCAGTGAGCAGACAGCAAAACAAATAAGAACCGGCAAACGAATCCAATACTCACATCCTGCGAACCCATGTCGGCCAAGTTGACCAGAAAGTCATTGTTCATGGTAAATTCGAGGCATGGGCCGATATCCTGCTCGGCCAAGCTGCTCTGCGACGAACCCGGTGAAATCAGGGAACTGTTGGTGCGCTGCGCAAACGTCGGGCTCGTCGGCGAGTAGTAGGGCGACTGGTTCGACGCGGATCGCGGCACGCCGTAGAGTCCTCTGAGCTCGGCGTGGCGGTCTCTGTCACGGTCGAGAAACGCAAATGTGGACGAGGACATGGCCGAAGACGGGGTTGGGGAGACCGAGCGCGGGCTCCGCGATGACGCTGTGTGCAGCTCTTCCTCGACGAGCCGTAAAATGTTGGCGAGTGCGGTGCCGACACCGGATTCGGCAAGGGTTGGGATGGCGCCACTGTAGACTAGCATCGGCACGAAATGAGCATTTGCACAGCCATATATTTCGACAACATCGACGGTACATACGCTGGTCATCCGACTCGGTATCGCCGCGCGGGTACTGTCCGGCTCGATACGACGCGCTCGGCGACCGCGTGCGCGTCCTGGTCAACGTCGCCGCCGTCACGGTCTGCGCCAAATCGACGGGACTTGTCGACGGACTCGGCAACTGGCCCGGGCGGATCGTGGCCGACATGGACATGGACATGCCGTGCTGCGCCGTACTGGGCGCCGACGCCAGGACCCACTGGAAACCGCGGTCGCGGTACCAAGCGAGAATCAGCGCCCATTGTTCCTTGAGCTGGTCGTCGCGCGGGCGGATGCGCGGCACGACGACTTCGGCCGCACGCTCGACAATGTCGATGGTCTTGCGGAATAAGAACATGATGCTGGCAGCATGCCGCGACGGCGCATAATGGGCCCGTCAGGGCGGCGTAGGTGCGGACGGCGTGGAGCGTTGGGTTCGTGAGCACTTGCAGCAAGCTGGGAAACGAGTAGACGCTCGCAGTTCGATCGGCTGACTTGAAAGAGTGGCTGAAGTTGGATTGCTGTTCGTAAAAGGGTCAAAGGCGAGCGAGGGGCAATCGACAGTCCAGATTGTGGCACGACAGGCCAGCTTGGCAACGTCGCAAGACCCTGGTTAGCCCCAGTCAAAGCCCGCGGATGGCCTCGTCGGACCAGCGACCCTGGGCCGCGCTTGCGCAGAGTGCCGTGCGGCAAGTGTCGACTCGACGGGTCAAGTGGTTGAGCGAGAAAATCACAATCATCGTGGGCCGGGTAAGGTCAACTCGATTGATTGTAAAAATGTTGACCACGATCACCTGATGCTGAGCAAATGGCTGTGTTCCGCGCTAATCTGTCCCCCATGCCGACAGCTGCCCTGCATCCACGCTCATATCCGCTCCTGTCGAGGACGCTGCAAGCAAAAACCAGCAACGAGCTGCTCGAGCGAGTCCCCTCAAGTCTCCACAAGCCTGCGCTCAAGTTGAAACACTGGACTTACCCGTGATTCCAACAGCGACCACGATTTTTGCAACCTCACCGTCGCCCGAACGCTTGCGACGCTCATTGCCATGATCCGCGCCGTCTCCACCCAAGCGCGTTCGGTTGCGGCACGATTTTACCGCCATGGCGCTCAATTTGCGTCCCCATCGCCGCCCATGTTGGGGCCCAAGACGCTGCCATGCTCTGCGACGCCATCCCGGCAGCATGAACGGAGGTTACTCTCGTCGTTGATTGCTCGTCCCGAACTCTCTCCCTTGACGCCGGCATCGCCGAGGTCACCGCGCACGCCGTGGACCGTTGCCCGTGCCGCTTTCCACTCAGCCGGCACCGTGCGCGATGCAGCTGCTTCCGACACGCCGTGTACGCACGACCACGACCACGCCGCGCATGCGCACGAAACGCCGGTGCACGAAGGCCACATGCTCGTCGCGTTCACGTGCAAGGTGTGCTCGACGCGCATGTCCAAGACGGTCACGCGGCAGTCATATTACACGGGTGTCGTGCTCATCAAGTGTGACGGGTGCGCCAAGCTGCACTTGATTGCCGACAACAAGAGTACGCACGCACAGCGCTTTCTCTCCCCTCCCCTGACACTCACCGGCGCGCTCCGTACCGTGTCGTAGACTGGTTCCAAGAAGGCCGCAACGTCGAGGAAATTCTGGCCCGCGACCAGCCGGAGACGCCCGTCGACCGCGTATCGCTGCGCGCGTCCGACCCGACCGCACAGGCAGCACTGCAGAAGCTGCTCGAGTCGGACCCGGGCTTGCTTGAGCGGATTGCCGAGGCGCAGCGCGAGGCCAAACGCACGGGCCAGAAAGTGTCGCTCAAGTTTTCCGTGCCGGCAGGAGACGTGGCGGGCACCGAGGAGCCGGCAGGAGCAGATGTATCGGGCGAGAAGTAAGCGTGATGGTCGCTCTCGCGTTATTGTTGTAACATTTCATTGTTTTGCTGGGTCAGTGCGAGCATTTTCATCACGACGCGGTCCCGTGTGCCCGCAGCGGCGTTTAGCCTCGGAAACGTCGGCGAAACTGTGCAAAGAACAACTCATCCCTTCCGGCTGGAACCACCATCATGGCGTTTGCCAGGTTACCAACCACCGAACTGGGCGCAAATATGTTTCCCGACATGGGCGCCGCGTCTCGCCCGCTCTCGGCTCTGTTTGCGACCACAAGCAGCTCGAGCTCTCCAACAACCCGACAGCAACCATGTCCAAGCCAGCCAACGCGTCTAGTATCACTTTCGGTCCGCTAGCCCGCGCCAATAATGCGGCAACCGACGCTTCCAAGCCCCTGGCCGACGTGGTCCTGATTGGCTGGGCCGACGGCGAAGCCAAGCATCTCGCCAAGTACGACACGATTTACCGTCATTTCGTGCAGGGCGACGTGTACCTGTGCGAGTCGCACACGGCCGACCTCCTCAAGTCACGGTCGGCCGCGTGGCGGTACCTTGCGCCGCTGCGCGACTGGCTCGTTGAACGCGGGCATGTTGGGCTGGTGCCGAAGGGCAAGAAGATGGCGTGGGAGATTGCGAGCGAGCCGGGTACGGGTGGTTCCTGGGCCCTTCCTTGCTCGCGTCCGAATTGAGTCGCTGATCCGTCGCGCTCGCATGAAAAAGCCCCGACGAGCCCGCGGCGGCACCTCATCTTCCACCTCTTTTCGAACGGCGGGGTGCACTCGCTCGTGTGCCTGTGGGACATGCTGCGCGTCGCGCACGATGAGCAACTCACGTCGACGACTGCGCTCATCATCGACTCGGCACCTGACCCCATCGCCGCCAACGTCCCATGGGAGGGCGCGCTCCTGTTCACGCAAGCGATTCCCGGGCTCCCCGCATGGCTGCACCCCGTCGTGAAAAGGCTTCTCTACGTCGGTTTGCTCACGCAAGGCGTGGTGACCGCCGTGACCGGGCGTAAGCCGTTCCTCGACCAGAATTTCGACATGTTGTGCGCGGACGCGAACGGGGTGGGGGTGCCGCGGCTCATGCTGCATTCGGACAAGGACTTGTTTATTCCGGCGCGCGAAGTGGAGCTTGCGATTCGCAAAATGCGCGAGGCCGGGCACGAGGTGAAGGGGCGGCTGTTTAATGGGTCGTTGCATGTGCAGCATTATCGCACGTTTCCGAAAGAGTACACGGCGGCGGTGCATGGGTTTTTGAAGCCGAAGTTGTAACGGCGGCGATAGAAATGGGCGGGACAATCACGATTTTGGTTGTGGCAGTGTCCAGCACGCCGATAAGGACGATGCCCGAAAGAGTTGGTGCGATTTGAATGGGTGGAGGTGGATCTAAGTCACCAACTCATGGGGAAAATGCGCAAAAATATGGCTTGCTCACCAACATCCATGTCGCTGAACTGGACGAGCCATTTTTCAAGCTGGGGCGGAGCTGCGAGTTCAGGGTGGTCAGGCGCTTCAAAAATATGCGTGGATTAGTTGAGTGCCGACACAAACCCACATCATCGTCACCGATCTGACAGTTCCCTGTCGCCTGTTTCCAGTGTGGAGATGTGAGCGAATAGTGAGAAGACCATTTCCTTGCATTTTGGTGCCGGCGTTAGTCAAAAAGTGTCAGCGGGACCAGGGCCATGAACAATGGAAGCGCGCTCGCTCAAAGCAGCGATGTCAACCAGGACACGAGCGGCAGAGGGAAGCGGGCTCAGCGTCACCAAACAGCAAGATTTGAACAAAAAACAATGCATTTCTTGTCCAAACATCACATCAATCACTTCCTCAATTCACCCTCTCACCGTCTAGGTATGCAACAACAAATCAAGAACCACGAACTCCGCGCCGACCGAAATAGGCGACGCCCACGCGGCCCACGACTGGCTGCCCCTCTAGACCCAGCACGGTTCGTTGACCCACTCCGGGTTCAGAAACCAGTGCGGCATCTCGATGCCGTTATCGGCAAGCGCAAACGTGATGATAATCGCGAGCAGCGCAGCGCCGACGTCAAAGGCCGTTGCGAGCACGTAGTTGTACCGCTTCCACCAGCCCTGGTGCCGCGAAAACATGTACTTTTGGAAGAAGAGCGAGACCTGGTGGTGGAAAGCCGACAGTCAGTTCCCGTGGTGCGAGTGACGGTGGGTGGATGGACGGTCAAGCAAAATACACACCAGGAACTGCGTGAAGATGAAAGCCTGGTTCGCGAGGGTATCCGAGCGCCTGGCGAGGCGGACATGATCGTGAGAGGCGCCGTCTTCGGCGCTACAGACCTTTATTTGTGTGAACAAAAAACACTGAAAATGTGATCAACGTAAATAAAGGCGTCCACTCCCACCTCCAGAGAACCTCGCCTCGGAGAAAAGTAGCGGCAGCCGAACGAACAAACGGGCGCCACGGTGGCCAACTCAAGGGCGGGCGGTTGGGGGCCCCGTGGCGCAACAGGATGGAGGGCACAGACAAGGAAGCGAGCGAAGCGAGCCAAACAAAGAGACGGAGACACAAAGGAGCGAAAGGAACAAGGCAAGCGGGACCAAAACAAAACGGCGAGAGGATGGGTGGCAGTGGGCGGGATCATGTCCGCCTCGCCAGGCGCTCGGATACCCTCGCGGTATCCGTCGCCCTGCCTCAGGCCTCGCCAGGCTGCTCGGCCGTTCGGCCGGGCTCGGATACCCGGAGGGTATCCGTCGCGCCAGCCTCGGCGTCCATGATCGTGAGATCTTCGTCCACGATGCGGGCCCGCTTGAGCGTGACGCGGCCAAGTCCTTCCAGGACAGCGTCCGGAGCCCCATCGCGCTTCCGGAAGAAGCGGACGAGGGACCCATCGCCACACCAGTAGTGGCGCGAGAATGTCGAGGCGGAGGCCCAGTGCGCGGAGCGCAGGATCGACATAAGGGAAGCGCCGCCCTCGGCGGCCACAGTGGCGGCCACGCCGCGAGTTGAGTGAGCGGTCGCGTGGATGCCGGCAGAGTCCAGGACGCACTGGACCCACTTCGCGAGCGTGTCTTCGGACGCAGGGCCCAAGTCCGTCGAGCGGAGGAACAGGAGCGCGTCGGCCGGAACAGGGTCGAACGAGCGTTTGTGGCGCGTGCGCTGGACGTAGCGCCAGGTCCAGCGGACGGGGCACAAGTCGGGGTCGCTGGAGAGCGCGCGCACGCGCACAGAGACCAGGTCGTCAGAGGTCTTGGTCCGCCAGGCCGAGAGCGTGACGGAGTCCGGTACCGACTCGGGTGGCCACGTGTGCCAGGCGCCGGGAGGCGCAGGGCTGTCCATGTCAAACTCGAGGTGCGCGAAGAGCACCCGGCCCAGGTCCGAGCGTGGGCGCCACGCGGTGGCGAGGGCGAGGAGAGTCAGCGTGTAGCGGGCCAGGTCCAGCTCGCCCAGCGGGTCGGCCCAGCGGGAGGCAATCTTGTCGAGCAGGGGCTGTGGGTCCCATCGGCCACGCGACGGAGCCGGCGGAGGGGCAGCACGGGAACGGGCGACGGCCTTCAGCAGGCGTGTGATGACGACGGCCTCGCCGGCGGGCGGCAACGACGGATGCAGGAGGCGCCAAATCACCGAGACGCTGCCGGCAATCATGCGCAGCGTGGAGGGGGCGAGACGGGAGGACAAAGCGGAAAGACAGGAAGCGAGGCGATCGGGCGCGTACTCAAGAGGATCGGTGTCGAGATTCCGACACCACGAAACAAAGTGCTGGAAACGTGAAACACGGGCCTCGGTCGTAGAGTCGCGGTCCGCAAAAAACACAAGGAGGGCAGCGTCCACTGTCAGACCCGAGGAGGTGGCGAGCCCCTCCAGGATACGCGCCACAAGAGGATCCCGCGCGAGGAGGGCAGCACGCGGTGAGAGTGGAAGCGCGGGGTCCACGCCGCTGATGGTGGAAGCCAAAGAGGCTCCGCGCGCGCCAGGTGTCGGACCAGCGGCATCCAAGCCGCTGAGTACCACGCCGGTGTCGCCAGGACCAGCTCGTTGACCCGGTGCGCGCGCACGCAGTGCAGCACCCGAGGGATCAGCATCGGGGGCGGGAAGGCGTAGCCACCCCGCCGGGGCCATGCCGTCTGCGCGAAGGCGTCGACCGCGTCCGCGTCGGGGTCTGGATGCAGCGACCAAAAACGAGGGCACCGAGCGTTCGTGCGATCTGCGAACAGGTCCAGGGTCCGCGGACCAAACCACTCCTCCAACCGCCGGAACCCGCGGTCCGTCAGTCCGTACCGGTGGTTGTCCATCGACCGGGAGGCTCGATCCGCCGCCGTGTTGAGCTCGCCCGGGAGATACTGGGCGCGCAGGTCGATCCGGTGACGCATGCACAGGTGCCAGATCGACTTGGCCAGGTCCAGCAGGTGCGTCGACGCATGACCGCCCTGGCGATTCACGTAGCAGCTGGCCGTGATGTTGTCGGTTCGTATCAGTACCGTCCGGCCGGCCCAAGCCGACAGGTTTAGGCGGATCGCGATCTCGATCGTCCTGAGTTCGCGCCAGTTCGAGCCCATGTCGGACTCGCGGCGCGTCCACCACCCACGGGCCGTGCCCGTAGGCGTCACCACGCCCCAGCCCGAGGCTGAGGCGTCCGTGTCCGTGGTCAAGTCGGGCGGCGGCGGGATCAGGGCCCTGCCGTTCCAGGCGGGGAACTCGGTCGCCCACCAGGAGAGCTCCGTGCGGGACGCTTGCGTGATTGGGACCGGGCACTCCCACGTGCGGCCCGGGCGCAGGCCATGGTGCAGGTTGCGCTGGAGGAACCGCTGCTGGATCCCGGCCGGGGCCACCGCCGGGGCCAGCGAGTTGGCCAGGCCAAGGAACTGGGCCAGCTTGCGCGGCGTGGACGAGACCGAGTGGAGCAAGCGCTTGGCCTCGCGGGACACCTTGCGGACCTTGTCGCGCGGGACCGAGATGGTCATCGATATGGAGCATATCGAGAAGCCGAGGAAGGTCGTCGTCGTACTCGGCTCCAGCTGGGACTTGGCCAGGCCTACCGTGAAACCAAGTGAGCCGAGGTGCGAAATCAACTGGTCGCGCTGACGGAGTGCCTCCTCGCGCGACGAGCAGAGCAGGAGGACGTCGTCCAGATACGCCACAAGGCGCATCCCCGACGAGACCAGGGGCGCCAGGGCTGACGACATGAGGCGCGAGAAGATCTGGGGCGCCGAACTGAGTCCAAAGAAGAGTACAGTGAAACGGTAGAATTGCCCGTTCCACCGAAAACAACAAAACCTCCGCACTTCTGGCGCGAGGCGAACCGAGTGATAGGCGTCCTTCAGGTCGAGGCGCACGAAGTAGTCGCCACGACGGATCAGATGGCGCACGGTCGAGATCCCCGACATCTTGAAGCGACGCAATCGGACGAACTGGTTGAGAGGTCTCGCATCGAAGCAGGTCCGGATCTTGCCCGAGGGCTGGACGACCGTGAAAGGGTTCATGAGCATGGCTGGCTCGGTGGTCGGCTCGATGCAGCGATGGGCCAGCAAATCCGAGACCTCCTTGTCTATGACCGCCCAGTCGGCCTCCGGGAGCCTGAACGGGCGGAGCGTCAGGTTGGGCCGCGGCGACTGGATAAAGTCGATCGTGGCCCCACGCCGTACCGAACGCAAGGATTCCGCGTCGCGGACCATCGAGGCCCAAGTGTCCGCGCGCGAGGACGTCTGGCCACCCAGGCGGCAGGTGGGCCAAATCGGGGACGACGTCGACATCCATGGCGTCGTCTCCGGGGACGCCGGCGCCTTCAGACGCGGTTGGCGTCCCGGTTGTTGTCGGCATCGGCCCGCGGCTGGTCGCGCCGCTGGCCATTGGCGCAGGTGCCACCACGACCGCGGCCGCGTCCGCCACGGTAGCCCCGGGCACCGTGGCCACGACCGTTTCCCGGTACGCGAGCGGGACGGGCCGCGGCGGCGGCGGCGGCAGCGACGCCAGCGACACGCTCCATGTCGCGGCGTCGGTTGAGCTCGGCAAACTCTTCGCGGAAGGCGTCGGGGCCGAACAGGAGGGCGCGGTCGGTGCTGGGAACGTTGGCGCGCTGGGCAAAGACTTCGCCGAGCTTGAGGTCCTTGATGACCGCGTCTCGGCGGGCGCGTTCGATGGAACCGTTGCCGATGACGGTGAGCTTGAGGGCGTCGACGGCAGCGGTGCGGGCGTCCCGGACGACCGTGCGCAAGCGGCCGGCGTCTGCGGCGATGCGCTCGGGTCCGTGCTCGGGGTCGTCGAGGTTGAGCTCGTGGTCGACAACGTGCAACAAGTGCACGAGTGGCACGAGCGCGCGGATGACGTGACCAAGGTACTCCTGATGCTTGCGGTCGCGGTCGTCGCGCTGCTTGACAGTCTCTCCGGTCTTGGCCCTGGAAGCGGCCTCGACGAGGGCGGCGTCGAGCCGCGAGGCCTGGTCGACGCTACCGTTGGGGCGGGGGTAGTGTCGGAGGACGTCGGACGACCTGCCCCGGAACGAGAGGGCGGACCTGCCGAGGATCTCTGCAGGGGCGCCTTCGACGGTGTAGCGGCCACCGTCAGCGTCATCGTCGACGACGAGGGGGGCCGGCGGGGCATCGCGCCACGGCCAGGGCGTCTGATATGCGGGGGGAGGGGCGGCTCCGTCGCCAGGCCCCGCAAGAGCGAGTGCAGCGGCGAGGAGCTGAGCGAGTGGGCCGTCGGGGTTGGCCGCGATGTCCGCGCGGGCGGCTGCGAGGACGGCGGCGGGGTCATTGGGGGGGTTGACGTTCATGGTGCGGTGCAAGCGAACGAAGATCGGCCCCCAGGACGGTGTCGTGCGGTCTGCAGCGGCTTTTCGAAGAGGCGAGGTTCTCTGGAGGTGGGAGTGGACGCCTTTATTTACGTTGATCACATTTTCAGTGTTTTTTGTTCACACAAATAAAGGTCTGTAGCGCCGAAGACGGCGCCTCTCACAATCATGGACGCCGAGGCTGGCGCGACAGATACCCTCCGGGTATCCGAGCCCGGCCAAACGGCCGAGCAGCCTGGCGAGGCCTGAGGCAGGGCGACGGATACCGAACCGGGCGAGCCGACCGTGTAGAGCAGGGGCGACTGGAAAAGGGAAATTGTGTTCGCGTTAGTGATTCCATCAGAAGTTGTCGTCACCGATGCAACCATGCTCGTTACGTACCTGCAAAAGGTGCCACGGGATAACCTTCGAGCCAATGAACATGTCGCCGAGCTTGAAGATCACAGGCGTGACTGCACCAGCAACGAGACCGCCAATGATGATGGGCGAGTAGATCGACTCGAAGACTATTGCAAGGGTGGATAAAATAACAATCTTGGTGAGCGTGCTATTCGCAGATTCAGATTGGCAAAAGGAGAGCACGTCGTGCAACATACAGAAGCGGATCGGGCCAATGGCGCCCCAGATCAGCGACGCGTTGTAGAACGTGTTGAAGCCCGACGCGCCCCACGTCGCACCCGCACCCTCAGCGTCGCCGTTGGCGACAAGCCAGTCGACGTGCTCCTTGTTGCTGATCCAGCCCTCCATGGTTCCCCAGCAAACGAACACGGCCATGAACTGCGACGCGATCTGCGCAATGAAAACGTGACGCGGCGGGACCTTCATGTAGTGTCCAAGCTTGAGATCTTGCAGCAAAATGAGACATCTAGAGAATCAGGACCGTCAGTCGTGGAAGAGGGCAGTGGAGAAGCGGTGGGAAGTAAGACAACACGCACTGCAGCGAGACCGTGACACCGAGCGTCTTGAAGGCCATCATGATGACGGGCTTGCCCGGCAGAATGCACCCGATGATGAACTCGGAAATAACATTCTAGCAGAGCGAGGGAAACAAGCAAGCTGGTGAGCCTAGAGGGCAAGACGGCTAAGGAGAGCATCATCGTGAAAGAACAACGCACCATGTACAGACTCACGCCGCTCGTTGCGAGGACAACGGCGATCGGAACGGTGCCAATGATCGAGACGAGAATCGATAGGAACTACAAGGAGACGGTGAGCGGCGTCAGCCGAAGCGCAAGACCTGTGGGTGCCGCATTATCGCCAGCAGAAAACGTACAGTGAAGTACCAGGCCATCTCGATGCCCGAGAAGTGGCACACGAGGATCGTCAGGACAGCCGTGATCGCAAAGAAGCTGTGCGGAAGGAAAGCGCAAGTTGTGAGCTTAGTGGACAGCGCACATCGCGTCAAGTATCAACGATTTCAGTACGCACCCGTAGTACCACGAGTCTGGGACTTCTGGATACGCGTCAATGAGCTTGCAGTGAATATCCTCGGCCATCTCGTGCTGCGACGCACGCAGGCGCGCCCAAATGTCCTTGCCGTACCACACCATGGTGTGCGAGACGGCGGCCGTGAACGTGGCCATCGAGCCAAAGTAACTATGTGAGATGCGCGGCAATGAAGCAGGTCAGCTCTTACGTGCAAAGAGATCATATCGCGTTGAGTCCGGTGGGTATGAAGAGCACCTCCAGGCGAAGAACTAACGGCGAGATGCAAAAGCGACCCATGAACGCGTTGGTTAGGATAACGTAACACCGCCTGCGGGGAAATGCGCGAGCGCAAGAGCGGTGAGGCTCGGAAAAGAATACACACCGGCGACATGTAAATGGGCCGGTTGGCCTGGTAGACGTCGTCGCGCAGCGTGTTGGTCTTGTTGTCGACGAGCTTGGCTGCGCCAATGACCCTGCCCGTGTTGGACATGAGCTTGGGCGAGTTGACCTTGACGCCCATCTTGGGCTGGTTGAACCAGTTGCCCGAGTACGAGAGGCCACCTGTGGAATCAGGAAAAAGTAAGACGTTGAGTGTTCTGGTCGCACAGAATGATTTGATGGGCAGCAAAAGGCGAAACACACTGATAACCCATTGGAAAATCACGTAGGACGCAAACAGGTTGGCGGCACTCCAGAACGGCACCGACATGGCCGCCGAGCCAAACGTAGTCCAGTCGAGCGTCAGCGAGAGGACACCCAGACCGGCCTTGGGCGATCCGATCGTCTGGAGCATAACGTTGTCCTTCGGCGCGATCCAGCAGAAAATGGGCACTAGTCACGACGGATGTGCTCGGGTCAGTTCCACTGTCGGTCGGTCGCGCGCATACGCATCTCTAAAAGCAACTTGAAGCAACACACAGTACTGCAGCAGCGGCGAAATGAACCCGGGGCCGATAAAATGGTATGTGGCCATGCCAATCGCGCCGATCGTGAAGACCTTCATGCGCGACATGTGTGTGACGCCGTTCGAGTCAACGTCCTCGTTCTTGGACGAGTGGAACGTCTGATAGAGCGCGACCGATGGCAGCACACCAGGCCAGATCATGTGCGCGGGCCGGACCAGGAACTTGCGCGAGATACCCGAAATGCCGAACCCGAGCGTCGACGACGCGAACAGGAACACAATCGACCAGACTGGGCCAATCTCGAGCTCGTAGAAAATCTTCTGCACGACGAGGTTGTCGGTACTGTTGACGAGGACGCGTTTTCGCGAGGTCAGAAACGTGCCGTTCACAATCGCGGTTTTGCAAGGGTGAGTCGAAATGCACGTACCCGTAGATACCCGAGGCACCAGTCGACCCGAAAATGCCGATGAGGACGTGCTCCTTGACCGAGAACGGACCCGGGTTGGTGTTGAACGAGCCGAGCGGGCCGAAGTTGACATCAACCGAGGGAATGACGGCGGCCATGAGCAGACCGAGCGGGTACGCGAGCAGAACAGCGACATAACTGCAGTGGGGTAAGCGCGGCGAGTATCAGGCCAAATGCAAGCGAGATGGAGGTGAGGCGAACGGTGGAGATGAGAAAGCGCACCTCGAAACAGCGAAACTGTTGGTGCGGAACGTGAACAGCTACAGCGCGATGGAGCAGTACGATAAATGGTCAGTTCGTGATGGGCAGCGAAGGAGGGCAGCCGAAAACTAGTGCGCGATTCGAACCTGGTTGAGAGCGCCGAGCAGGACACAGAAAATGGTGCCGAGAACCCAAACGCGGAACGTGAGCGACGGCGTGTTCGGGTCGTCGGTGGTCGGGGCAATGTTCATGGCGACCTGGACAGGGCAGTGGAAAAGTGCGACCGATCAGAACGCCAGTCAAAACGATCGAGATTGGAGGCGCGCCAAAGTAACACGCACATCCTCGAAATCCTTGTCAATGACAAACGACGAGTTCTGCTTCTCGGCGTCGCCGGTGGTCGCCTTTTCGGAGACCTTTTCCGCGGCGGTCATGGCGGGCGGTTGGTGTGGGTCGAAAGTAGAGCGAGGTCGGCAGCGAGGGAACACGCGTAAAAATGGGTGGAGAAGGTTGTCGCGTAGACGAACGACTCTCTGGATGACTGGAAGCAGTCGATTCGTGGGGTCGCGCGTTTTTATATCCAGGAGTGTCCTGAGTGTACTCGAGCGGTGTGAACCTGACTCGGGCGGGCAGGCGCTCACTCGCGCGCATCGGCTGGGAGAAGGGTGCTGACGCGCCCTGGTGTGCCCGCGCAACTGGTCATGATGTCCCGATCTGGCAAAGGACAGAATACGCCCGCCACCCGTCCTCGGCTCTCCACGGTCCCGGGTGACCGCCGTGCATGGATGAACGTGAGTTGCTCAAGCAAACTGACAAACAGCACGCTAACATTACATTGTTTCCGGCCCGTCTTGGCCGTCTCAGGTCGTCTCACGCCGTGCAGTTGGTGGGCCGTTGGTGGGGGAGGAGGGGCCACGCCAAGAACACATCACGACCAGGTTGCACGAAATGTTCGCCACCCGCCGCTGTGTGTGTCTGACCGGCTAGCGGGTCAAAGCACGCGCGTACTCGTGCAAAAGAACACAACGTGCCAAATAATCTGGGCAAGAGCGGCACATTTCAGATCGAGCAGCACGCAACGGCGGCATCGAATCACGTCGGATCATTGTGCCCATTTGGTGGAAACTGGATAGGTTCCAGACGGCTGGATGCTGCACGACCGCATGATGTTACGCCAGGTTGCGCCAGCCGACGCCAGCCGACGCCAGTCTCCGTCCGCCGACGCCAGTCTTTGCCAGTCTTCGCCAGGTAACGCGTGGCGCACAGCTCCCCGACTCCGCCTGTTTCGCCTTCTTGTGATGTACGCCACATGAGCACGGACCGACTAATCACAGTGCACGCGATCATGTTGCAGTCCAAGAGAACAACAAAGGAATGATTCAGGCACGTTGCTTGAAAAACATTGTTTTCCCTCGTTTGAACAGAAATGGGAAGGATCCGCCGCATCGCTTGATGACCCATGACTGGCGAACTGGCACAAACTGGCGAACTGGCACAAACTGGCGAACTGGCGCAAACTGGCGAAACTGGCATGCGAGACTGGCGACCTGGCTGATCTGATCCCAAAACTGGGGTAGACTGGCGCACTGGCGACTGGCGCACTGGCGACTGGCCTCTGGGCGGTTGGTGATGGACACCCAGGCTCCCAGCTGCACAAACCCTTGCAAAGCACGCGACATGTGCAGCGGGTTCGGCATGACCGTGATGAATGAGGATGAAACAGCCGAACAGGATTGTGTAGCGACACATTCCGGAGTTTCCGAAGGCCAGGACGGCACGAGCGGAATGGATGATCCAGACGAGGAAGACATGGGCTGGCCCTGCCACAACAACGATTCTTGACGGCTTTGGCAGTCGTTTGGTTTGGTGACGTGCCGCGACTCGCAGAGGAGGCCGAACACAGCTAGATGCACTCTCCACCAGCATGCACAGCGCTACGAGGAATGCCGATATGAAGGGGCGATCGACTTGGTGAAAAGGGCGCACGTCTCTCTCTTGTGTGCGTGCACAACGTGACAAACAACATGCATCTGTATCCAATGGAGTGCATAGGCAGGGACTCAGCAGCAAGCGCGAGCCGTTGCCTTGCCGGCTCTCGTGTCCGTTGGCACCATCCTTTCTCAACTTGGACCACGAACACGCGCACAACAACTTCTGGCATCGACCCACACTCGAATCAAGAAGCGCTCCTGTCGCTGGATCCAGCCCGGGCCGCCAGGTCGCCGACTTGGCGCCCCAGCTCGCAACAATTGTTCGCCGAACGACCCAACCCTGACCACGAACGTCATTCTTGCTCGGCTTGCGCACGTCCGCGGAAACCATGACGACAACGCCATCACGGCGACCGACCCTGCCCACCTCGCCGCCAACGAGCCCGCCGCTCGGCTCGCGCAGCGTCATGGTGCGCGGTCGGCAATCGTCGAGCGATGGCGACCTGTGTGCAAATCCGCCCACGGCATCCGCGATTCCGTCTGCAGCGTCAACAGGCGCGATCGCAACTTCTCCACCGCCCGATTCGACGGGCACGACGACGCCCGAAAAGCCGCGACATACGGTCATTTCGCGCTTCTTCAAGCGCGTGCGCTTCTCGTTTGGCGGCTCACGGCCTGCGTCATCGACGGACGTGCACGATGCCGGCACCGACACGCCGCCTAAGAGCGGCACGACGCTTGTTCCCGCGTCGCCGACTCCGTCAACGACCGTCACGACGGCCACGGCCGTGCCGGAACTGGCCGTGTGGCGACCGCCGTCGACGTCCACGTCGGCGTCGTCGCCGTCCAAAGGGATTGATGCCGTGCGCCGCGCGAACAGCCAGAGCCCAAATCGGCGCGGATCGGGTGGAGCAGACCGGTACATGGCGCTCGAGCAGGACCTGAGGGTGATACCCAAGCGCACGCCGTCGCAGGGGTTCGAGATCCCAGTCGAGGGTGGAGATGAAGAGGGACCACCGGGGCACTACAGTGGCCGATTGACGCTGACGCGAGAGTACGTGGCCACCGTGGTTTGCGCCGCTCTCAATCCCGACCTTGATTGACGCGACGGTCTTCATTCTGCAGAGACGGTTCGGCGTGGTCGGATCGCGCCAACACGCCCGGATCCGACCTTGAGGACACGCCGCCGTCGTCGCTCACGCACCAGTCTCCCAACGGGAGCAGCACGACACTGGGCCAGACGCCGTCGACCACCGACTTGAATGCGGGGCTGCGACCGCCGCAGTCGTCGACGACCGTGGGCCAATTTATGCGTCGGTTCCGCACCAACGACAAGGCACAATTGTCGCAGCGCGACCACTGGATCAAGGACGAGACGTGCAAGGTCAGCCATTTGATTACTTGCACTTTGTCTCCATTTTTGATACTTTTTGTTGTGATGCTCACTGGACTGTATTCAATACATAGGCGTGCTACCAATGCGAGCAGCCGTTCACGTTTTTGCGCCGCCGGCACCATTGTCGGATTTGGTATGATCAATTGTTTTGACGTGAGCGCGTCGTCACATTCGCCCTGTCCCTGAGCTAACGCGCAAACGCGGCTCTAGCGGTAAAATCCTGTGCGCGCGCTGCACCATCGACGACCTGTCCGGCGAGCCCTTTGGCTACGTTGGCCCGATCCGCGTGTGCACCTACTGCAAGAGCATTATTGACGAGTGTTCCAAGGACGCCGACTCGCCGCCACCGTCGCCACGGCCACCGTCCATTCTCGGCGCGCCGAGCATCCGGTCCACCCGCCCAAGGTCCCTGTTCGAGTCGGGCGACGCAACCGCACTCGCGCCCTTCCGGTGGCCGTCCGGTTTTGTCGACGACGACCCAACTAGCCCAGGTGCAGCACCCGACGGCGATGATCCCGTCGCGTACGAGTCCGAGGACGACGACGACGAAGAGGAAAACTACAACGTGCTCACGCCGCGGCAGCTCGTCGAGGCGACGTATTCGCGCCCACCGTCGCCGACCATCGAGGACGAGTCGCGCCGCCGCACGTTCATTCAGCGGCGGCGGTCGTTACCGGCACGGACCACGTCAGTCCTGCTCAACGAGTTTTGGAAGGAGCCCGAGTACTGCGGCCCGCTACTCGAGGGCACGTGCCAAGCGCACGCCAGGGCGTTGATTCACCAGGTCGTGTCCGAAGCAAAACTGCACGCGGCGTGGGAAACGGTGCTGTTTGACCTGGCCAGCGACGTGGTGCGCAAGGTCGCATTCACGTCCGAGGTCATGGACATTCGCCACTTCCTACGCGTCAAGAAGATTCCTGGCAGTCGGCCAGCGCACTCGATGTTTTTGAGCGGCGCCGTGTGCAAAAAGTCGCTCGCGCACCGCAAGATGCCCACGTCGCTGACGCGCCCACGGATCGTCGTCTTGACATTCCCGATCGAGTACCACCGCGTGCAGGACCAGCTGATGAGTCTGAACCCGGTCCTCGCGCAAGAGCACGAGCACCTGCTCAGTCTGTGCAACCGACTGCTCGCGTTGCAGCCGACCATCATTCTTGTCGAAAAGACCGTGTCGCGGTTTGCGCTCGAGTACCTGGTCGGCAAGGGTATTGCCGTTTCGTACGACATCAAACGGCCAGTGCTCGAGACGGTGGCGCGGTTCACGGGGGCCGACCTGATCACGTCCATGGACAAGCTGTCGCAGAGCCCTGCAGTCGGCACGTGCGGGTCGTTTTCGGCCCAAATGTTTGCGCACGACCGCGACGTGACGCCGCTGCTCGTCTTTGACGGGTGCCCGACCGAACTCGGCGGGTGCGTGATCCTGCGCGGCGAGGATCGCACCGTCCTGAAAACGGTCAAACGCGTGCTCTGGTTTGTCATTTTCGCCGTCATGTCGCTGCACCGCGAGTCGCAGCTGTATACGAACCTGCAAGCCAAGCCGGCGTCGGTCCCCGTCGCCGACGCACAGGCTCTCGTCGTGCACGACGAGTTGCTCGCCAAGCTGCTCAAGCCGTACCAGGTGCTTTTGTCGGTCTCGCCCGGCATCGCGTTCCCGCCGCCCTACCTGATTGAGCGGTACCGCGACGAAGTGCAGCGCGCGGCGACACGCCCGCGCGCACTGAGCCGCAGCAGTTCCATTAGTAGCAACACTGTCGCGACGCCGACCACGGGCCCGTCGGCCAAAGTCTGGGGAGGGCCGGCATACGCGAGCGGCATCGACCGTGTGTCGCGCGACGCCCTCAACTACATTCTCGACAAGAACGATTCGGTCACGCCGATCGCGCACCAGTCGCTCCTGTTTTTGACGGCAATGCCGCCGAAAAAAGTGCCGCAGCCGGCGCATGCCGCGGCTGAGCCGCAGTGCGCACGGCCGTCGTTCCAGTACGTCGAGTATTACGGGCAAGACGATATCACACTCGTCCAGTACGTCGAGCACGTCGTCGAGACGGCGGCACACCCGTGCCCGCAGTGCCACTTGCCGCTGCACCAGCACCACCGCGTCTACTACCACGGCCGCATGGCTGTGACCGTGGCCGTCGGTGACGACTCGGGGGATCCAGCGAACCCGGGCGCGGCCACACCGCGCGCGAGCTCCGACGGCGCGTCCATGGTCTCGGCCTCGTCGTCGTCCGGCTCAGCAGCTGCGGCCAAGTCGGCGGCCAAGGCGCGGCGCAAGGGCCAGCTGCTCGCGCCGTCGCGGCCGCAGATGCAGACCTACTGCTGTGAATGCAAGACGTGGGGTCCCCGGATGGACATGTCGGTGGAGGCTGGCGCGTATTCGTTTGCCAAGTACCTCGAGCTCGCGTTCTACAATACCGCGGCCGCGTGCGCGACATGCGGCCACCGTGCGTTTGCCGACTGCCAACACGTCTTTTACCTCGGCGGGTCGGCCGTGACGGTCTCGATGCAGCCCGTGACGTTGTACGAAATGAGTTTCCCGCTGATGCGCGTGCAGCTCGACCCGGCGCGCGCGCTCGCCGCCAAGGAAAAACTGTCGTCCCAAGTACAGGACCTGGTTGTGGCACTGTACGCGTCTGTCGAGCGGTACATTTCGCAGCACTGGCACCAGCTGGCCGCGGCGGGCGCGGGCGTCGACGATGAGAGTTACATTCGCGACCTGTGTCTGATGGCGAACCACGAAAAGTCGGAGCTGCTCGATATGACACGTGAGATTGCCGACCATTCGCCCGTCTACGAGACGCTCGCGTTCACCAAGGTGCTCGCTATCTTGCTTAACCGATCAGGCCAGTGGATGGAGAAAGTCGGCCGTGTGCGGCTCGAGATGTCGGCCGCGGCTGCCGCCATGTCGCCATCATCGGGCGCCACTGGAAGCGTGCCCGCAAACGACTCGCTCGCTGCGGCCGTTGCCAGTAACTCGCCCGGACCCGACTCGCCGGCGAGCCTGGCGCCCGCGTGGGTCATGCGCGCGCTCCAGGAAATGGCCGGCGATAACCGCAACAAGGTCGGGCCCAAGCCCGATTTGCCGACGCCGTCCACGTCGCCACCCTCGACGAGCCACATGACCGAGATCGGCGACGTGCTCGCGCCGGCCCCCACGGCAGCAAGCAGGGACGTGGACGCTGACCCACTGCCGGTCGAGCCGCTACCAGCCTCGCATTCGCCGACCCAGTTCCCGGTCCTCGACAAGGACGTGGACGTCGTAACACGGCCTCCGTCGGCCAAGACAGACAAAAGCGAGACGAAGAAGGCGAGCGGGCTCGTGCAGTCGCTGGTCAACCTGCTCATTTCCGCGGCCAACCCGACGTCGTCGCTGCCACCACTCACGAGCATTATGAACCCGACCGAGCACCTGTTCCCGGGCAGCACAGTTATTGTGCGCGAGGACGAGCCGACGTCGATTGTCGCATTTGCGCTGCGGTCAGCCGAGTATGCGGCCAAGCTCGAAAAGGTATTGCAGCAAGCCGACGCGGCCACGACCGAGGTGAGTTTGAATGATGTCGGGTCGCCGTCGCCGTTCCGCGAGATTCAGAACCAGGAGCACGATGAGCCCGTCGAGGACGTGGACGAGGACGCGCTCGACGACCACTGGCTCGAGCAGGATCCGAGTGCACGCGGGCACATTGATGTCGGTACGTCGTTTTTCTTTTCGCTTGAGCGTCTTCGGCACAAGACTGATTCGCGGCCACATCGACAGAGGCAACGCACGGCCCACTCAAGGTCGGGTGCCGCACGTACTTTGCCGCCGAATTCCAAGACCTGCGGCAAAATTGCCTGGTCGAAGAGTATTTCGCGCACTCGCTCGCACGCTGCGCCGTGTGGGAGGCCAACGGCGGCAAGTCCGGTTCCACGTTCCTCAAGACGCAGGACGACCGGTTTGTAATCAAGCAGCTGTCCAAGGTCGAGCTCGAGCTGTTTGGCCTGTTTGCGCCGGCCTACTTTGCCTACATGAACCGCACCATCTTCAACCAGATCCCGACGATCCTGGCCAAGATTTTTGGCGTCTACCGTATCGCGCTGAAGAACTCGGTCACGGGTAAGTCGAGCAAGCTCGATTTCTTGGTCATGGAGAACCTGTTTTATGGCAAGAAGATCACCAAGGTGCGTACATCATCCTTTTCCGTCCGTTTGCATCAATTTGCGATTTCTACGCGACTCACCACCGACTCGGCGCCTCAAATGTAGCTGTTTGATCTCAAGGGCTCGACGCGAAACCGCTACGTGACGCCCGTCGCGGGCAAGACGCAGACGTTGCTCGACGGCAACTACATTGAGCTGATGCGGTCGTCGCCGCTGTTCACGCGCGAGTATGCGCGCAAGGTCCTGACGACGTCGATCTACAACGACACGCTGTTCCTGTCGAAGCTCAACATCATGGACTACTCGCTGCTGATTGGCATCGACGACGAGAACCACCAGCTGGTCGTGGGCATTGTCGACTTTATTCGCGCCTACACGTGGGACAAGAAGCTCGAGTCGTGGGTCAAGGAGCAAGGGTTCTTGGGCGGCGGCGGCAAGGAGCCGACGATCGTCTCGCCCAAGCAGTACAAGACGCGGTTCCGCGACGCCATGGAGCGCTACTTTTGGATGGTACCCGACAAGTTTTGCTCGGTCAAGGCCGCGAACCGCAACGTGTTTTCGTGATCGAGGACGCGTTCAAGTGTGGCCAGGACGTCGCCCTTGTCGCTCTCGTTCAGTGCGGCCTCAGCACACCGAAGTCGATTCGCACTGGTCCTTTCGACCAACCGACGAGTGCGGCTGCTGCCTCGTCGCGCCTTTCGCCGCCAGCACACACTGCATGTATATCCCGAGCGAGGATCCCCCGACTTGACGCGCCCCCACCCATGCGGCACTCCGACCGTGGTGCAATTCTCGCACACCAGTTTTGATTCCGCCGACTACTAGGCCAGTGGGCCTCGTTGGGCGAGATATGTCATATCATTTACACGTCCAATTTTGTGCTACATATTTGTCACGTCGCTCCTGCTGCGGTCACCAACCTTTGTGACAGGTGGGCCGGCCCGTGCGCGTGTTCAAGAGTGGTGTGATAGCGTGGATGATGCGTTGGCAAATGTATCAACTCTTTGCACCGTCCACGGCAACTTCAACCCGTCGCTGCCTACTTCCACGAAACCGACAACTTGCCGCATATACCTCTTCTCTCTCTCGACATCCTCGCAACCGAAACGACGAGGAAATGGCTGATCTGACGGCCGTTACGATGAGCCCGCACCCCGACAGCACTGCGTTGATGCTCAACATACTTGCCACGGTGATCCCCATCGTTGATACTCTACTCGAGCACATGTCGACCAGTGACGCATGGCGTCTTGCCTCAACGTGCTCGCTTTGGAAGAATGTTTTGCGCCCACGGCTCGCGCGATCCGTCGCTGTCTTTCAAGGCGGGCCGCTCAGCTTGAGCACTGGCGAGAGCCACCCCAGAACACTGGTCACGTCCAAGTATTGGCGCAAGCTGCGCGCAGTCCGCGACGTGCCGGTCATTTTTCCTCTGGATTCCGAGTGGGAGGGCACGAATGGTTTTGTTGTGCCTCCTGGTCGTGGTAAACCAAGCATTATGTGGGAGTGGATCCGTGACCTGCATTTCTTCGAAATACCATCGACGCAGATATCCAGGACGAGGGCTCATCCGGATCCGATCGCAGGCGCCAGGAAACTCAACGCCGAGCTCGCTGCGTTGCAGACCAACGTGCGCGATTTACGCGCGCGCGGTCTGGTCGCAGTCCAATGCATGTCGTGGAAATGGCCGTGGGATAAGTCTCTCATGCACGAGGTTGAAGTGGCCATCTCGTCAGACGGTCGGTTGCATGTGACAGCTGTCGTCGCGTCGTATCTTCTCCACTGTGTTGATTGGCGAGTTGCTCTTCGGCTCGGCGCAATTGGTGGAGTTGATTTGCCGCTTGACTTGCTCGACCATCTGCGTTCGGTTGTCTACTCTGCTGTATCCCGCTGCTCGCGCCAGCCCTTGCCTAGCCCACTTGCTCTGTTGCCGTCGATCAAGTCGCTGACGGTTACCGGCCCGGTTCTGCTCGTGAATCTGGTTGCACCGAACGTGACACGTCTTGAAATAGTCCTGAGTCGAGCGTTTGACGCAAATACGGTCCCGTGGACGGCCATCCAGCGTGTTTCGCCAGTGGCACTGGCCGGGTTCCCAAACTTGACGCGTCTGGCGCTGGGCTGGATCACGTTCTCGGACAATACCGATGTCGATGCTCTGGCTCGTCTCCACCAGTTGACGTCGCTCACGCTCAACGGGTGCAAGCTCCCCACCCAGAATTCTGGCCGCCCGTTTCATTTGCGCCCACCACTCGCGCGACTCGCATTTCTCGAGGCATCGGCTGACGCGATGATTTCGCTCATCAATCGCGTGCAGTTTCCAGCGCTAACGTGGTGGCGAAAGAACCTCGAGCCCAGGCGTGACCTTGAGCTCGGCCCGGGCATTCACTGCGCCGAGTTTCTTCCGGTTCCTGGCCACCCATGGAGCAAGCTGTGGCTCGTTGATCTCGCTGCGGCTGGCGAAATGACTCTCGACCAGTGCCCGCCGCTCCGCCGCTTGGATATCACTCGCGACGTGATCCAAGCGAGCACGGATGGCAATTTCGATACTCGCAGCGACAAGATTATTCTTTTCCAGGGCCCATGGCTCCATGGCGTCGAGACGCTGGCTGTGTGGGCGCCGACGCTGTTCAAACACCGCGCCATTTCCGCTGCCACGCCCACGCTCAAAGATCTGACGCTACACTCGGTTTCGCCCGACATGCTCGGCCTGACCGACCACTTCACGCTCTCCCAGCCCGTCTTTGTTGATCTTCCCGCGCTCGAAACAATCGTCCTCGATGGCCCGTCGCCACTTGTTGTTCCACTTGCCTTCCTTGACCAGCTCACGTCGTGGCCACGGTTGCATCGAATTGTCATTCGCCGTGACCAGTTTTTTGGGCGGGCGCGGGAAGCGGTTTCGGGCCAGTTCCCAGTGCAAATTTTTGAGCCGGAATCGATTGCGAATTTCCTGGAAAGGCGGCGTGCTGCAAATTCTCACGTCGGCGGGCACTATGATCACCTTGGCTCGACCCACCCTGAGTCGACCTACGTCTGGAACGTACAGGACGCGTCTCAGTCGCCCGAAACGCTTCCCACGCTCACGCTCACGTACCACGGCCGCAGCGCTGCCGTTTGGCCGCAACTTCCGCGAATTATTGGCGCTCTGCCACGTATCCGCGCATTGTTCATCTCTCTCGCGACGATTGATGTGGATGTGGAGGTTATCGCGCGTATTGTTGCGTGGGTTGCTTGTGCGTCACGTTGTGCGCCGCTGATGGTCGACTTGCATGCTGCCACGCAGGCAAGTGACATTCATGTCCACGCCCTGGTGGAGCGCGTTCTTGCAGCGGTGCAGCAGTGCAGCGCTGAGTTGGACGTACAGGTTAGGTTTGTTGAGGGGTTGTCGTTCAAATAATGAAACCAGATCTGTGCCTTGGCTTCGTTCTATCTGTGCTTAGAGCAAGTTCATAGACAGGTTTACAGACATGACAGAGAAGAAAGAAAGGAATCCACAGCAGGTCAATCCGCACTTCGGTCTTTTTCAGGACAGAAGCTGAGAGCTCTTCCCAACGGACCGAAAGAACAACCCAAAAACACAATTGCGTTACAGAAATGGGGTTTCCCACAGCGAGCGACGACGGCAGGGTTCGAACCTGCGCTCCAGAAGGAATCCGATTAGTAGTCGGACGCGTTAGACCACTCCGCCACGTCGTCTTATATTGCACGCTCGTTAGTTTGGTCTGGTCACGGAGTCACCCGTCAAGAGTGCGCGCTGGGACCTGGCGTCAACCCCCGCGGTACTCTGCGTGCTGGCCTGGTCGGACCCGCGCCGGCTCGTTCTGCGGCTCGCTGATGCCGAGTGGTGCGCCGAGGTCGTGTCGATTGGGCGCGAGGGCGTGCCGTTTGTGGCGGCGATTGATTGGGAGGCGACGGGGCTCGCGGTTCACGGCGGGTCGCGCCCGCTCGCGCGAGCAGAATTTGGTCACGCCGTTCCGGCTCCAGTCGCTGTTTGGCCAGCTCGTGATGCGCGTCGTGCTCACGGAAATGCCGGGTGCACGGTGCAGGGGTGGGCCCAAGCGCCTGTGTTCAACGACACGCAAGACCATTACCTCGCTTGCCCGCACGGTGCGGGCGACCGAGTGCGCGTCATTTCCCAGCTGCGCACCGGCGTCGCGGCCGCAATCCGGTCCGCGTTCCCCGAGGAGGTGTGGCACGGCCTGGGCGACCGTCCCAACCACTTCGCGCAGTGGTTGCTGCCGCAAGACCCGGGTCCCATCCACCTCTGCCATCTCGCATCACGAGCAATGACCTCACCCGGTGGAGAGAGTTGTTCCCAGCCGCCGCGAACGCGTCCCCTCGGGCGAGGACGTGCCGCCGCCGCCACGCCCGCGGCGCGTGCTTGCGCTCGTGTTTGACCTGTGCTTGACCGAGATCCAAGAAGAGCTGCGCTACTCGCACATCAGGGCTCCCGTTGCCGATTCGCCAGTCCCGCCGCCACCACGGCCGCCCCGTCCCCGCGCGCCGCGTCGCGACCGCCATCGTCGTCACGCTGCCGCCAGTGCCAAACCTTCCACCGTCCCCACCGCACCTGACGCCAAGAGAGATGCCGAGCAACAGCCGGTCCCCGCGGCCCCAGCCCCCCACCGCGCAGTCAGCCGCGTCACCGCTACCGCAAACCGCGCTGCGATTGCTGTGCCGTGCGCGAGTCGCGTCACTCTCTCGCCGTTTGCCGTGCGCGGCTCACGGCGTGTCAGCGCGTTGCGGATGTCCTCCGTGGCGCTGATCCGTCGAATTTGCCAGGTTGGTCGGGTGGAGGGGGTTGATGTAGCATTCTGGACCGTGTGTCTGGGGGCGCCTTGAGCGTCCCCTTTCATAGCGCTCCGTGCGTCCCTGAGGAGTTCCGGGTTCAGGTTTCCCAGTGGAAGAAGGGCTGGACAGACCATTTTTACCCGTTGCAAGGCTTGTGTCGCATATTTGTGTCTCCTAGCGGCAATCTTGTCGCACTGCGACACAAGGAGTTTGCTGTACCTTTAGCGTGGCAAATATCCGCAGTCAGAAGGCACGGTCGGCACAAACAGGTCAGGGCCATGCACTTTGAATCAATCCGTGCTGTTCGAATTGCTTGGTGCGGAATGGTGCGCTGTGCTTGCAGTGATCATGATCATGGGTACGCGCCTTGCAGCCCATGCATTCGTTGGGAGGCAAGCGATCGACACCCAGTTTTGCGCATCACGTCGAGCATGGGCAGAATTTGGCCGTGTCGCTCCAGCTCTAGCTGCTCTTCGACTTGCGGTTAAACCCCTCTCGTGTCGTGCACACTCACGCGGATAGATGCATCTCAGAGCGCGTCGAAAAGCAAGCGACGAGCGCGCAGGGCGGCATGTTCGCGCAAATAATAGATCTGGCCCTGCTTCCCCGCCGGTCAAGACGAGGTGAGCGCAAGCAACATGAAGAACGGCCGTGCCAGCTGTTCAGATCAGGTAAAGGGTGCCCATTGCCGTGGCGTCGCAACGCGGTCACGCCAAGCGTCGCCCGCCAGCTCGCCAAGCTTGCGGCAGCGACATTGCGTCTTTGGCGGTGCGGCCCAAAGAACTCGCGACCAAATTTCCAGCACGATCTGTCCCCAACTTACTGCAAACGAAGCACCAGAAAAGCATCAAGATGGTCGCGCGCTCCCGCGCTGCTTCGGCTGTCCCAACGCCCGCAACCGCGACTCCAGCAACCGCTGCTGCAGCTGCCGCGGGTGCGGCCGGGCTCTCGCTGCTCGTCCTCCAAGCATTACGCATTGTCGCGTCGACGCAGCCGCTCGCGTCCTTGGGCGACGCGTTTGGCGCGCTGTTGCGCAAGGAATCGATTCCGGTCGTGCGCTCATGGTGAGTGATCCGCGTTCGAATTGCCGCCGACGACGTGGGTGGACAGCCGAATTGATGCGCTATCTGGTAGTGATGACGACCGGGCAAGGTGGGCGGCAACGAAGGAGCTCGGAGCCAGCCTGGGTGCGCGTCTTTGCCGTCCATGCTCAGTCCGACGAAGTCGCGCGGAATTGCTGACGGAAGATGACCGCAGCGCTGAACGAGCCCACGACGCATAATTTCGACACCCTTGTCTCGAACCTCGCCGCCAAGCTCGAGACGGATTGCGTCAGAGACGGGTCTGTCTTTGCTTTCCCCATTCTGGTCGACCCAACGACACGATTCTGACATTGCCTACGACCCGCGCACAGCCAGACGCCGAGCACAGAAATCACGAACCTGGTCCAGCTGACGACCATTTATCTGCGGCACCTCGTTGCGCACGGGCCCGTGCAGTGGGCTGATCATTGTCCTGCGGTCGAGACGCGTACGTGACTCCTGTCGCCAAGCACACTCCGCTCCGTGCCACTGACGCGTTATGGCATTTTTAGGAATTCGGCTGGTCACGGTCTTGGCCCGCGCCATCGTGGACATGCCATTGACGTACGGTGCCGAGTTCTCCACTCGTTTCCTCAACCTCAGCTCACCTGTTCGCTATGCTAGCCATGCGACCCACGACGCATACGAGTCAATGCTCCTGCTCTTCCTCGCAATCGTGGCCGACCAGGTCGACTACATTGACGCCGACCCAAACGACGACGACGAGCCCGCCATCTCGCCCATGATCCTCGCGTTGCGCGCGTGGTGCGATCTCGCTTCCCCGATCCGCTTGCTCTCTACCTCACGCCATCTGACTTCACGCCCCTTAGTTCGCTCGATCCGGTGCTGCTCATCCAACGCCTCTTCTCGCTTGCGACCGCGTCCGCAAGCACCGACCCGCCGGCATCCGCGACGGTCGGCCTGTTCGGCTCCCTCTCCAGTATGTTTCTCGGTGGCAGTGCGTCCGCGAAGCCCGTCGATTCGCGCCGCGCGGCAACGCTCGCAGGCGCGATCCTCGGCGTGCTCGCGGCGATGCGCGCGCAGGTCCCCGCATTTGAAATGGCGTTATGGAGTGTGGCCGACACGGCCGACGCCGGGATCAGTTACCGCGCGGTACTCAGGTGGGCGCAGGTGAGTGTGGCCGACGCGAGCTCGGCGCTGGTGCTGTACACGCTGGTCGTCAAGAACGGCGAGTTTCGTGAGGTCGTGCTTGCACAGACGGATCCGGATGCGCTGGTACATTGCTTTGTGTGGTGCGATTTTGCTGGGGCACGATAAACTGACGACGACCGATGCGGATCTAGCTCGTGCCGATCCTCAAGTTCATCTACCAAGCGTTCTTCCAGCCGATCAACCACGGTACCGTCCCGACCACCCCCATCACGCCCACTGGCGCCTCCACTCTCGCTATCCCCGCACCCACCGTCCTCGCTGCCGCATCCTCCGTCCCATATGACCGCATCTATACGCACCTCGCGACCCTGCTGACCCTGACGCACGACGACGCCTACCTCGCCGCGCTCATGCGCGTGACCGTGGCCGCCCCCGCGTGGCTCGGCGACCGGCGCATCCTGGCCCTCTCCCTGGCCGACCTGACCGTGCTCGTTTTGATGCGCGTGATCCAGGGGAACCTTGCGACCGTGCGCGACCGGTACCTGCACGCGCAGTGCGCGGCGGTGCTCGCGAATTTGGCGCGGGGATGGCAGCACGTGCATCCGGCGGTCGCGCTGCGGCTGGTGCGGTGGGTGGATGTGGTTGCGCGCCGTGTCGCGAAACTGGCGGTCGGCGCGCTGGTCGGGATCGACGATGGGAACGAGACGACGTCGGCAGCGACGACGCCGAGTTCGCCGAGATTTGGGAGGAGAGGGAGTTGGTCCGTCGAGGCGGGTGGGGAAGTGAATCCGGTATGCTGCGCGTCGCGTGGTTGGTTCGGAAGAGTTTGGGACTGACGCGAGTTCGTAGCCGGTCGACTATGCCGTGTACGTTGATGTCGCGGCACTGCTCGTGCACGTGCTCGCGGCCGTCCTGCACCCGGTCAACGTGCGGTTTAATGCACACGTGGTCGTGGCATTGCTCGTCAAGGCCGACGTGCTCGCGCCGTTGCGCAGCGAGCCGCAGATTGCGGCCGTAGTCGCGAGAATTGAAGCGGTGCGGGATCTGCTTTCACGGCCTGGCGCATCAACATCACGCTCACCACTTGTCCCTCGCAGTCGATCGAATACTTCCGCACCAAGATCCCGACGGGCCAGTCGCCCGACGCAGTCGTGCGACACGTGGCCGATGCGGCTATGGCGTATCGGCCGCAACCGCCGCCAGTACGTTCTCCACCTCCTCCCTCTCCAAGCGCACCGACGTTCATTCGTTACCTCCGCTTCACATAGCCCACGCCCGAGCTCGCCGCCGAGTACCACGAGGATGTCGACACAGGCGCGTTCCTGTCCAGCGTCGCGTGGCGCGCCGTGTACGCCGGGATCTGGACCGCTGAGGCGCGGCCGGCCGCGCTCGACGAGGGGCTCGTGGACATCTCGGCTGAACTGGGAGGTGTGCAGGACGAGGATGTTGACCTCGACTCGCGCCGCGGCAGTCTCGACCAGTTGCCGGCCGTGAGCATCGTGCCAGCGTCGCCACGTGGTGGTGGAGGGGGTGGAGCGTTGTGAAACGATTGTTGCAATAGAATGGCATTTCACCGGCGCGTGCAGTGGCAAAACTCAACAATTTCTCGAGGGCCGAGATCAAAGGGACCATTTTCATGTCAATTTGTCGACAACAGCAGGGTTCGAACCTGCGCACCACAAGGGTATCTGATTAGTAGTCAGACGCCTTAACCACTCGGCCATGTTGTCCTGTCATTTTTGACTTGGGAGAACAACCGCAAAAAGTTTATATATACTATTGGGTTACGTTGGGAGCTGAAAGGCTTATTTTGACCTGAATGACCTGTTCAATCCCACCAATCCACCAGTAGGCACGTGCAGCAAAACTTGAAATATCCCCTTTCACCATAACTTCCCTCGCAAACGTCCCGCGTCGTGATCCCTCGCTGGCAAGATCGCGCTGTACATGCACGAAAGAGCGCGTGCAGCGCGCGCGCGCTGCCGCCTCTATGTATGAACCCGCGCAGGAACGCCGCATGTGCGCTGTCACGTCGCCAAGGAGACTTGCTCTAACGCGTCCGCTGCTTCGTTCCGCAGCGTGTGCAGTCCGTCGTCGCGGGCTTGTCCGGTCCGAAGGTGGACTGTCGTGCGCGTCGGTCGCGCGCTTGCATGGACCCCGCGCCCGCGCGAACACAGCTGGCGCAAGTGCGGATTGCAAGCGTGTCGTCAACTTTGTCAGTTGTGCACTGCACCGTCTCGGCTGGACGTAGACACCAAATCGGCCAGAACACTGTGCGCGTCCAGCAAAGTAAGATGCATTTGGACTCCCCCGATCAAAAAAAAATGATACAATCATGTACAGCGTCGATGCAAAAGTGGAGAATGCGAGAATGCGGCCAGGGGAGGGGGTACTTCAGCACAAACCATTCCAACAACAATCTTACCAGCGCGCGCGGCGCTCCAAGACGTCCATGCACACCTCGTACCCGAGGAACGTGACGGCGTTCACGTAAAACGCGCGAATCAGTGTCGGTTTCAACCCGCGCAAGAACCCGCGCGCGCCGTCCGTGTGCCAAACGGCTTGCGTGACCGCCCACGTTTCGCGCACCGGCGCGACGAGCCGGGCAACGAGTGAGGTGGAGATGGGGTGCACGGGCGCAGTAGTCGTTTGGATGCGCGATTTGACCACGTCGAGCGGGTAGATCGAGCCCTGCAGCAGCACATCCGATCAGTCTACGCGTCTTCGTGAAATAACATCAGAAGCGGACGTACCCAGCTGGCAACCCCCGCCAATCCACCGGCCCAGAACTGCACCGCGCGCTCGCGCGCCTCGTGCGCGACCGACCCGGCCTCGACCTCACCAGCACCGCGGTCCAATGCCCACCGTAACGCGGCTTTCCCCGCCTCGTAGGCTCCAAAGTAGACGGCGTACCCCGGAGCGTCGCGCCAAAGGGTCACGAACCCGCCGCGGTAAAAGCCGAGCGGGCCGCGCGTGCGTGCCACGTGCGCGGCGACGGCGAGGGCATTGTGCGCGGGCAAGTGCAGCGTGCGTGCTGGTCCGAGGCGCAACGTGAGCGGGCGCGAGCAGTCGGCGGACGAGGAGAGGGTGGACGAGGAGCGGATGTATTGCGCGCGGCACTTGATGAGTTCGGTCGGGGTCGAGATGAGGAAGCAGGCTGAAGGCGCGCGACGGAGGGGTCAGTGTTGGGCCGCCTAAATGATGGGCACGAGTGCACGCATACCAAATCCTGCAGCGAGGCCGGCGACTGATGCCTCGGCAATCGACGGCGCGCGCGCTGAGTTGACCCCGCCATCGTCATTCTGCGGCCTTTGGAAAACGCGCAACGCGGCCGAGTAGGAGACAAACAGCATGCTGTTCATGGCGGCCGTCGACATGATGGGCGCCGACGCGCCACGGAACAGACTGGCCACACCCTCTCGGTTGACCAGCCGGCGTACTTGCGCGAACGTCGATTCGGGGGCCATGGGCGCGTGCAGTGTCGCGACGGCACCGGACCCAGACGACGCGTTGAAGACGGCCGCGGCCGGTACCGGCACAGGAGGCGCATGGGATACTGCAGCGGGTGCCGACGCGGCAGCGGCAGTCTGCAGCCGGACCTTGATCACGTCGAGCGGGTTCCCGACGAGGACGCCGAGCCCGCCGCTCACGGCGCCGGCGATAAAGTCGTTGGCACTCGAGGCTACACGGCAAAGAGCGCTCAGTCTGGTGAGCGCAGTTGTCACGGTGTGTGGCACAGTCGCGGCGGGTCCATGGCGCGTCCGCATTCTGTTGCTGGCCTGTCTGCTCACGGACTGGATGCCAAACGCACCCATGGCGATGTTTTTGGCGCGTCGTCTATGCTCGCGAGTCTCTATCACGCCTGCTCAAGGCGGCAGTTGGGTCCAAAATCGCCGCGAGCCCAGCTGTGATGGGCGGGCGGTCGCGGGTAAGTTGCAGCAAGTCGCAGCTGGTCCAGGTGCGCGGTGGGGCAGCGAGGAAGAACGCGCGTCACAGCGCCGGCGGAGGACCAGCCGCCGCGGGCGCTATCGCGTTCGGTGGAGCGGCTGCCCCACGTCGAGGAAAATTTGGGAGGGGATTTGGAGGCGGTGGCGACTTGGCCGACTCGGCCGACCAACAAAGCGGAGCGCGCAGGAGCGCCGACGGGACGCGCCGGCAAGCCGCAGCGGCACGCTGGTCCATCTCATCAAGCCGTGGCGCGAGTGGCTGCGGTGGCTGGGAACGCCGAACTCGGGGCGGTCGCCCGCCCGCCCCACGTGGTCAGGTCCACCTGCGGGCGCAGCCTGACGTCAGCCAGGGCAGCCGATCACCGCTCCCAGCCGCCACCCCCGCTTCACACCTTCCTCCAATCAGTCATCCACCGCCGGCTGCCTGACGACGACAACGACGACGACGACAACGCGACCTGACGAGGACGACGAGCAGCGCGCAACCCGCGCAACCACGACGGCCACCGGCAGCAAGCAACGCGCGCGCCCGATCTAGGGTTGGTCGACCCTATCTTTGGCAACAATCCGAGTACCAACGCGTCCGAGATTGCTCTTCTCTCTCTCCGCTCAATCTGCACGCGGCTTCCTCGACCTGCCCCGGCCTGTGATCCACGCCGCGACCAACGACCATGGCCACGCTGCTCATGGACGGCAACGGCCCCGACGCCGCCGACTGGTGGTGTCCCACGGGCGTGCTGCGCGACGCGCAATGGGACCCGTGTACGCGGTACCCGGCCGCCGCGCTCGCCCTCTTCACGATCAACGTTCTCGCCGTCGCGTTCGCCTACCGCCAGACCACGACCGTCGGGTACATTCGCCTTGACCGCGCGCGCCGTGCCGTGCGTGACGGCATATGGCAGTGCACGCGCTTCTTTGCGGCCACCACCATTCTCTCGCTGGTCGTTGATGCGGTCCTCCTCGTGCTCGCGGGTCTGACGGAAGGCGTTTGGGCGACACCGCTGGCCGCATGGACTGGGGCCGTGCTGGTCGCGGCTTGGTTGAACCGCGCCGTCATGGGTGTTGAAGTTCGCAAGCTCGATTCGTTTTCGGCCACGACGGCCGCGTTCTGGGTGCTGTTGCTCGTCGCCGAGGCATTCGCCGTGCCCGATTGGGTGCGCAACGCCATGAGCGACATTCGTACGCGTCGTCCACGCTCATTATCCAAATCCTGGCTCGATTCTGGCCCGACTTTGACCTGATTCGCACTCGGCTGTAGCGTCAACCATTGCGCCCTACGACAAGTTCCTCTACTCGTCGTACCTCCTGCGCGTGCTCCACCTGTTTGGTCTCGCGATCACGCTCGTCATTGTCCACCCGTTGACGCGCGACGCGGCCAAAACCAATGTGCCCGTCGCAACGGCCGCTGCGGCCACGGCCGATCTGGAAGCCGGCGCGGCCCGCCCGGCTCAGACGCCGCCCGCGCAGCCGCAGCAGCCCGCGAGCGACAATGACGGTGGTGTGGTCGCCGAAGGGATCGCGCGCTTGCGCAAGCTCTTGCCGTTCATGTGGCCGAGCAATCACCCGATGTTGCAAGTGCTCGTATTGCTGTGCTTTGCCACGCTTCTTGCTGGACGGTAGCGTTGATTTCTCCCCTCGTTTGCTATTTTTCCGGTTCCGTCAAGGACCGTGTCGCCAAAATCGCGCTGTAGACCGTCTACTCTTCCCCACTATTCATTCAGACCCTCCTCCTGGATCTATCCCTGTCTGTTTGTGGTCGCGCGCATTCTGTACCCTACCCTCCACCTCTCTGACTCGCTTGCGCGTTAATGCCGCTATAAAGCACACGCGCTGCCACCTCGCCCGTCTTTTTTGTTCTCGAAGCCGCGACTCCCCTTCTCACCACGAGTTCGCGTCGGCAACCCACATAGATTCGTCATGGTGCTCGTGCCGCTCGCCTACAAGCACGTCATCGACGACCTGACCATCGGCAATTTCCCAGTGGGCATGATTTTCCTGTTTGCCGGCGCGCGCTTCTTGCAGAGCGGGTTCCTGTCGAACCTGCAATCGCTGCTCTGGCTGCCCGTCGGCCAGTACACGACGCGCGAATTGTCGGTGCGCATGTTCCGGCACCTGCACGCTCTGTCACTGCGCTGGCACGTGCACCGCAAGACGGGCGAGGTGCTGCGCGTGCTCGATCGCGGCACGTCGAGTATCGTGTCGTTGCTACAGATGCTCGTGTTTACGCTTGTGCCGGTCCTCGCGGATATCGCGGTCGCTGCGGCGTATTTCATAATTCAGTTTGACATTTACTTTGGTCCGTATGCGCGCCTAATTTCTTTGCCTCGAATTTCCGTGTGCGAGTGGATCTGACGGGTGTGCTCCCGTGTCCATCCCCACAGGCATTCTCGTGATCGTGACCATGGGCATGTACATATTCGCGACGGTCGTGATCACCGAATGGCGCACCAAGTTCCGGCGCACCATGATCGAGCTCGACAACCGCACGTCGCAAATCGGCGTCGACTCGCTGCTCAATTTCGAGACCGTCAAGTACTACGGCGCCGAGGAATTCGAGATTCAGCGGTACGAAAAGGCGATTCGCGATTACAACCGCGCCGACTGGTCGTCGTCGGGTTCGCTGCAAGTGCTCAATATGACGCAGACGCTCGTGATTTCGCTCGGGTTGCTGGCGGGATCGCTGCTGTGCGGGTACCGCGTCGTGCTCGGCACCTTGACGATTGGCGACTTTATCATGTTCTACACGTACATGCTGCAGCTCGCCGCGCCGCTGAACTGGTTTGGGACCATGTACGTTGGCGTCGATGCGTTCGTTCGATGTACTCGCGGCACTCTGACCAAACGGGTCTGGATATCTAGGTACCGCGTCATTCAGCAAAACTTCATTGGTAAGTCGCGTCTCTTCCGTCGCCGCGCTTTATCCCGCTCGCGTCGTCCAGCTCACCGTCGCCAACCTCCAATCCAGACATGGAAAAGATGCTCAAGCTGTTTGACGCCGACGTCGACGTACAAGACCGCCCGAACGCGCGCACCTTGTCGCTCAAGGGCGGCACCGTGTCCTTCTCGCACGTCGGGTTCAGCTACGACCCGGCGCACCCGGCGCTCACCGACTTCACGCTCACGATCCCCGCGGGCAAGACGGTCGCTCTGGTCGGTCCGTCGGGCGGGGGCAAATCGACCATTTTCCGGCTCCTGTTCCGGTTCTACGACGTGCAAAACGGCGCGATCGCTATCGACGGCCAGGACGTGCGCGACGTGACACAGTCCAGTCTGCGCGCGGCGATTGGCGTGGTCCCGCAGGATACGGTGCTCTTCAACGACACGATCTATTACAATATCTCGTATGCGCGCCCGAGCGCGACGGAAGAGGAGGTGTACCGCGCCGCACAGGCCGCGCAAATTCACGATAAGGTTCTGTCGTTCCCCAAGGGGTACCAGACGGTTGTCGGCGAGCGCGGGATGCGGTTAAGGTGCGTTTCGGAATTGAGTGGTGGAGGAGTGTGTAGAGCGCAGTTGCTGACGGTTGATGTTCCGATTGATTATTAGTGGCGGCGAAAAACAGCGTGTCGCAATTGCGCGCACGATTCTCAAGAACCCGCAGATCCTGCTCCTCGACGAGTACTCGTCGGCGCTCGATACCAACACCGAGCGGCACATCCAGGCCGCCATGGCCGCCGTCGCGCGCGACCGCACGACCCTGATCATTGCGCACCGGCTGTCGACTATCGTGCACGCCGATATGATTGCCGTCGTCAAGGACGGGCAGGTCGTCGAGCAGGGCACGCACGACGAGCTCCTGGCCAACGAGAACGGACTCTACTCGGAACTCTGGTCCAAGCAGATCCAGTCGAATGGCGGCGCCGGTGGCGACGAGGCGGTCGTGCCAGACCCAGCCCCGGTGCCGGCGGCACAGGCCGGTGGAAGTGCGGCGGGCGCGACGGCAGCGGGGCCGAGTCGCGAGCGGCATGGGCATGGGCGGTTCCGGTAAGGAGGTGGAGAAGGTGGAGGCCTGGGTTGCTTTCGCCGGATTTGAAAAGCCGTGCGCCGCGTTAGCGCGCGGCAGGAACGCGGTTCGCGACGACGTGAGCGTGTTATTTGATCCGTCTTTGATTGGTGTTGCTTTCATTCATTGTGTATTTTCCTCGTCACCCAAACGCGTCTTTTCTGCAAATGCATTCTTGCCTATCGTTTCTTGCTGCGGCTGTGAGTAAACGGATCAGCAAGGCGCTGCTCGCTGCACCCCCATCGCGACCAGTCTGGCGAAGGAGATGTCTGACATCCAGAATGAAATCTTTTGATGAATACAATGCTTTACGCCGGATATCGAAGAACATGGCTCTGCGCTCAACCGCCGCGACCTATGCCGTGACCGACTCGCCGCTAGCAAACATCTCGCCCGTGGTCGTGACCTTGTCGCCGTGCAGCACGCCATTGACGATCTTTTGCACGACAATGCCGTTGGCAAAGAATCCCTACACATCATCGACGCGTCAGTTCCTAATGCCAACCGCGGGGCTGACAAGCAGGAATCAAGTCGTACCTGTGCCGCCCACGCCACCATCTCCTCACTCGAAAACGGCCCATGCTCCGCGCCATCCCCACCGCTCCACGCGTACGTAAACGCAACCACCTCCTTCCTGCGCGTCGGATGCTCCGGCACCCACGCGCGGTCGACGAGCCCCTCATCGCGCAAATCCGCCATCATATCCTCGTAACTCACCTCGTAGACGTCGGCCTTCCCGAGCTCCACCAATTGCCCGGCGATTTCTGTCAACAGGTCGACGTCCTCGCGCGCGTGCCGCGAGACTTCCGACTCGGGCACTGCGGGCTGTGCCGCGGCCTTTTTGCGCTTGGTAGGGCGCTCGATTTGCTTGTTGAGCCGCGCGAGCGCGCGGGCGACGGTTTCGCGCGGCCGGAGCAGACCGAGCGCGGCTTTCAGCAGGTCGGGTTCGCGGCTCGGGATGCGGGTGCGCGACGTGACGGCGTGCTCGTGCGCTTGCCGTTCTTGTTCGCGCGCGCGCGCGGCGATGGCGGCCTATCGAGCGAGTGAGAAAGAGTTAGTTTCGGAGAGCGGGTGGGTGGAGAAGATGGTGGGGGACGAGAAACGGACTTTTTCAATGTCGGTCTTGTTGAGGCCCGAGAGCCACGCGTCGTACCGCTCGTTCTCGTCGCGCTTCTTGATGTAGGTGCCGGCCTCGTCAAAGGAGCTAGTGCCGCGCGCGTGTCAGCAATCACGCAAGCAAATCAACCACTCGGATCAAGGCAAACGTACCCTTCTTCGAGCTCGTCGCGCATATTGAACGGCACGATCTTGATCGCGTCCGGGTCATCGTCGTCGTCCTGCTGCGCTGCCGCGTCCATGGTCTCGAAACTGCGCATGTCGTCGCGCGAGAGGCCCTTGTACGACTTGGACCCCGCCGGCTTCTTGTTCTTGGGCTTGTCTTCGGTGAACATGTCGTCCTCGTCGTCGTCATCGTCGTCATTTAACCTTGCCCGCGACGAACAGGGACCCTCGCCGTCGTCGCTGTCCTCCGAATCGCTCCCGCCCTGGCGCAACTTCATCCGGCGCTTCCCGCGGCCGCGTTCGAGATCCAGCGCGTCTTCGTCGACTTCTTCCTCGTCGTCATCGTCCTCATCGATATCCATGAACGTGCCGGGCCGTGTACGCGCGCGGTCGTCGAGCGGGTCCAAGTCGTCGTGCTCGGTGTTGCTGGCAAGGTTGAACTGCACGCGCGACCGCTTGCGCCGCTCGTCGGTGCCGGGCGGGAGCGGCGAGTCGGAGGCCGGGTCGTGCACGCGTTTCTTGGATTGGGAGGCCGGCCGCCGCGGCGCGGCGAAAGGGGTGGAGGGCGGCGGCATGCTCATGGTCGTTCGCCGTATGGGCGTGGGCCGGTGGTTGCAGTGTCGGTTCGAGGAGTACGCGCGTTGTGGACTAGTTTACGGGAAGGCAAGTTGGAAAATGGAGTGATCGTCGAGGTCACGCAGAGGATTTTGTGACTTGGTGCGGTAGTCACTGGGCATGGCACATCTCTCCATGTCAATGTGACGAGAGTCCACCGCACGACGCGCCAACCGAAGCCGAGCCGAACCGCCGCCAAGCGTCAAGGCCGCCTCTCAGCAACGTTGCCGCGTCGCCCTCCAGACCGCCGCTCTCCACGACGACGTCGACAACAAACGACTCTCTGCAACACGCTGGATCGACGACCTGCCAGCGCGACCCGACTCTGCGACTCTCCCCGCCCCGAACTTGCTGCATTCCGCGCGCCGCACCCGCTGCAGCGCCCGACGCCCCCGTCCACCCGACCTCCGACCTCCGGCCCATCACCGACCATCATGCAGCTCGCCAAGCGGCTCAAGGCCTCGGCCCAGCTCTTCTACTACCGCTACGAGCTGACGACGGCGCTCTACATGCTTGAGTTTTGGGAGAAGTGCATCTTCAGTACGTCCCGCTTGGCGCCATCCGTCACCCTGCCGGAATGCCGCCTTCTGATACGCAATCCGCCCGCCTAGACGTGCTCGTGGTCCTCGGCTTTGTGCTGTGCCTCTACACGTCCATCAACTACATGCCCGAGGCCGTCAACGAGTGGGCGCGCAACGCTGCCGACTACTTCCCGACGCTCGCCAGCGCATTGAACACGTCGCTCGGCATTATTTCGCCGCCGATTGCCATGAAGGTCGACTTGTAGTCTCGCTCGCTGCTGCTGCTGCTGTCGTCAGTTTTTCGTCGTCGCCGCCGCCACCGCCGCGCCCGGGGGTCGCGCTGCTCGGCGGCTGTGTATTTACTGCGCTTTGAATTTGTCGGTCGGTCGGGTGTTTACAGTGGAGCGAATGGCCGCTCCGTGAGGGTTGGTGCCGATCGCTCGCCCCGCTCCTTTTCATTTGTCACGGCGCTGCACATAGATTTTCAATTCGTTTTTTACTTGCCGAAATGCTTCTCTACAACGCACAGCCGCTGATCCATTGCTGGACGCGCGACGCGCCCTTCCTCCTCCCACCCTCTCGCGAGCACCACGCCCCCGACCCCCTTCTGCGCCGTGCCCGACCGACCGACGCCCTCTACACCAGCTTGACCCCGCACGCCTCGGGCAAAAACTGCGTCATCCGGCTCCACACCTCGTCCGTCGCCTCGAGCATCACCTGGTGCCCGATCCCGGGCAGGACCACCACGGGCTCTGCCATCCCCTTGCCCGCCAAAACCCGCCGGTAATCCTCGACGCTCGCGTTGACCGGCACGGCCCCGTCCCTATCCCCCATAATCACCAACACCGGGCACTCGACCTTCTTGTACTCGTCCTCGCCGACCCACTGCAACCCGCCCGCCAGCGACTTCAGCTGTGCGTTCTCCAAATGCGTGTTCCAGACGGCCTGCAATGCGCGTAAACTACGCGGGGAGTTGGGGCCGAGGTACCGGTTGACCGACGCCGAGTTGAGCCCGCCCCACCGGTCGTACAGCCGGAGGAGGGTCAGGATGGGGGACGGCAGGGCGGCGAGTTTGCGGGTCGCGGTGATGGCGGTGGGCGGCATCAGCGCGCGACCACCGAGGAAAATCGCGCCGCGGACGCGCGCGCCGAAGTGGGCGGCGAGGTAGGTGCCCATGCAGCACCCGTACGAGTGGCACACGAGGACGAGGTCCCGGGTCGCCGGGAGGGTCACCTCGAGGGCCGACGCGATGTCGGCAACCATGGCGAGGGTGCGGTAGTCGTCGGGCCTGTGTCGTCGGCAAGGTCAGGCGCGCGTTTTCAACCGCTTGCGTCCGGAAACCGAACGTACCGCCCAGTATCTGTGCTCATTCCGTGTCCAACACACTCGACGCCCACCACCTCCGCGCACTCACTCACCTTCTCCATCAGCGGCGCCCACTGCGCCAAGTTCCCGCCCATCCCGTGCAAGAACACGACCGCCGGCTTGTCCGCTGGCCCGTGCCGGTGCAGGACGCGGAGTACTTTGCCGTTGACCGCCATGTACCGCGCGTGTTCGAACACAAACGCCGGCGAATACACGCGCGTGCCGTCCGCGAGAGCCAGCGGGCGCGCCGACGCGCGTTTCCGGCACAGGAACAGGTACGCAGTCACGGCAAGCGCCGTGGCCGCGGCGAGTTTCGACGCGAGCGGGTGCCGCAGCGTGAGGGCGACGAGCCACGGCGGGAGGAAGGGCGTCCACGGGCCGGTCATGGTGCTCGTCGATGCAGGTGGAGCTGGGGGACGCACAGACGCGTACTTGCAGGGCGAACTCGGACTGGATCAGCGGCGACGCGTCGTGGTACGGCACTCGCGCGATATGTTGGTGTGGAGCAAGCGCCAATCGGGCAATGTGACGGTCCAAAGCGCGTGTGTTGCGTGCGTGCCCGTCGTGCTGGTGTGCCGGCTCGTGCTCTGCGAGTGCCGAGTGTGGGGGTGAGCCCGTAATTATATCGTCGCGGGTGCGTTGGTGCCAGCGTGTTCGTGAAAGACCGGGGTAGCCGGCGGGCGTGATTTTCACTGTTGGAGGGGAGTCAGAATTGCGATGGGGTCAAAACTGACAGGGCAATGTCAAAAGGCCACGGCATCAATGTCATTCTTGTCGAGTTCAGCTGCTGTCCACCCCAAAGTCCAGTGTATAGTATACATAAACGTTGAGAAGGTCCGGAGTCACGGGACAACATGGCCGAGTGGTTAAGGCGTCTGACTACTAATCAGATACCCTTGTGGTGCGCAGGTTCGAACCCTGCTGTTGTCGTCATGAGAGGTTTCCAAAGAGGTCGCGCGTAAAGACGTCGGCACTGTTTCGCAGTGACGGGATCCAAGAAATGGCGGGTCGCGCCGCGATTCGACATGAAGGCGCCCTTTCCATAAACCAATCGTTGACACGTTTTTGCAAAACCTTTTCCTCTCGATTTGAACGTCACTTATTCCTTGCAATGAAGACCCCCAAGGCCGCGCATGTGTCTGTTGGCAGCCTACGTACTTTCCCCCATTCACATCTTCAGCATATGCGAGAGTTCCTGTGGCCCACAAGAGCACGCAGTTTAAGGCTCAGCACCAGAATCACAAAACTAGTTCCAACGGTACATATGTCCAGAGGGCCAAGTGATGCAAGTGTCTGTTGAGTAGCCTGCACGGGTTCGGACCCTGCCGAACATGATATATTTCCGTCGTTGGCAGTGAGTATTGACTCGTCGTGAAACACGATATTTTTTCTCCTACCCACTCTTCACCCAAGCACGTTGACGAAAACGACCACATGTCCGTGTTATCGCTTTGCCCCTGTCAGCGTGGATCGCACTGCTGTTTTCTGGCCTTGATCGGGAGTGAATAACACGCGCTTTCAATCAAATCATTGCTTCGTCTCAACCATGATCTCCCAGATCGCCCTCCGCCCCCTCTCCACCCTGACTCTGCACTCGACGAATCACCGCCACCAACTCATTCCTCCCACGGTCCGCATCCAACCACGTCGCGAGCCACGGATCCAGCAACACTTCCGCCGCCGTCGCCCGCTCGCTTGGATCCACGACCACCATCTTTCTCCTCCAGCACGTGTACCCGGCGACGCCCAGTCTCGACGGCTCATCCACATCCGGACACCCCTCCCTTGCAATCATTTCCAGCGCGATATCCGGCTCGCAGTCCGCATACGGCGCCTGGCCCGAGACCATTTCCAACACCGTCGCGCCGGCCGCCCACACGTCCACCTTCGTATCGTAACTGCACGCCGTGGGCCGGCCGGTGACCATGGCCGCGGCCGCCGCGCGCGCCGTCTCGGGCGCGAGCCAGTACGGTGTGCCGACGGGCTCGTGCAGCGGCGCCGTGACCGCGGCGGCCGACGCAAAGTGCGCGAGCTTGACGTTGCCCATGAGCGTCAGGAGCACGTGGTCTGACCGCACGTCGCGGTGCACGCGGTGCGCCGCGTGCAGGAATGCCAACGCCCGCATCAAGCTGCGCGTCACATAGGCGACCGCCTGCGGCGAGATCCGCGCATCGAGGTAGTCGGCAAGACATCCGGTTCCATAAACTCAGCCACGACTCAGACTGGTTCCTGCGACAGGAACGCGCCGATCCGATCTAAAGTTGGCGATCTCTATTTCTTTTTTCTTTTTTTTTTTTTTTTTT
>GG745378.1:64069-85707 GCA_000151295.1 Allomyces macrogynus ATCC 38327 | reverse complement strand
TTCTCATCTGCACCGGAACCGTCTCCTCTCCCCGCTGCCCGCCGCCAAACGCCGCCCGTGCCACTACCTGCACTGCCCGCGCGAGCGCGCGCTCGCCTCGCTCCGCTCCCCCTCATCCACCGCCGCCATCCTTCATGGATCCGCTCTACGGCACCATCACACTGTCTTTTGCCAGCGAGGACGACGATGACGACGCCCATGTTCTCCACCGTCTCCCACCGGGCCGCGTCCCAGCGCCCGCGCGGCCCGGCCGCGCCGCGACCCCAACCGGTAACGACACGGGTGTCGCGCTGCTCTACGACCCTCCCACGCTGCTCCGCCCGGCACTGAGGCCCGCAACGGCGTCGGCAGCTGCTCCGCCCACGACGACCGTCACGTCGACGCCGCTCCCGGCCGGCCCGTTGACCGCCTCATCGTCGTCGGCCGCGACTCCGGCCTCGGGCATGGCCTCGCCGTCGATCCGTATTTCCACCTCGACCGTCATGGCTGCCGACGGCACCATTTCCAACAATACCAACAACGGGCTCAACGCGTCGCGCACCAACCTGGCCCCGATCCGACTCGTGCAGACGCTGCCGCCGCACGAGGAAACCTCGGAAACGCCGCAGTCGCCCGCCGCGTCCCCACCGCCGCCACCGCTCGCGCCGGGTACTTATCCTGCCCCGGCACCCGCGGCTCCCGCGGCTCCCGCACCTCCACCCCCGCCGCCACCAAAGGACACGCTTGCGCACCCGCCGCGCCGCGCATCCAACCCGTCGGCTGCGACGCTGCCGGGCACCGCGCCGCCGCCCGGAATGCCGTCGTCGTCGACGCACGCGTCGCTCGCGACACTGGCGACCGCCACGGAACCGCTCGTTGCGCACGCCGAGACGTTCCCGCCGTTACCGCCGCTGCCCAAGCCTGACGCGACGACCGCCGACGGCGCGCCGCTGCCGTCGGGAGCACAGGACGGAGCATCGGCCGATCCCGCGTCGGACTCGACAGCTCGCCCACCGTCCAAGTCGCCGCTGCTCACGCCGGCGACGCTTCCCGCCTGGATCCCGCAACCGCTGCGCCGGTTCATTCCGGCGCGCCCGCTGCACCGGTACCTGTGCGCCGGCGGAATTCTCGTGGGCCTCGTGATCATTGCGCTCGCGCTGACGGTCCTGATCCTTTACCTGACCTTCACCGTCCCGACCGTCAACTTCAAGACGGCCTCGCTGCCGCCGTCGTCCGACACGTCGCGCACGCCCGTGTCGGTCTCCGGGACCAAAGTCACGATTCACTGGGACCTGGTCCTGGCCGTGACCAACCCAAACAGCTTCACGCTCGACCTCTACGACGTGTCGTTCACGGCGTCCCCGCCATCCGCGCCCAACGAACAAGTCGCGTCCGGGTCCGTGCCCACCGTCTCACTCGCGCCCGACGGCGCCGAGTCCTCGCTCACGTTCCCGGTCGAAGTCCTGGCCGACGTCAAGTCGCCCGCGCAGACGGATTTCATCTTGCAGGTGCTCGGCGCGTGCGGCGCGCCGCGCGCGCTCTTGCCAAGTTCGGCGCCGGCCGCCGGGTCGAAGCTGAGCGTCGCGTACAACTTGCGCGTCGGGGTCAGCCGGCTCAAGTTTCTCGGGTACCATTTCACGCACGCGGATACGGCGCAGTTCGACTGTCCGGTGCGGCTCGATAATGTGTTGAATGACGCGCTGAACAAGGCCGTGAATACGGTCGTCGATACGATCAACAAGGTCGGCAAGGTCGTCGACGATAATATGGGGTCGATTCAGACGGGCGTTGGGGATGTCGGGAGGTTGTTGGGCGGCGGGCATTTGTGAACGACGTTGCGTGTGGTCTGTATTTTCGTGTATTTGTTTCGAATTGCCGACTTTGCGCACAACCGGGTGGAGAATGGGTGGAGAATGCATTGTCCGTGGCCTTGATGGCGTTTTTGCAGACTTTCGACACATGATAGTCTTCCGTTCAGTCTCAACTCTCATCGGCCGTTCCATTGCAATGTCACCGCACCGACACGGAAAAGGGTGAGAGATACAAAAAGGCCTGCTGATTGAGTTGCAAAGCACGTTCGACGAAGATGACACCCATAATGGGCCTGCTCCTGATCATAAATTGCCATCGCCAATATCGCCATTGTCTGTATCCTCCCACCATGCCTTGGACTTTGGACCAGCTCTGCTGATGCTCCTCATGGGTGCTGACCGTGTCCCTGAAATGGCTTCAGATGGGTTCACATTCCTGTCATTGAGCAGAGGTTCAACAATATCTGTGATGGAAAAATGTAGCACGCCATTTGGGATTGGGGCGACCTCGTCTGGTTTGCGGCGGGATGTGCGCTCATCACACATAAATTTCTTGACCATCAACAGGATTCGAGCCTGCATTTGCAGCTCCAACACTGGATTGGCGCCTGCAGCCCTAAACTGTTTTGGCTGGTATTTCGAGGCCTTAACAATGCAATGCCTTCAGCCGCGCACAGCGCGGAGCGTCCATGGGGGTCCGGAGCGTCCGCGGGGGTGCACGCTCTGGTGTTGACGGGTGACAGGGCTGCGAGACATGGCCGTTGTGCTGTTGCGAGACGCAGTTCACACGTCAACGCCTCGCGTGAAGTGCACCTGACCATGTCAATACCACAACCTGCACCTCTTCTTTTCTTCAGCCTCGGCAACCGTAACGCTCCCTACGTCCTCTCAGTCACCCGCCGAGACACTGCCCAACGCCCCAATAAGTGACACTGCCCCTCCGCACTGCGTGCGCACCCACCGACTGCTGTCTTTACCCATCGAGCCCGACCCAGAGGAAAGGAAGACATCATGTCCAAAAAATAACCTTATCTACATTGTCCGAGCACTCGCTGCAGAGAACATGGCTGATACTGATCCTCGAATGGTCGCTTGCTCGTTTTATGTGCTCTACCAGCGTGTTTCTTTGGTGGCCGCGTCCGCAACCAGACCGAGCCACCCATTCAGGCACGCGAGATCTCCATCATGTATTGCTGGCCTTATTATGAACGACCGTTCTCGCTGCCGTCCCTGAGACGAAATGGTGACGGTTCTCGGCCTCTGACATGCCCGTTAACTGGGTCGATGACTTTGCCGAGCGCGACCTGCTCGTGTCGCCGACGCACCGCGCTGACTTGTTTGCTCTGCGCGACGCATGCGTGCGCTCTGGAACTCGCCGACCCCAAGCGGTTCGCGGCGTGGGGCTTGCCCACGTGCGAGTCGCTGACTGCGCGGTTCACGAACCGAACTTACATTCACGAGACGACGCGTGGCGCGCACTGCCTGGCGACGTTCTACGACGTGCGCGTGACCGCGTGCGGCGGGGTCGAGCCAACCGACCCGTTTCCGCGACGTCTTTCACGGGTACTGACGCGCGACGACGTGCAGCGGCCCCCTGCACGCGACCAGCGCGGCGCCCGTGCCGCAGGCGTGGTTCGAGGATCGCGTCTACCTGGAACGGCGACCAGCCGTCGGTCGAGGTGTTACCGGACCTCGTCGGCGCGGGACTGCGCGTGCTGCTGTATAACGGCGACGCGGATATTATTTGCAACCATGTCGGGATGGAGAATACGTTGCGCGACATGACGTGGGGGTGGGCGGACGGGGTTTGTGGAAAAGCGGCCGCCCGCGTACGTCCCGCGCGGGGTGGGGAAGGTGGGCGAGTACTGGCGCGAGCGCGGGGTCACGTACCTGAAGGTGGACGAGGCGGGGCATATGGTCCCGTTCAACAAAGCCGTGCGGGAGTTTGCGGGTGATGGTGGATTTCGTCCGTGGGGACCTGTGAGCGCGCTGGCGCGCGTGGGTGCGTTTGGCGACGTCGAAGACTCGATTCCTTCCCGCAATCGCCGTGTTTGGGACGCTCCTTCGGGTGGGCGGGGTCGGGTCGGTGCATCGCGACTCGAGTTTGGTGTTGGTTTCTCGCACGATTTGGTGGTGGCCAAAGAGGTTCGGCGAGTCCGTTGGAAATGTCCATGTTCTCGTGCGCAATGTCCCATATATACGTTACGTTCCGTTCCCGCATTCCCGCATCATCCCCACAGCAACCTCGGGCCCACCCACCTACTTGGCGAACCGGTACTTGTCGGCAGCGGCCACAAGTTCCGGCTGCAAGTCGCGCGCCGAATGGCCCGAGAGCTGCACGATCTTGTACTCGGCCTCGGGCCATGCCTACACCAAACCGCATGCGCGCCGTTGGGTCAGTCAAAGTAATCGCGCCGCGACCCGTGACATAGGCGGTGCGCACCTTGTGCAGTTCCCACGACGTCTTGGCCGGGCACACGACATCGTACCGCCCCTGCACGATCGTGCACGGGATATGCTGGATCTTGTGCACGTTGTCGAGCAGGTGGTTGTCGGGCATGAACCCGTTGTTGACAAAGCTACGGTCACGACGTGAGCTCGTTGTGACTTCGCGAACAGAGCAAGGAGAGAAGGTCGCGTACTAGTGGCACTCGATGCGCGCAAACTGCAGCGCCCAGATATCCTCCTCGACCTTCTTGACGACTTCCGGGTCGAGCACGAGCCGCGACGTCGACATTTCCCACGCCGACCACGCCTTGGCGCACGCGAGTTTCTCGGCCTCTTTCGTGCCGGTCAAACGCCTGTAGTAGGCACCGATCAGGTCGTTGCGCTCGTTTTCGGGGATCGGGGCCACGTAGTTGTCCTAGCGACGACGACGGCGTCAGTCGAGAAAACGAGGGAGCGGAACGGAGAGGGGAGCGGACCCAGGCGTCGGGGTAGATGTGCTCGGCGCCGCCCTTCTCGTAGAGCCATTCGAGCTCGGACCTGGCGTGCGAGATGGAACAGATCAGTGACACGGAATGCGCGGAAATGTGCCGAATCAAGATCAGTACCGGCGTACGGTGAAGATACCGCGCAGAATCATGGCTTTGACGCGGTCCGGGAACTGCTGCGCGTAGGCGAGCGCGAGCGTGCTGCCCCACTAATGATTCAAACTCGGTCGTCAGCGAACAGCAGAGCGATCCGTCGGCAACAATGCGCGCGATACGAACCGATCCGCCAAACACGACCCAGCGGTCAATGTTCAAGTGCTTGCGCAGGGTCTCAACGTCGTCGACGAGATGCTGTGTCGTGTTGTCCTCAAGCGAGGCCGCACTAGGTGGGTAAGTTCCGTCAGCGGCGCGTGCAAAAGAGAGTGGAGGACGCGGGGACGTACGGCGTCGACTTGCCGGCGCCGCGCTGGTCGAGCAGGATGATGCGGTAGTGCTCCGGGTCTGTGTTGCAGGAAACCGGATCAGTCGCAGTCTCGAGAATCGCGAACCAAGCTTACACGCACAACATACCGAAGTACCGACGGTCGTTGGGCGAGACACCGCCACCCGGTCCGCCATGCAGGTACACTACAGGGTTGCCCTTGGGGTTGCCAGATTCCTCCTGTTGTCGTCATGGTCGTGATGGTCAGGTTGGGCGTCGAGAACAGGGCTCGAATTCGGCGCGACGTCGCGCACGCACATAGTACAGCTGGTGCACGTCCGAGACGCGCAGGAAGCCCGTGTTGTAGGCTTCGATTTCCGGGTAGAGGACCGCGACAGGCTGCGGGTTGGTGGTCGCCATGGTGGTTGCCGTTGTTGTCGTTCTGGTCGTCGTTGAGAGAGAGAGCGTGGATTGCACAACACGAGGCACGGTTGCAGCAGGGGCTCGGCAGCGCGTCGAGATCAGCGCAGCAGCAGCAGCGGGAGAGCGTGAGCAACTGTGGTGCGCGCGGTGGAGGAGACCAGTCGCGAGCCGGAGAGGACGGATCATGGTCGTCGTGGGCGTCGACGTGGAGAGGCAAAAAAGCTGCAGCGACGCGCGACCAGCCGAGCGTTTGGCCGCGTCACACGTGGCCCTTGCGCCTAAATCGGCAGGGACGGGAGCCCCGATCGGGATGCAGCCTGGTCAGCGCCGAGTGGCGCACGGCGTGGCGCGTGGGCGCGGCCTCTGGCTTGCCGGTGGCGCCGGCGCACCAATGAAGCGCGTGACCGATTTGCACGTGCACCGCTTCCACCGCCGCCCCCCGCTCCAACGCACCACGCGCGCGCCGCCGTCGCCCGCGTCGACTTCCCTCGACTCGGTCCTCGACGACGTTCTCGCTCTCGATCCCGCGCCGCTGACCCGGTGCACGCGACTGCTCGCACCCGCCGGCCTGCCGTCATCCCCGTCACGGCCCGCGGTGGCGGCCCGGCCAACGACTCGACACCACGCCCAAATCGCGAGTACCACCAACACCAACCAGGAGGCAGCAACCGCGCCGCCAATCCCTGCTCGCTCGTGCCAATCCTGCCGCTGCCGCCGCGCGCACACGCACGCACGCTCGTCGACGCTTCGGAAAACGTCAGCGCGTGCTCGCACCCACGCCCACCTCGCGACCGCCTGTCCCCGCTCGTCGGCCCCGCACTTGAACGGCAAATAGAAGGCCCTCGGCAACGCGCTCGATTCGCTCTCCTGCGCGCTCGATTCGCTCTCCCTGCCGAGCCCGGCCGCACGCCACTGCCCCCGCCGCGCACTGGCGCTCTCTCCACCCCGCACCACCCACCACCAACCCGCATTCCGCAAGACAAGATGGCCGCGACGGCGCTCGCCATCCACGACGACCCGCTCGCGCGCGCCGTCGTGCCGGGCGTCCCCTCGTCCACCTCGCTCTCGGCGCTTTCCACGTCCCCGGCCACCTCCACCGGCAGTTCCTCGCCCGACGACCAAGACGACCCGGACCTTGGCCACCGCGCTGAAGCCCTGCCGGACATTGCCGAGCGCGACGTGGCCTTTGCCCTCGCTGCCGCGGCCGCGGGCGACGCCGATCCCATCACCTCGATTCTCGTGGCCCAGCAGGCGCATGCCGAGGCGCTGTCGGAAGACCTGGCCTATTGGCAGCGCAAGGCCGCCGCGGCCACGGCTGATGCGGCGCGGCTGCACGCGCACGTCGCGCACTTGCAGCACGCCGAGTATAAACTTGCCGCACACGTCCAGGCGCTCGCGCGCGACCGCGACGCGCTGACGGCGGCCGTGCGCGAGGCCGCGGCGACGGCGATGCCCGTGGTCGCGAACGGGGTCGTCGAGAATGGCACAGCACCGGTGGTCATGGCAAAAGATGCAGCGCAGAGCAACGTGGCCCCGACGGCGGCGGCCAACGCCACCGCTGCCACTGCCGCATCGGCACCGTCCACCGCCGCAAAGTCCGCAGCGCAGCCGCCCGTCGTCATGGTCTCGGTCGACCGCGCCGACGTTGCCGACATTGCACGCGCGCTGCACGCTGTCGCGCAATCCGCGGCCAACGACGACGACGATCCACGGACGAACACGCTCGCGCCCCCGCCGACCCCGCTCGCCGTGACTGACGCTGACCGCGCCGACCCGACGACCGTCGTCCGCGCGGCCGTCGCCGCCCTGCGGCACCTGGACCACCGCCGTCGGCAACTGCGCGCCGACAATGCCGATCTCGCTGCGGCGCTCGAAGAAGCGGCGGCGCGCGTGGACGACGGCGAGGCGCGGCTGCACCGTGCGGCGGAAGACGTCGCGCAATTGGAGGACCTGAACAAGGCGCTGATGGAGGAGAATGAGGCGTTCCAGCGGCTGCTTTCGGAACGGACGATGGCGGGGGAGCTGTCGTTTGTGAAACCGCCCGTCGCCGCCGCGCACGTGAGCCCCGTGCTTGCGCCGGCCGTCGCCGCGTCGGCCACGGCCATGGACCAGCTGTCGCTCGCCGAGGAGATTCACGTGGTCAAGGAATCGCAAGCGGGCGACAAGGACGATGAAGTCGCCCGGCTGCAGGCGGAGAACCGCGCGCTGCAGTTATACATTGAGAAAGTGCTTGCGCGGCTCATGGACCATCCGGATCTCGCCGCGTTGCTCGCGCAGGATTACGCCGCGGCCGGTGCGGCTGCCGGCGCGGCGCCTGGCGCGCGTGCGCCTGCGCCGTCGACGGCCGCGTCGTCGGCTGCTGCAGCGAGTCTGGCGCGCAGGTCGCGCGGGTCCGGGAACAAGCGGTTCTCCTGGATGCTGCCGGCACGCACGTCCATCAGTATTCCCGGAACCAAGTCGAGCTCGAGCCGGCACCATCGCCATGCGGATCGCGATGCCGCGATTGGTGAGAAACCGCCCGCGCCCGCCGCCACGACCGCCGCTGCAAAGGCTCCGGCGGCGGCCAACGGGACCGATCCGCGCGCGTCGGTCACGGCGCTCCCGCTGCTCGCCGACGATATGCCCGCGGCCGTGGCGGCGGCGCTGGCCGAGCGCGGAACGGGCAAGCCGCAGCCGCAGGAAGCAGAGACGGAGAACGTGGACCTGTCGGTGTCGGTGGACGTGCTTTCGCCGATCCCGCCGCCGGTCGCGCCGGCCGCCGTCGAGGAACTGCCGCCGTCGGTCGCGCAGGGCGCGCCCAAGAAGAGTTTGGCGGCGCGTGCGCGTGCGGGCGGGCGCGCGTTGAGTTGGATTCGGTAGACGAAGGCGCGAAGAGACGCGCAAGTCGAATTTTGCGTGTGACCAGGCCCGGTTTTGGTCGACGCTGTCTTTTGTCTGGCCTGGCCTCCCGTTTTGCTGTTCCTGTTGTCTTTCCCTGTCCATTGCTCGTTTGCGATCCACTGTTGTCGCGCTGTCTTTTCTTCCTTTTCCCTGCCACTTGCATACCTTGTGCCGTTCTCGTCATCGCGGTCGGCAACTCGCGCCCGCCGTCGACCCCTCGCCTTAAAGCGTCGTGCCATGCGCATTGCCGTTCCCGCGACGACGTCCATCGTGTCTACAGAATTTATCAACATGTTGTCATCTGTGCCCATACGCCCTCCGTGCACTTTCCAAAACCAAATCTCTGACTCCTTTCCTACAACGCCTCGATCCGGCGCACCAACCCATCCACGCGCTCCTCCAACGCCGCCACATTCGCGGCCACCGTATCCGCATTCGCGACGGCCGCCTTCTCCAACCGCGCGACCGCATCGCTCAAATCCCGCACGGCCCGATCCGTGCGCGCCTGGTCGGCCACCAGCCGGCGCAGACCATCCGCAAACATGCCGGCCTCGGCATGCAACGTGTGCAGCGCCTGCAGCCGCGCCAACACCCGCGGGACGACTGGCACCAGTGGGTCCATCTTATCCACGAGCGCGTAGAGCGCCTCGACCTTATCCACCAAATCGGCGCGAATCGGCTGCTGCTGCGTCGGCGAACCCCCGCCCGCCGCGCGCGACGCAGCCAGTGGCCCGGCAGCGAGCGCGGCAAGTTCCTCGTTGACGACCTTTAACTGCCGCGCGAGCGCGTCGAGTTGTCGCGGCTGCGCTAGGTAGGACACGTGCGTTTCGAGCCGCGCGATCGTGGACGCGAGTGGGTCCCGCGGAACCAGTTCCGGCTCGAGCGTGTGGCCGACGACGCGCTCGAGCGCGTGCACGCGCGCGTCCATGTCGGCCAATTTCGACGACCGGACCAGCGCCGACGTCTCGGGCGTGTAGTAGAGCTCGTAGGTGACCGTGTTCGGCGGCAAAGGTCGCCGGCGCGCCGGTTGTGGGCGGATCCGCGTCGTTCCCACCGGGCGCCGACGCCGACGACATGCCCGACGACGTCATCGCCGGCGAACCGGGCGGCGTCACGCCGCGCTGGAACGTCGGTCCGCCGGCAAGCGCCGACTCGCGGAAACTCTTGATATGCTCGAGCACGCGGCTCGCGAGCTGGTGGTCCTTGACCCCGGCCGACGTGCCGAGTGGCGGGGTCGAGAGTCCCGCAGCGGCGCGCGCGCGCGAGTGGAATTCGTCCAAGTCGCGCTCGAGCGCGGCGAGTTGCGCGACGGCCTCGGCGTACCGGCCGGCATCGCCCGCGTGTCCGTTCGCCGTCGGGTTCTGGATGTCCTCGGCGAGTTGCGCGGCCTCGGCCTGCAGGCGCGCGAGACGTTGCAGCGGCGGGACCCGCGCGCGCGCGCGCCTCAGCGCGTCGACGGCGGATTGCGGGTAAGTGCGGTAGGCGCGGCGGGCGCGCGGCGAGCGTGTCCGAGACGTCTTAGACATAAAAGGTGGATCAGTTTCAGAGCCGGCATGCGACGACCGGAGATCAGAATGGGTACCGGCATCGGTCGCATCGACGCCCGCATCGGCAAACTTATTCTGCGGCCAGCTTTCAACGACAGCCGCTGCCGGACGACAACGTCGGGGACTGCGTCGGCGTCGGCGTCGGCGGGCAGGACGGGTGCGTCGGTGCCGCCGTTGACAGAGTCGTCGGCGAGTTGCAAAAGCGACTCTTCGGCGAGATGGTCGTGGCGGTCGAACCGCCGGGCTCCACCGGAAGAGGGGTTGCGCGCGTCGGCCGGGGACGCGGTCGGGGTGTCGGGCGTCTCGTAGACGTCGGGCTGGTCACGCGCCTGGGGTGGAGAGGGGTGGAGGGTGAGGGGGTGGGATTGAGGGGCGAGGGGGAGAGCGGAGATGGGTGTGCGTACAATGTCGGGTAGGCGGTCGTACTTGGACGACATGGTTGGTGCTGGCGATGGTGGGGGGTGCGGAGCTTGATCCAAGGGCGCAGAGTCGGGTTCTTGCGGTCGCGGGCGGGCGGGCGGGCGCGTGGAGTGCAGCAAGTCGCGGCGCGGCGGTTCGTGTGAGATGCTGGTCGTCGTGGTCGGCCGCGGCGGCAATGGCGCTGTCGTCGGCCCGTTCCCGGCAATGCGATGCGGCACGCGAGTGCGGAGCGGCTGCGTGGCAAATAGAGGTATAAGGCGTGCAAATAACGGCATCGCATCGCACCATCACGCTATTCGCCACGAAGCGCCGGCTGCCTGCCATGAACTTCATTAGCCGCGCTGCCCACGTGTGCCGTGCCGAGGCGTCGCGCCCGCCTTCCGACGAAACAGAAAAGGGAACCAACCAACCGGCCTGGTCGCCACGCACGCCGCCCCTCCCCACCGACCGACCCACCCCCGCCCCCCACACGACGCTGCTGCGGCCAGCCCTCTCTCCCCTCCGTTCTCGCGCTCAACTCGACCCTGCTGGCTGCTGCCGTGCGCGCGTGCTCCCCTGCCTGGCGTCCTGCTCGCCCGCCCTCCGCACGCCCCGCGAGCGCCATCTCCCAGGCCCCGACTCCCCGCGCCCGCACGAACGCTCGCGCGGCAACCCGCAGCTTCTTTCATTACCTCCTCCATCTTTCGTCGGCGCCTCCTCGCCCCCCGTCCACGACGCCCGGCGCGCGCTGCAATTGCGCTTCCGTTCTCTCTCGCGCGCGACCGACCAACTCGACCGGCGAACCCGACCCGACGAACCGATACGCGTCGTCGCCTGCGAGTTCTCTCGACGACGCCCATTCCCGCTCGCTAGCACGACCACGACACCATGGCGTCCATCGCGAAAAACTTTGGCAAGTTCCGCCAGGCATGTAGACCATCTCGCGAGCGCTCCCGCGATGGAGGATGGAGGCGGTCGCGTCTCCCGTCGTGGCGTGGGCGGTGAAGCGACCCGCGGCGCTGCGGCGGCCTGCTGCTGCGGCTGTCTGGCGACACGCGCGCTTGTGCTCGTTCTCGCCAAGGCCTATGCGCGCCTTGATGAACGCGCGCATGGATGGGCGCAAACGAGCCGGGCGCACAAGCGTCCGCCCGCCGGGACCCGTGGTGGGAACCGCCGCCCTGGCACACTTTGCTTGTTACTGTGCGACCAACTGGAGACTGACTCGACAGAGCGCGCCACCAATCTAGTGGACGAACGAGCGGCTCGGGCACGCCGGCCGCACCGAGACGACCGTCGAGTTCAAGCAGCTCGAGCGGCAGACCGATGCGCGGCGCGAGGCCGTGGAGCGGATTCTCGCCGTGTCTGACAAGTATGCGTCGACGCTCGGTACGTTTACGATGCCGCTCTGCGGTTGGGCAACGCAGGAGACTGATGAGAATGGAGTAATACAGACGCGAAGAAGGTGACGGGCGCTGGTATCAACGAGGAACTCGTGCCGCAAATCGCACTGGGCGCGACGTTGCTCGACCTCGGGTCGTTGATGGGCGAGAAGACTACCTACGGCCACGACCTGATTATTGTTGGCGAGGCGCAGGATAAGCTGGGCGCGTTGCAGGCGACCTACGTACGTTTTATTTCGGACTGCGACGGCAGGGTACATTGGGGCGACGATGGCTCACCGTCCGACGCACGCTGGGCGCTGGTGTAGTTGACGCGACTGCGTGCCGGGTTCCTCGCTGACCTCGAAGAGTACGTGCAAGAGTCGCAGCGATACAATGTACGCTCTCTTTTCTGTTTCCCTCCCACGCGCGCATCGAGCACGTCCTGACCCGTCGCGGCCATCCAGGAACTGAAACGCAAGCTCGAGTCGCGCCGCCTCGACTACGACGCCAAGCTCGCCAAGGTGCAAAAGTCGAAAAAGGAGAAGCCCGAGCTCGAGGAGGAAGTGCGTGCCGCGCAGTTCAAGTACGAGGAGTCGATGCAGGACGTCGAGAACCAAATGGTCTACCTGTCGGAATTCGAGGTACGCTCGCATGCTCTCGTTGCGCGCAATCCAAACCGCCCGAATCCTAACCTCCCGGAATGCAGCAAGGGCACACGTCGATCCAGGACCTTGTCGCCGCGCAACTCGAATACTACCAGCAATGCGCCGACCAACTGATCGCGTTGCAAGCCAACCTCGGCGTGCCCCCCGCGCCGGGATCCACCATCTCGTCCACCTCCGGGTCGTCACGCACACGCGTGGGCCCCCGCGCTCGTCGTCGACCGCGCCTCACCCAAACCGACCACCATTTCGCGCTCGCGCGCGGCGCCGCTCTCGGCGTCCAACTCGCGGCACGACCTGGTCGGACAGCGCCCCTCGCGACTCCCGCAAACGACCCCCCTCTCGGCGTCGCCGCCGGCCCGAGCTAACCTGTCGCGAGAACCCTCGCACGAACCGGCTTGCCCGCGGGGTCGAACGGCCCAGTTTCTCGGCGCGGGGGCCCCCGCCGGGGGCCGCCTACTGAAACCGGGGGCCGCCGGGCCCGTTGGGTCTGCGCGGGTGCGCCTCCCGCGACGCCGAGTCCGTTTGAGGAGCGGCCGCCGCCTATCGTGCGTCGTGCGCCGTCGCCGCCGCCGGCGCCGCCGGCAGTCCCGGACGTGCGGCTGGTGCGGGCCACATTTGATTTTGATGGCGAGTCGAGCGACGAGTTGTCGTTGCGCAAGGGGGATGTCGTGCAGGTCGTCGAGGAGGTATCGGAAGGGTGGTGGATTGGTGAGCGCGGTACGTTTTCTCATCTGATGCATGTCTCGCCTGGAGGATCGTACACTGACACCGGTTTTGTTCTTGTCAACGTAGACGGCGTGCGCGGCATGTTCCCGTCCAACTACACCGAGCCCTACACGCCCGAACCGGCGCCGCGGCCCGTGACGACCTCGGTTACCGGCCGGTCGACCAAGTCCGCGCGGTCGATGCACTCGGCGTACAACGCGCCGCCGCCGCCCGCGCCGCCCGCGGCCGCTGCCGGGTTCCGGTCGCTGCCGCCGGCCATGGCGCGGTCCTACTCGACGCCCGTGGTGAGTAGCGCGGCGGCCGTGTGCAGCACGTGCGGGTGCGACGAGTTCAAGGCGAACGTATTCAAGCCGCAATCGTGCAACAATTGTTTCCACCAGCACTGAGCAAGTGCGGATGGGTGGGCGATGGTGTTTTGAGCGCAATTTCTTCTCCCCACACTTTCATTCTTTTTCATGATGGCAATCCATTTGGCGGGTTTGGTAAGGAGGACGACGGCGATGATGGTGGCTTGGTGTTGCGTGTTGCAGTTGCGCTTGGGCCCCTGACATACAGCGATCCGCTTTTGACCACTTCTTGCCCAGCAACAAAGGCGCGTCCGGCGCGCGCGCAGTCATTCCTCGTCGAGCGCGAGCTGGGGTTGAGGTTGGTCAGGTCCACTGCCGGTCGAGGTCGACGGCGTTGCAGTCGCCCACAGACCATCGGAAAAACGCTCACGTGCGTTGTTCTTTGGGGCGTCGGCATGAACTTCCGGCCTGTTTCGTCTTTCGGATGTGCGTGTTTCGTGCTGTTTCGGGTTTCGCTCCGATGCTCGTTTCGACACGCCATCTCCGCGCCGTTTGGGCGAATTTTGTCCTCTCTCTCACTTCCAACACTGGCTTGTCGTTGGGCTCCACCCTCGTCTCCACCTTGATCGACCTTCTGCTCGAATAACCCCGCGGGGCCTTTGCACGCCGGTCAAGGGTTCCGGCAACTGAATGAACAAGGGCCGACGACCTCGACGTTGACCCAACAGGCTTGGACCGAGGACCCAGCACCGGCCGGCCCGCTTCGCGTGCTCTTTCTCGGCCTTTCGACGTTGTTCGCGGCGCGATCGCGGCATCTTCGGCACCGGCTCGTGCGGTCTGCTGAACATCACGACCTCACGCAAGTGCCGCGGCCGGCACTCGTCTCGCCCACGACCACAACCACGCCGACCACAGCGGCCAACCCGACCACAGCGGCCACCACGTCCCGCGGCCACTGCGACCGACCGGCGACCACTCTCCACGACTCCACCATGACCCGCGGGCGGAAATGGGTCACGTCGACGGGCCTGACCGTCTCCGACATTTCGCTGCTCAACGAGTACGCGGCGCCCGAGGCGATGGTGGCCATGGCCGCGAGTCTCGCCCTCTCGACCCTAATGCTCCTGCTAGCCATAACGCGGCTCATCAAGCACCGCACGGCGTTCCACGCGGGCGTCGTGCTCGGGTGCCTGGCGTTTTCCGTCAACGACGTGTGGTTCTTTGTGGTCTTGGCGGTGCAGGAATTACCGGTACGACGCTGCACGGCCTTTCGCAGCGCACCAATCACACCCACGCGGCCGTATATTCATGACCTCCGTCCGACCGTATGTAGAACTCGTTTGAACTCGTGCGCACCCTGTCCCCCGCGCTCGCCGCCGCGCAAATCGCCGGCCTCTCGATCTCGCGGTTCCGCGTCTTTGCGGCCACCGCGCACGCGCGGTGGTACTCGTCGCGCGTGCGGCACACGCTGCTCGCCATCAACTACGCCGCGGCTGCGGCCGCGCTCACTGTGCTCGCGTGGTCGTTTGTCGGGATCGACATGCACGCGCCAATTCTGACAGACCCGGCGCGGAAAGCCGCGATTTTGGCGGTTGCGGGGATGTCGGTCGTGATTGATGGCGTGCTGACGGTGGTCAGTTTGCGGATTGTGTTGCGGATCCGCGCGGAACTGGATGAGTCGATGGGGAATGGGGTGGGGAAGGTGGAGAGTAGTGGCAAGTGGCGGAGGAGGAGGGCGAGGCGCGGGTTGGTGAGGAAGATTTTGGTCGCGTTGTCGGCGATGCTGGTGTTTAGTGTCGCCGGGATGGCCGTGTACGGGGTGTCGAAGACGGTCGTCGGTGCGTTCTTCTCGCAGTGCGCGCGCGTGTGCGGATGACGGCGGAGGGAGCTAACGCGAGGTCTTGACTGGCGAATGTAGGGCACATGGTTGCGGATATCTTCCCGCGATTGTACTGTTTGGCCGCGATGGTCGAGTGGTACTTGGTCGTGGATCTGGTACGTTGCTTGGCGCCCAACTCGTCCGCAGGTGCAAAGTACTGACGCGCGCGCACTTTCTCCACCCGATCATGTAGGTCAAGGACAAGCCGACCGGGTCATCGTCGTCGTCGCACTATGCCACGACCATAGCGCACCACGGGTCCCACGCGATGACTGCGACCGTCGACCAAGCGGGATCCTGTACGGCGCGCGTGGTCGCTCCCGCCCACCGTTTCGTCTACTCACGCTCGCAATACTTAGATTCGCGCGGCACCGTCTCTGCGCCGATCCCGCCGCCCGCGTACGTCCCACCACCGCCCGCGGCGCCCGCGTACGGGATGGCCCCGTCCCCATTACCACCCGCCGCGGTGGATATTCCGCTCGTCTCGCCGCCGCCACGAACGTACTTGCAGAGTAATGTGCCCATGGGCGGGGTGGCGCAGTTTCGGCCGTTGCCAAACAATGGAGGAAGCTGCAGGCCAGCGTGGGCGAGTGAGCGTGGAGTAGGATCGGGAAGTGGTGGGTATTATGGATAGATATGCTTATGTTTGGCGCGCGTAATGTGTTGGAGGCCAAGAAGAGGCCAGCAATTTGACAAGCGTTGAGTGGACAAAACACATCCCGCAACAAAAATGGCAAAAATAATCTCCTTGTCGAACTTGAAGCTGCAGCTAAACACAAATCTCTTGATCGACAACAGCAGGGTTCGAACCTGCGCACCACAAGGGTATCTGATTAGTAGTCAGACGCCTTAACCACTCGGCCATGTTGTCCAGTCAATTTCGACTTGCGGAAATTGTACAAAAAGTTTACATATACTGCTTGCGCAAATGTACTGTTGACCGGCTGAATTTGACCCGGATGACGTGGGGCGCCATTTCTTGACCTGCTGTATTTAACCCTTCCAGAAATCTGACCCATTGGCATGTCAACTCTGACCATCTTCCCCCCCCCCCCCCCCCCTCTTTCAGCATGGCCGCCCGCCCCTTCACACCATCGCACCAACTCAGCTACGTCGGCGCAATCCCGCGTATCGGCAGCAGCAAGGTCCTGTGCTCATTCCACCGACATGCAGGTGTGCCTGACAGCTTGGGAGCTTGCCGAAACTTTTGGTGACGTTGGGGGCGTGCTGGATCGACCCGCACGGGACGTTCTGGCACCGCGTCTTGTATTTTATCAACGCTGGCAGCGTCTCTTTGGCGTCAGACGCCCGAAGTACTTCGCGGCCCACCGGCCCAATGGACCCCGGCACGATACGGCACATGTTCACACGGGCACGCCAAATGTATTCCAATCTGCATCTCTTCTCCCGTGGCGCTGTTCACCCAAACAACCGCAGCTTGCCGACCTTGGCCTGCTGCTTCGCCAACCGCTCGGCCTCGCGCTTCTTGCGCTCACGTCCTCCTTGCGCACGCGCTCCTCCTTGACGCCAAACAACGAGCTGAACAGCTCCTCGACCATCTCCTCGTGCCAAATCTGCGGCGCCAAATTGCCCGTCGCGACAAGCGACCGTTCGCTGCCACCCATCCCGCCGACCGCCGCCGACCCGGCTCCGGGTGCGGGCTTGTAGTACGGCGCGACGGGCATCGGCGCCATGAAATGCTGCAATTTCTCGTGCGGCGCGAAACGCAACTTGCGGCCCTTGGACGCGCGCGTGTCGACGGCGCGCTTCGTGCGCGATGCGGCGCGCATGGTCGCGACGTGTGCGGCGGCCGCCGACGGGTTCGTCGCGAGCTTGCGGTCGATCACTTCCTTGAGCAGCACTGAGTACCAGTCGGTGTCGTCAAAGATCGACGGGACCGGGTCGATGCGAATCGTCTTGGATGCCGCGGCCGTCTCGGCCGCCGACTCGAGGTCACGCTCCTTGCCGCCGGTCGTGGCCACGGTGGTGGTGCGGGTCGAGCCGGCGTCGGGCGCGCGCAGGGTCAGGATGCGGTACTCGGCGCGCTTGATCTGCGTCCGCTTCACGAGGCGGTCGCGGTCGCTCAAGACCGACTCGAGCTGGTGCGCGAGCGACGTGTTGATCGCCTTGAACTTCTTGGTCAGTGGGACGCCCGCCGTTGCGCTCACCTTCTCGTGCCATTTTTCGAGCGCGTCGGCGCGGAACGCCTGGAACCTACAATTCAAGCACATGGGGCGTCAGGTCGGTGCCCAGGGGTGTCAGGTCGGTGCCCATCACCGCAAAACCAAACTCAGCGCGCGCGTACCCGTCCTGGAACTCAGCCACCGCCGCCCACGTCTCATCCATCGTCTTGCGCTTACCGAGCTTCGGCACGTCCTCGCCGAGCGCACGCTGGACCAGCGGGTTCTGGTCGACCAGCACCTGCTGCGCCGTCGTGACACTGCCCGCCACATCCAAGAGCGTCGTCTGCGCGGCCTCGAGCGCGTCCTCGTTTCCGGCTGCGAAATCGGAAAACTCGTCCGGGTCCGGAAACCGGTTCGCGATCGCAATCACTTTTTGCAGCCGGATGCGCAGGTCGAGCAGTGCGTCCCACAGTTCCTACGTCGCGGGAGGAACGTGGGTGAGCTCGGAATCGAGTGGGGAAGAGGGGATGAAGGGGAAACTTACCATTTGCGCCTTGATATGCGCGCCTTTTTCCGCGTCGGTGCCCGCGGCATCGGCCGTGTCGAGCGCCTTGCGCGTCAGGTTCTCCTCGCGCGGCGCCGGTTCCTCGTCGTTCTCGGCGTCACTGCCGCTCGCCTTGTCGTCGTCGCTCGAGTCGTCGGACCGGCCAAACGCCTCGGCCGGCTCGTAGTCGCTCATATCCCCATCGAGCCCTCCGGCATCGCCCCAATCCAAACCGCCGGACGCGGACTTGCCCGACGGCGCGCGGAACACGAGGTCCTCGGTATCGCTCGCGTCCCCCTCATCGTCACTCTCCTCCTCGTCGTCGTCATCGTCATCGCTCGCGTCCGAAAACACGGCCTTGCGGCTCACACTCCGACCCGCGTACTTGCCATGCTCGTCGATCGGCGCGGCTACGGCCGCGCGCAGGGCTGATTTGCCGACGGCCGCATAGTGCGACCGGTCCCGCTCGTCGTCGCTGAGATCGTCGTCGTCGGACCCGCGGAAGGCGGCGGATTCCGGGTCGAGGTCGACGGGTTTGGTCGAGTCGAGGAAGGACAAAGCCGCGGCGAGCGAGCTACCGGGCTTATTGGGTGCGGATGATTTCGAGGGCATAATGTTGGCCGCAAGTGAGGTATGCTGGTGGTCGTGGTTGGATGGAGTTTGGTGAGGATGGCGAGAAAGGAGGGCGAGAGGGCATCGTGGTCACGTCAACGCACATGACTCGTTGCCGCGGCAGAAAGTGGCTGGAGTAAAATCAATTTCAGCAATCTCACACAAATCCGCGAGCGAAGGGCGGAATCCACCAAAAGTGATCGACGACGGCAGGGTTCGAACCTGCGCTCCAGAAGGAATCCGATTAGTAGTCGGACGCGTTAGACCACTCCGCCACGTCGTCCGATGGTTTTGGCTTCCGCCAATGAAAAGCCGAAAAAACTGAATAAGTACCACTGTGCCAGCACTGCAGATCGCGGTCACCTGCCTCTCCGCCCTCGAGCGCGCCCCAACCTTTCCTCCTTCCTTGCATGACCACCCACCTCCTCTCTCCCCACTCGCCAAGTCTGCAGCCACCATCAACCCAACCCACCCACCCACCCACCCACAATGCTCCCGAACCCGCTCAACCTGCCGCGCTGGCTCGAAGAAAACAAGCACCTGCTTGCCCCGCCCGTCAACAATTACTGCGTCTACCGCGGCAACGACTTTATTGTGATGCTGGTCGGCGGACCCAACAAGCGCACCGACTACCACATCAACCCGACCGAAGAATGGTTTTTCCAAGTCAAGGGTGACATGTTGCTCAAAGTGGTCGAATCCGACGGATCCTTCCGCGACGTCGTCATCAAGGAGGGCGACATGTACCTGTTGCCGCCGGACACGCCGCATAACCCCGTGCGGTTTGCCGATACGATTGGGATCGTGATTGAGCGGCCGCGGCCAGCGGGGAAGAACGGTTCGTATGCGCGACGCGACGCGATTTGGAGTGGTCGGGACGGCGAGTGGGATGCTGATTCGATGCGATGTCGGCCATAGATGCGCTGAGATGGTACTGCTCCAACTGCAAGGCCATCGTGCACGAAGACTCGTTCTACTGCGTGGATCTCGGCACGCAGCTCAAGCCCGTCATTGAGCAGTACGCGCAGACGCCGGCGCTGCGCACGTGCAAGAAGTGTGGCACCGTCAACGAGGCCAAGTAAAGGTCACGGAATGCGGCGCGCGCGAGTCGCGGTCGTGAGGACGTCGGGAGAAAGTCGTTTTTGGTTGCTGTTGCATAGTAGGGTGGTGCGGAGCGCGGCGCGGGTCGCGACGATATCGAATGTACAGACACTAGCGTTTTTGGAGAACCCTGTTCCCGAGAGTTGACGGGAGAAACGCGCCAAGAGAACAATGTTTTATGTACAGATATCGAACCGCAACCAAAGACACGCCCAAACGATCCCGACCACCCTCGCTCTAATCCTGGGTCCCGACAATATGCTTTTCGCGCTCCGGCACGCGCGGGCGCACCAAATCCGGGTTCTTGGCGTGTTTGCGCACATTGTTATCCTTTTTCTTGCGCGCATCGAGCATGACGCGCTTCAAATGCGCGGCATTCTTGATGGCTTTCGGGACCTTGCGCGACTTGACGATCTTGCGCACGCCGTCCAAGTGCTTGTACTTGTCGACGACCGCGTGTGCGGCCTCGACGCTCGCCTTTTGCCGCGCGTTCATGACGCCCGTCGTCGCGGCCGCCTCGGCCTTCCACAGCCGAATGTTGCCGTCGTCCGACGCCGACAGCACGTACTTGGCGTCCATGGAAAACCGGACCGCCCACAGCCGCTGCATGCGTTTCGTGTGGTAGACGTCGCGCGAGTGGCCCGATTGCACGTCGTAGATGCGCAGCGTCTTGTCGTACGCGCCGGTCACGAGCTCCTTGCCGGTCGGGCTGAAATCCAGGTCGAGGACCGCTGAGACGTGGTCCTTGAAGATGTTGACGGCGCGGTCGAGATTGCGCATGTCAAAGTAGTAGGCGTTGTGGTCTTCGTTGGCGACGGCGAACCGGTAGGGTTCCATGGGGTTCCAGCAGACGGAGTTGGAGGCCAGGTCGAGCAACAGCTTCTTGAGCGGCTGCGACATGCGCGTGTCGTAGAGGATGATGGCGCGATCGGTCGAGGTGGACGCAAAGACGGACGTTTCCGTGTGGTTAAACCGGATCGACGAGACGGTGTCGGTGCCCCACGAGTAGGTCTGCACAGGGTTCGACCGGTCGTGGTCCCACAGCTCCACGGCAACGCCCGCCGTCGCAAACATGTTTTGCCGGCGGTGGTGGTCGAGGGCGTTGAAGGCGTTGCGGCCAATGAACGTCGACACGGGCGTGGTCGGGTCCGGGTGCGCGTCCTCGTCGGTATCCGTCGACCACAGTTTCACGACGCGGTCGGTCCCGCACGACAGGAACGAGTTGGACGACGGCACAGCAGCGATCCCCTTGACGATCCCCCTGTGCGCATTGGGGATCGCCAGGGTCGTCTTGCGCTGCGCCAGCGACCAGATGCGCACTTCGCCGTCGGCCGACCCCGAATAGAGACGGTCGAGCACAGTCGGGTGCTTGGCCATGGCGTAGACGCCGTCAACGTGGCCGGAGAGCGCGTCGACAAAGGGCTTGGCCAGCATGCGCTCAACCTTGGCGGCAGCGACGGCGCGCACGTACTCGCGGCCCTTTTCAAAGGGGTGCAGCGCCGGGTCGAGGTTGCGCTGCTGCTTGTAGAGGTCGCCGACCGTGTCGCGCGTGAAGGCGGCCTCGGTGCGCGTGATGGCCTTGACTTTCATGGTGGTGCGAGATGCGGATGCGGTGCAGGTCGGAGCTGGGGTGCGGCGGGCGATGGTGGCAGAGGCCGCAGGTGCGTGGCGCGGGCGGCGATGCGCGGTGCCGAAGCAGTGCGGCGACTGGTATTGATCGGGCGGTGGCGGTGTGCGCGTGCTCGTCGTCGTCGTCGTCGTCGTGCTGCGTCCCAGCGCCGCAGGCGAGGGGGGCCGTGTTGATGCAGGCACGTGGCAGTGCGTGACACGTTGCGCGCGCCGAGTGTCTCGCGCCGGTGTCTCGCGCTCCCACCTCGGCCAAACGGCCGGCGCTGAATGTGAAACCGCGCCGTCACCGCCGCCGCG
>GG745378.1:25407-45162 GCA_000151295.1 Allomyces macrogynus ATCC 38327 | reverse complement strand
CCGAAACGATTGAGCACTGTCGAGCCGCCACTCCGTAAGCTTCGAACGGTGCGCGTCACGCAGCGTCTGCCGCCGTTACATCCACCGGGTTGCTAAAACGTTGGTGCACGCGGCAGAGGACGGCAGATGTCTTCGTGGGTATCGTAATTTGAGGCCCATCGCGCTTTCGCGTCTTTCGACGTTCATTCGCATTTCGCTGTTCATTCGTGATGTTACGACGCTCTTCCGCGCCTTTTCGTCAACTTTCGGTGTTCATGATTGAAATGGTACACGTGAGGCTGATCAGCCAATGGCTTGAGCGACCACGAAACAAAGCATCAGCCTGCGCTCAGTTTCGCCACTGCCGCACCTGACTGTTATCCAACGGCCAGTCGAGGAACACGTTGTCGACCTCGTTTTCGACCTCGTTTTCGCAATCTGGCGGAACCACGGCAGGCTCGATGCTCCCGCAAACCGTCCCGCGTGAGCCTGGGCGGCCCATGATGAGCCGCAGCGTGCGGAGGAGAAGTGAAGCCCGACGCCGCCTCTCCGTTTCTTGATGAGCACCACCATTGCCCCTCCGTTGCAGCTGGAGAAGTCGTGCAAAGAGTTGCATGAGCCAGCTGTGCGCGTGGATTGTTCACGACGCGCGCGTGTGCTCTTCGTTGGCGCTGCTGCAACTGCTTCAAGACCAGAAACAACCTCACCCCTGCGCGCGGCGACCTGGCCGTGTCTGGCGATACTCAGCGTGGACCTGCGCCCTTCTCGTTCACTCTGGTTTGGCATCGGATCCTGGACCGACACAGACCAGCACCGCCCCTTGGTTACCCACAGCGCGAAAGACGAGATCAATCTCTCATCGTGATCAACAGCCGCTCGACCGCAACCGCACGCTCGCCGACGCCCGAACTCAGGTTCAATAGACGATTCAAGAATAGACCAGTTCATGTCTGCAAGAAGGCGACACTAGACTTGCCGATTTAGTCGAGCTGATTCGCCACGACGGGTGCTGTGACTTGCTGCCGTCCACGACCCGCTGTGTGCCGCGACCTGCCGCGTCCACGACCTGCTCGCTCTGCGTCGAACGAACTCGCCAGACTCGTCTTCCTTGAGGGGCTGTTCTCCACCGTGTTTTTTGCACCGTATCGCAGACACCATGGACGCTGCTGCCTTGTCGCCGCTGCCGACGCCTGCGCGGTCCGACTCGCACGTCCCGCAAGTTCCGCCACGACGTCCGGCCCATTTGTTCCATTTGATTCATTGATTCAACTTTTTGGGCACTGACCATGCTTCTCCACCGTGTAGGCGGGTCCAAGGGCGTGCAAACCGCACCCAGGAACAGGACAGCGATGCCCGTATCGACGCGCAACCCATCCAACACCCCTTCGTCGCCGGTTCCGTTTACCCTGCCTGAATTCCAATTCGAGGCCAAACACGGACGCTACCGTGTGCGCGCCGCCGCGGACCCGGTTACGCGGGTCGGCGGGTCCCGTACGCCGCGCTCCATTTTCGCTGACAATGACGACGATCTCGGCAGCGTGCTCGAGGAGTCCTCGATGCTCGGTTCCGTCGTGCGCGCCGCGCAGCGTGCAGGTGACGACGGTCCATGGCCGGACCGTGGAGTACTGGGCTCGTCGCCCTTGGCGCGCGGGAACGCGCTCGCGCCGCCGAAGCGCCGCGACGACGAGCTGAGCGCCATGTCAGCCGACACGGCGTACGGGTCGCTGCCGGTCACGCCCAACATTGGACTTGATGCGCGTGCTGGACGCGATGCGGTTCCACTGATTCTCGAGCCCGAGCCCGAGTCTGCGTCGCTGTACCACCCGCTTGGCGACGCCGACGACGCCGACTATGCCTCGCGCGCCATTTCCCTGGCCCTCCCACCATCCTCGACGCTCGGCCGCAGCGGTAGCGGCCGCACGGGCGTCATTTCCCTCGCGCTCCCCGCATCTTCGACCCTCGGCCGCCCCGCCGCACCCCCACCTCCACTCCCGCGCACCGCCACCGCCGACCTGTCGCGCGCCACGTCGCGGTCCACCCTTCCAACCACCGTCATCGACTCGACGCTCCCGCGCACCGTGCTCGACGGCGCGGCGCGTCCACCGACCATGGCCACGACGCAAGCCACGTCGACGCTCCCACGAACGCTGCTCGACAGTACGCTGCCGCGGTCGTCGCTGCTGGGTCCACCGCCGCCGTTGCCCGCGCGGTACTTGGAGGAGGTAGAGATGCGGCCGCCGCCCGCGGCGATTCCGGGGATGCCTGGGTCGATGCGGCTTGATGGGTACGACGCACAAGATTCGGCTTTGGGGGTGGACGATGTGCCCGTGTCTGCTCGCGCATGGAATGCGGCGCCTGGGTCGCCGCGACCCGCAGCAGCGTCGCGCGCGCCGGTTGGCGGGCCGCGAGTGATTGTCCCGCCGCCGCGCACGGCCGCGGTTCCAGTCCCGCTCCCACAACCACCACGCGCCGTGGTTCCGTCGCGCCCGGGCGAGTATGTCGCAGCTCGACGACCGATGATCTCACCTCGGGCGCCTGCGCTAGGATCGCCGCGAATGCCTGCGCCACTGGGCCCAAACGTGGTCCCGCGTGATGGGCCACTACCCGCTGTGCTTCGGTCGGCTGTGCCGATTCTTCATGCGACGCCGCGCGTCGTGTCCCCACCACCGCGTGCGGCAAGTGCGAATGCCTCGCACGCTTTCCGCCGCGTGTTGATCATGGCGGCGGGAGTAACGGCGGTCGCGGCGATTGTGGTTGTTGTGCTGGTCTTGTTTGTACATTGATCGGTAAAAAATATCAGCATTGCCTCGGGGAGCAATTGCCAACGTTGAAGTACTTTGAGAGAGAAATGTGCTAGTTTGTGTCAACAGGGCAGCACTCTTGCAGCAATCTAAACAGATTTTTGTTTGTTTGATCTCAATAGGCAGGAGCTGAACCTGGAAGTTGGCAAGATGAGCAATGAGGCTCTGCATCAAAGTCACATCTTACAGGAGGGGCGACAATTCAAAAAAGGTCAAGCTAATGGGTGCAAACCACAGCTGAAAACTCTCCACCAAGGGTGGTGGATATTATGACCAGCAGCAAAGGGGTTGAACCTGGACCCCCAAGATGGCACAATTCTGCTGGAACTGCACATGTCAATTCTGGTTGCAGCCAGCAGTGTGCTTGACTTTCAGCTACCATGGCCATGTTGGCACTGCAATGGATATTGCTCAACAACACATTGCCACAGTCATCAGTGATTGGTGCACTGCCATCACTGCTGGTGTGGTACTTGGAAGAGATGGAGATGAGGCTGCCATGCATGGCAATTCTGGGGATGCCAGGGTCAATGCAGCTGGATGAGTTCAAGGTGGATTAGGTGTTGGGTGCAAATGATGTGCCTGTGCTGGTGTGGAATCGGAACAATGTGGCGCCCAGGTCACCATGACCACCAGGGGGCACACAGACTATGAGTGATATCTCACAGCCACACACAAACATGGTTCCAGTACCACTCACACCACAACTGTGCGCTGTGGTTCCATCATGTCCAGGTGAATATGGCGCTGATCAACAACCAATGAGCTCACCATGGGCGCATGTGCTAGGATCACCACAGATTCCTGCACTAGTGGCCCACTCTGATCCTGCATGATGGTCCACTGCCTGGTGTACTCCAGCCAGAACATGCCCATTCTTCACGTGATACCACACATCATCTCCCCACCACTGTGTGCAACCAGCACAAATGCCCCACACACACTCTGCTAGGTTCTGATCATGGTTGCAGGGGCCATGCTTGTTGTGGCAATTGTGGTTGTTGTGCTCATCTTGTTTGTCCATTGATCAGTCATAAACATTGGCAGGTTTTGGAACCTGCCAACCTGTCCAGCTGCCAATGTCTGTGCCCACAATGGCTTGTTTGCAGGCATTGGGATTGGCTTGACCCACTCTGCTCATTGCAGTCTTGACACAAAGCTGCATTAGGAAAAATATGCCAGTTCAAGAAATAGCAAGGAAATATAGCTCACGCCAGTCACAACAGGTACATGGGATGTCCATGCACCCCGAAAAAACAAGCGCATTCAACACAAAACTGGTTGAAGCAAACCAAGCGTCACATTCAGAGCTATTCGACGACAGCAGGGTTCTAACCTGCGCTCCAGAAAGAATCAGATTAGTAGTCGGACGCGTTAGACCACTCTGCCACGTCGTCTCATGACTTTGGCTTGTGCTGGTTCAGGAGAAACAATAATGCTCAAGTACTGGTGTGCCAACTCTTGCAGCCTTGACCATGACACAAGCGTTGTCAAGTCTTTTCTGCAAACCATCCATCATGCAGGCAGTACACACACCCAGCTTTGCAATTATTCCAAGTGCGACGCGGTACGCAAATCACGATCATGCCAAAACTGGGGAGAGAGGGTCATAACAAATCGCCCAGAGACAGGAGAGGGGGCGGCAGTGGCACAAACCAAACGAAACTTGAGCGCAAACCAACGGAAACCAAACGCAATCACAAATCAAATCCACAAAATTATCGATGGCCTAACGAACGCGCGCCTCTACTGCCCCACATACTGCCCCTGCGGCTGCGCCTGTGGTGGGAACCCGCCGTATCCGCCCGCCACTGGCGCCGCCGGTCCCGCCGGCGCATACCCTTGCTGCTGTCCTTGCGGCACGTAGTACCCGCCCTGCTGCTGTTGCTGCGGCGGCGCGTAAACCCCCTGCTGCGGCGGCGCGTAAACCCCCTGCTGTTGCTGCGCGGCCTGCGAGTAATACGCCTTATTCGCGACCCCCGCGTCGGCGTAGGTCGCCGTCGCGGTCGTGCCCGTGCCGTGTCCATCGAGCGAGGTCCCGTCGTCGGACGGGCGCATATCGGCAGCCGCGGCCGCGGCCGCGGCTTCCTGCTGCCGCCGGCGCTCGTGCGCGTCCTTGCCAATGTAATGGATGAGGCCGGCGCCAAAGTTTCGGAAACAGATGAAGGCGTTGATGAGCGTGACGAGCGCGACGAGCAGGCACAGGACGATGGAGAAGGAGATGGATTTGACGACGGGCAGGAACCGGTCCCTGGCGACAGAAATCGGGTCAGTGGGATGGGCGAGTGGAGGGCGGAGATGGAGGACGTACTCGGTGAGTGCCTGGTAGAACTTGTAGCTCAGGTAGGCCATGCACGCGATGGTGCCGGCCATGAACGCCCACATGTACCAGTCGGATTCGGTGCGCGTGCCGCGAATTACGAGAAAGACAAGCACGAAAATCATGACAACCGACACGACAATGTGGATGGTCATGTCGGTCGAGTCGGACTTGCCGAGGAACCCAATGACGAGGAATTGCAGCGAGAAGGTGAAGTAGAAGAAGACGTCGATCTTGATGCTGTATGAGTCGAGCATCGTCAGCCAACGAATTGCAGCGAATGGCGGCGAGATAACGCAACCGTACATCATCATTAAGAAGAAATACGCCATCATTTGCCGGCGCAGCCCGATATCCGCGCCGATGCGCTTGTAGATGGCCCACCCGTACTCGCGGTGCAGCTTGTAGGCGAGCCACGCCGTGCCGAGCAAGAACACGAGCGAGACGACCATCGACGGGATATGGAAGACCGACGTCTCGGCGAGCGCGGGCCACGTCGGGTCGCGGTCCTTGAGCCCCTTGTTGAGGTCGCCGAAAATGGTCTGCGCCTGCGTGTACTGAATGATCGAGTACCCAAACAGGCCGAGGTTGATGATGTTGAGCGCCACGAGCTCGATCGAGTTTTGGTTCAGGACCGAGTCGAACGTGAAGAAGAGCTGGAGCAAGGTCGCGATCTGCACAACGTGGGGGCAGGTCGTGCGTCAGTATCGGTGCGCGACGGTCGTATCGCGTCGTGACCTCGTGCCAAGCAAGCAGAGACAGAGAGTCGCACCATGTAAATGTAGTGGTACACGGACACTGCGTGACCGAGGTTGATGGGCACATTGTTGAAGTTGGGCAGCGTCGCCGCCTTGGCCTGGGCCTTGGCGAGCTTTCCTTGGTGGTCAATGGCAATCGCGATTTCGAGGACCAGTTGGACCACGGCCTGCGCGGCCGAGGAAATCAGGGCGTTGCGCGTGAAGGCCGAGTTGCTCCAGGCAGATCGCAGCTTGTCCATGCGCGTTTCGTGGCCCATGGTGGCGAGTGTGTTAGAGTGGTTGGGCGAGGCGATGAGGCGAGCGCGATGTGCGCGGAGTGGTCGAAATGCGGGCAGGGTCCCGGGACACGGCGAGTTGTCGGCGACGAGCAAGCGCGCGTGGAGATGCAGATGTTGGTGTAGGTTCGCCACGGGAATGGGTGGCTTGCTTGGTTGGTCGATGCGTGAAGCGTGGGTTGGCCCTAGTAAGGACAGCGCCGCCGCGCAGCGGGCGGCGGCGGCGGCGGTGGGGGACGGGGTCCGGCGCGGGGACGCGGTGGACGAGAGTGGTGTGGTTGCGCCGAGCAGCGTGCAGCAAGTCGGCGCTTGAAGATGCGGCGCGGGGCCGAGATATGGAAGTATCGAGGTGGTGGTTGAAGTGGTCTGTGGTCGAGGTGGTGGAGCGCCAAGTTACTGTTGAGCCGGTTGGTCACTGGTGGAAGCAGCGGTGTGGTTGGCTTTCTGGGCACTCGGCTGGCGTTTCGATTCGCCGCGACGTTGGGCGGCCGCGCAGGCAGCGGATGCCAAAACCGCATCGGGCGAAAGTGCCTGGGGATGCGTGCGGTGGACCCAGCCACTCGCCAGTGATAGCTGTGGCAGAGCAGTGACGCGGTCTTGGTCGCTGCTCGTCCTGCACCGCCGCGGCCACCATGCAAATCCTCGTCGCCAACCGCACGCCGCGACCGTGTCCACCGCGCGGAACCGCCATCCCAACTTCTCTCAGCAACCCGCAATGCACTCGCCAATCAGTCTCACACGGGGCGCTCCCGAGGTCGAACCGCGCCGCGAAGACGATCTTGCACTCGACCGCCCGACGACCGAGCCTAGCCACAACGATCACGACAGCGACGACGTGCGTATGGACGACCATCACCACGACCAGCCCAACAGTGACCAAGATTCGCGACCCGACCGCCGCGACCGCGACCGTCCCGCCGTCGGCCCCCATGCGTCACGGTCTCGCTCCCGTTCCCCACGTCGCGACCGGTCCCGGTCCAGGTCCTGGTCCAGATCCCCGCGCGCATCCCGATCCCGCTCCCGCTCCCGCTCGCCACGAAACGGTCAGTCGTCGTTGCGCTCCCGGCCCAGCGCAACATGGAGCCTCTCGGGCGGCCCTGCCGCCAGCACCCCCACCCCCACCACGACCACCGCAGCCGTCCCTCCGCGCCGCCCAGCCGGTACAACGACGCGCGCGCCGCGCACGACGCTCGGCAAGTCGCGCCTGTTCGGTGTCCTGACGTCGACGCTGCGGCAGGCCAAGGCCGAGGTCACGTCCATGTCCGACACTGTTCGTCCCGAGTTTGCCTTTCCCTCCCGTGTCGACCCCCCACCCCCACTCACTCGAAGTCGACATTCCGCTAGTTTGCCAAACGCACACAAATCCTCTCCACCGTGCAGTCCAAACTCGCGCGCGAATCCGCGGCCGTGGCCGACATGCACGCGTCCAAATTGCAGCGCGCGCGCGACGAGGCACTGATTGCCCGTGGAGTGCCGGAACCCAAGGATGACGATTATTTACAAACGCGCGCGCGGAACGCCATCTTGTGGCGGCCCACGCGGCACTCGGATGTGACCAGGATCGCACTGGAGAGACAGGTCGCTGACCGGATCCGCGTGCGCGGGATGCTGGAGAGGGGCGAGTTGACGGGTGCGGATGCGGCCGAGGGGGATGTGAGGATGGCGGAGAGTGGTGAGCAGGACCTGCGCGGAGAGCGCACGCCGTCGCCGTTGTTGGGGGGGCCGCTGGATGAGTCGCGGCCCGAGGTGCTGTATGCCGGGCTGTGATGGAGAAGAAAATGTGCACGGTGGTGGAGAAATGTATCAATCGAGCGTCAACAGCCCGCGGTATCTTGCAGCATCGCCACTACTTCTTACAAACGACCCACGCATCCATCTCATCTATGCGCGCCCTCCGCTACTCACCGGCCCCTCGTCCTCGTCCGGCACGCGCACCATCTCATCGCGCTCCTCGTCATACCTAAACCGCACCACCTCCGTCCCGTACGGCCGCGGGCGCAACGCATGCAGATCATGCAATGGCACCTCCAACTTTGGCGCATCCGCGAGCGGGACCCACAAATAATACGCTAGCATGATGCGCGCGACCACAAACACGTGTGACGACCACTATATCGTTCGTGATCCGCTCCATCTCAATAGTCACCGGCTTGAGTCGCGCGACCACGTCGAGGCAGCCCCGGCGATGTGTGTGGAGGTGGCACCAGAGGGAAGTTGGTCGGCGGCAGGCAAATAAGGGACGCGCGTGTTCGATGACAACAGACAATTGGAGACGTGAGTCGCGGACGCGCGTTGCCGTCGACGGAAGACTCGGACGCAAACGCGCGCACCAAACCACAGCTCCTCGATTCTGCTCACACCTTCACAAATAATATTGATGTCAGAGCCGCTACCGCCGCCGCCGCGACCGGCCCAGCACCTTGGCCAGCACCGCGCGCGGGTCCGGCGACGCCTTGCCTCGCCCGCGCCCGCGTCCGCCGCGTCCAGGACCCGCGGATGCCGCGTCCTCCACGAGCCGCGCCGGCTCTTCTGGACGCGCTGCCCTCTGATCCACTTCATCCTGACCCTCCTCACCCGCACTCACTTCACCAAACAGTTCCCGCTCATCCCCACTCCCTTCTCCACCTGGCAACACGGGCACCGGCACCTCCTCAAACTCGGCATCGCTCCCCTCCGACTCCGATTCAGACGAGACATGTTCTTCCCTTGCTAATGCCCGCTGAAATCCCGACACAAGCGACACGCCCACGTCCTCGGCCTGAGCCGCCAACCGGCTCAACCTCCCACGCACCCGCCGCGCTTCGGTAGCATCGGCCAAGTCGCCGAGCCACGCGTCGAGCAACGGCAAGTGCCGCACGTGCACGTCGCGGTATACGCGCTCGAGTTCGGCGAGAACCACTGGGTCGATCCGCGTGGAGATGGACGTGGCAGTGGCCGACAAGTCGAGTTCGAGCCGGTAAGCGTTCGACCCGAGCCCGTGCGCGCGCGCAATGTCGCTATACGTGGTTCCGCGTTGCTGGCCGGCCGGAACAGCGGGCGCGGTCTCGACGGCGCGCGTAAACTCGTCGACGGCGCCCTGCTCAGCCATGGCCAACAGCGACTCGAGTTCGCGCGCGGTCGCGGCGAGCGCTGGTTCAGCGGCGGTGAATGCGGTCACGGCGTCAGCTTGCCGCTGTGCGACCGCGGCGCGTTCTTCGCGGACCGCGAGCGCCTGTGCGGCGAGTTCGCGCCGAAACGGTCCGAAATCTGCGTGCAGTGCGTGTTCCGCGTGGCTCAACGCGACCTGTAATGGCGCGTGGTCCGCACCAAACGCGTGGTGCCAGTCGAACAGCGCGCGGAGTCCAGCGGCGCGTAACTGGGTTGCGAGCGGCGCGGGTGGCGGGAGGACTGCGGACGCGGGGACGGTCGACAGGTCGGTGCCTGGCGGGCCGAGAGTAAGCGTGGTGATGTCAGCGAGGCGAGTGCAGATGAGGTCCCGCGCGAGTTCGGACCGCGTGAAGAGCGTGTCGAGGAGGGAGAGCGCGGCGAGTCGGGGCCGGGAATTGGATTTGGTGCCAAGGACTGCGAAGAGGGCGGAAATGGTGTCGCGCAGGAAGGCGTCGTTGGTGCGGCATTGGCGCTTCAGGGCCTAGTGGAGTATGTAGAGGATTAGATCAGTAATTCATCAATGGGGAACAAGAGGGCAGAGCATCGGCCACAAACCTTGACGTCGTCGGAGTCCATGTCGGCCACGACCAGCGCGCCAGACCGGCTTAGTCGCCGCACGAGCTGTGCGGGCGTTGGCCCCTCATTCTTTTTGATGTCTTTGGCATTGTCGTCGTCGTCCAGTCGGCTGCGTGTGGGCCATCGCCGCGCACGCTTCGGCGGATTGGCCGCGTTGCTGGCCTCCTCGGCTGGCGGATCACGGCCGGGGCGCGCACGGCGCCGGGATTGCGGTGGAGGCGGCGGCGCGATACGAATGCCGCGAGTTGCAGCAGAATCGGCCATGGTTTCCTGACGAGATGGAGAGAAATTTGCAGCGTTGGCCATCACAGGACGACTTCAAGGCTCAAGCCAGGATTGGGATTGTGAATGACGCGCGTTTGACGTGGACGCCCCAGCCAGGCACTTGCCACTGCCCGGCTGCAATCACGTTTCGCCTAATGAAATCGCCAAAGCTTCCGGCGTAACTGCACTTACGCTCTTCCCCTCCACACCAACCAACGAGCGGCTGATCTGATCGCACACCGTTCTCCGTCTTCCAAACGGTCAACAAGCCACCACCACTTCCGCTCCACGTTGATCGTTGCTGATCTGGCGCGCTCTTGGCGCTCCTCGACTTGCCGGCTTGCTGCATCGCACTGAACGCGTCGTGAACCGTGCCCCGACCTTGGCGTACGTCGCCGGTTCCCACCACCGACCGTGGCGTCGCCTCCGCATCCGTTCTGGACGGTTCCTGGGCACCAACCGACCCGACCCGCGGCCCGAGCGAGCGGACCGTTGCGCACGAGCACCAGCACCCAAACGCCGCCGCCGCTCTCGGCGCACATTGTCGGTGGCGCGTGCGTTCGCACGCTCTCATCATAAGGCCAAGCAAGCGTCGCGCTTGGTGCAGCAGGAGAGCAACCGCGGCACCGCATGTGGGCCGGAGCCCAGTGGGCGCCCGTCAACGCGGCGCGCGCCGACCGCGAGGCCGCTCCACCAGAAAACGGGCCGTGGCCGCCGTCAAGTCCGGGCAGCACCCGTCCGCTGATCGGCAGCCCGCTCGCGCTCGCGTCTTTTCATCCGGACTTGCCCACGGTCGACGAACACGCGCCGTTACTCGTTGTTACTCCCGCTGCACCGGCGGCGCTACTTGCATCTCCACCACCACAATCGGCACCACCAGCACAAGACGATATGTCGCGATCGCAGTCGGGCCCCATACCAACGTCGCAGCAACAGCAGCACGACCACGCACCCGCGACAGCCGTCGCCATCGGGTCCGCGAGCGAATGGAGCGACGCGGCACCTGACACGACCGTGAGATCGCGCTCGTGGTCGCCTCCTCCACCACTACCCTCGCCGTCAACCCCATCCCCCGCGGCCCCTTTCCCCGGCACCCGCGTACCTGACCCCACCGCGCACCGGCGACTGCGACATCGAGCCCGCCCCCGTGGACCCTGCTGTCGGCACGGACCTGCACCGTCACGCCTCGCACGCGAGCCACGCGTCCAAGAGATCTACCCGTTCCGCGCCGGGCAACACGACGAGCAATGGCCAAACCGCCGTCGCAAAAGCCGTCGAAGACGATGCGATCTCGTCGCTCGACGAAGTCGAAGCCGAGTTTTTCCGCATGCAGGCGCGCGGCACCGCCGGGTGGATCTCTGTCCGTGCGGGCGTACGGCTCGCGCTCATGGCTGCGGGATCGTTCTTGGTCGGCGCTATTTTCACCGTTGGGCCCGGTACGCATTTTTGGGTTCGAGAAACGGTCGAGAGCACGTTTCTGACGGCCTGACTGAACCGGATCGAGTAGGTGCTGCCGCGTACATTTTGTGGCAGCAGGGAGACCCGGCTGTGTTGGACCGCATGGCGCCCGCGCGGCCCGTGCTCGCGACAGAACTGCTCCGGTGGTCGATTTGGGCCACGACGTTGTGGGCGCTGCTGATCGTCACGTTCACCCTCGTCAAGGTGTTTCGCAAGTGGTCGCCCGACCAGTCGCAGCTGCACCATGTGCGTTCTCTAGTTCCCTTCTCTCTCCACTGCGACTCGGCGAGACAAGACTAACCCGTGCTCGCTCCCGGAATGCCACAGTCGCTTAAAGTCTACCAGTACTATGCGAGCGTCGCCGTGTCGCTGATTGCCGCGTTCATCGCGTTCCAGGGCCTGTTCCGCCCCAATGCCGTCGCCTACCACGCCATCGCCTCCGACGTGATTGCGACGTGTATGGTGCTCGCCATCGTCGGGTTCTTGCAAAAGCTGCTCATGTACATGACGGCCTGGAACTACTACCAGACGGCCTACGAGTCCAAGGAGACCAAGAAGGTGTTTGCGCTCTCGAGTACGACCTACCTTCACAACCACCCTCGATCCCCGTGGCCCGAACTAACCCCCTAAGCACCGCGGATCTAGCCCTGCACCTGATCGAGAACGTGGTCCTGCCCGACACCCCCGCGCCGTCCATTAAGGACTCGCTCTTCGCGACCGTCGAAGCCGCGATCGCACGGCGCACACGCACCTCGCTCTTGCTCGACTCGGACGACAATTCACGCCCTGGCACCCCAGCATCGCTTCCCGGAATCGTCATCAACCCGGACCCGCTCGCCACGCCCACGAGCACCGACGACGCGCGCTCGTCAACCTCGTCGTCCGACGGCGACGCGGCACACAAGAAGCGACAGCGCAGAAAGCGCCGGCGCACATCGCAATTCTCGCTCGATAACCTGCGCTTGGCCATTCCCGGCGCGAGTCCCGGCGGGTCGGTCCCGCCGTCGCGCCGCACGTCGCTCGAGCGGCAAGTGACTGTCAAGACGCGCGCGAGTTACCTGAACACCGCCGACAGCACTGACGCGGCCGACAAGTACTCGCCACAGGCCGCGAAGAAGCGGGCCAAACTGATCTACCACCGTCTGACGCGATCAGTGCGCCGGTCGCGCGTGATCGAGCTGAAGCACCTGGTTCCGTTTTACTTGGCGGCCGACCCGGACGCGACCGACGAGTCGGCGACGGAGGAGGCGACGCGCGCATTTGCGCTGTTTGATACGGATGGGAATGGCGACGTGACGTACACGGAGCTGGTCGATGCGGTGCAGGCAATCTACGTGGATTGTTTGGATTTGGCCAAGGCGAGGACCGACTTGGCAGTCGTGCTGAGTAAGCTCGACCGCGCCATGTGGTCGGTCTCGCTGCTCGTCACGGTCGTCTGCTCGTGTATCGTCTGGGGCGTGGACGTCGCGAAAGTGCTCGTTCCGCTCGGATCGTTCCTGGTCGCGCTGTCGTTTGCGTTCGGATCCACCGTGCGCAACATGTTCGAGTCGGTCGTGTTTGTGTTCTCGACGCACGCATTCGATGTGGGCGACCGAGTCTACATTGACCAGGACAATCTTGTCGTGCGCGAAATCGGGCTCTTGTCGACGACGTTCGAGCGCGCCGACGGTGCCATCATCTACGCGCCGAATTTCGTGCTGCAGACGAAGCCCATCCTGAACGTGCGCCGGTCGCAGCCCATGTCGGAAACAATCAAGGTGCACGTCGCGTTCAATACCCCGACGCACAAGATTCACGCGCTCGAGGCGTTGTTGAACGACTTCTTGCGCGCGCACTCGAGGGATTACTTGGGCGGACTCTACGTGCAGGTGTTTGAGCTCGAGAACGTGAACCGGCTCGAGTTGCGCATGTTTCTTGACCACAAGTCGAACTGGCAGGATTCAAAGAAGCGGTGGATGCGGAGGACCAAGGTCCGCTCTTCCCTCACCCTCCACCGGCGCGAGGTCCCGAATTCTAACGTGTGCCTTGTTTCTAGTTTATGGCCGCGTTGCGCGACGCCATGATGCAGCTCTCACTCGAGTACACGCTGCCGCGCGCCGTGCACGACGTGGATTTCCCGCACGGCGCGCCCGGGTACGCCGGGGTGACGCCACCGCTCGGCTTGGACCGCGCCGCGTCGGCTGTGACGGATTCGACGCTCGGCGTGAGTACCGCAGTCCCGCCACCACCAGTCGCGACAACAAGGACCGGCGCGTTGCGGTACTTTGTGTAATGGATACCAAATCAGAAATGGATGGTGACTGCGAGAGGTACGGGAGCAAAGTGCGGCCAACACAGGAAGTCTCGCGCGTCTCATGGTCAGTACCCGACCTCGCTCCCCACGTCCGACATGTCGGTCGGGACCATCCGCACATTCTCGCCGAGCTTGTCGACCGTCGCGAGCGGCTGGTTCTTGGCAATCTCGTCGCGCAGGCACGAGAGCAGCAGCTTGTCGAGGTCCTCGCGCGTGATCGGCTACCCGAAGCCCACCGTCAGTTCCCCCGCCCACCTCCCTCCCCACACCAATTCACGGAAACGTACCCTCTCCTCGGCCGTCCCCTGCCGCACCGCATCCAACGCCGCATCAATCATCGCCAACCGCGCCTTCTCTTCCGCCGCGACCCGCGCCTCCTCCGCGCCGTCGCCCACCAGCGTCGAACTCGAATCCCCACCGACCGCCGCGAGTCGCGCCAACCGATCCGAATCTTCTTTCGCTGACGCGGGCGTCGACGGCGTCGCCCACCCCGTAGCGGGCCCGGACCACGCGTCGGCCTTGGCCGCCCATTCGGTCGAGGGCACGAGGCGCGCGAGTTCCCTGTGGACCAAGAGCGTCGGGGTGGAAATAGCGGTGGCGGACATGTAGAGCGCCGAGGGGACGGCGGTGGGGGTGAAGGACGCGCTGAGGGGTTCAGTCAGTGTGTGTTGGTGAAGGGTGAAGGGTGGATGAGAGGGCTTACCGGTGGATCGCGTCGAGCCGGCGCGCGTCGGGCGCGTCGGCGGAGAAGGCGGTGGTCGCAATCGAAATGGTCGAGAGGGTCTCGTCATCGATGTTCGACGGGGACGCGGCGGTGTCGCGGTGCTCGTCGTGGTCGGTGTCGTCGATGAGGATGCGGTCGACGCGGTCTTGCTCGAGCGGGGTGAGCGCCGAGTAGTACCGTGCCTCGGCGCCCATCTGTTGCGAACGGGGGTGGGTAAGTGCGGTGGTCAGGCGAGGAGGGGTTGGGAGCCAGGTAAGTACCGCCTTGTTGCGCGAAATGAAATCGTTCTTGTCAAAATCCTGCTTGACGTTGAACAAGTGCTCGAGCGACTTGGCCTTCTTGCCGGTGCCGGACTTGGGCGTGGCGGTCGCGACGCCGGCGACGCTCGCGCGCGACGACATGTTTTCTACACGCGCCGCGTCCCATCTTCAGTCTCCCCGCGCTCCACGCCGTCACTGACGCCCGAATCGGTCAGTAAACGCACCCTGCACATTAGTCCCGCCCGCCTGCGTCAAGAACGCGCCCTCGTCCTCACCGGGAACCAGCGTCAACCGCCCTTTCCCACCCTCCTCCCCCTCCTGGTCATCTTCATCAAGCGGCAACCGCGCACTCGAACCGCCACGCTCCAACGCGCGCCGCTCGTGCACGAGCGCCTTCAAATACGCCTGCTTGTCGGCAAGCACCTTGTCGAGCTCGGCAATCTCGCCGAGCGCGCGGTGCAGGGCCTCGGACGACATGGACTTGGCGTCGGCGTCGGAGAGGACGGCGCGGTGCGCCCAGATCGGGTCGGTATTCGCGTCGGCCGTGATCGTGGAAGAGGTGATGGGGCAGGTGCCCACGGGAGAGGAAGCGCGCTTGGCCGAGGCGAACGGGCAGCCGGAGCTGGACGCGGGCCGGTCGCCGGTGGGGGTGGAAGAGGCGGTCGCGCCCGAGACGGGGCAGCGTGCGGGCGAGGCCATGGTAGTGAGCTGGTCGGGAGTGGTGGTGCGGAGCGGGTGGTGCAGGACGTGGGCGGTCGATGGCGTTGTGGGTGCGAGGACTGGAGCGAGGAGAACGCGCGAATCGGAGAGAGAGTCGGCACCGGTCGAGAGAGCGGCCGCCGTTTGTGCGCAGAGGGGTCGCGTCGGCCGTGACCAGTGCCGAGGAGCGTACAGGAGAAGAAGCACGAGGAGGAAGTGGGAGACGCGCGACTTGCTGAACGTGCTGCCGGCGTGACGCGCGGCGATGTCTCCGTCCCGCACGGCCACGCTTGAGCAAGCACGACGGTCGACGATCGACCCCCACCGCGGCCGTGCACGCTCCTCGTCCTCGACACACGGCTTGGTCCCGAGTCACACTTTAACCCGACGGACAACCCGCTGCGACTTGCCGCAACCACCCGCAACTAGCTGCAACCACCCGCAACGAGCTGCATTCCATTCTCCGACACGACCATGGCCGATGCTTCCGGCTCCTCGGTTGATCTGGCCGCCATCTCCACGCGCGGCTCCGGTCCAGCGCCAACCACCAACGCCACCACGACCACCCCAACCTCGCGCCCACATTCCGCCTCCGACGCGGCCGACGCGCCCAAACCCGACTCGCGCGAATCGCGCATCCAGGCGCGGCGCGCGCGGATTGACACTAACCGGCACGCACAGGCGACACGCGCCGAAGGTAACCATCTTCCTCGTCAGGGTGGAGCCTTGCTCGTGGAGCTGACCCGACTGGATGTGTGTGTGGGATAGCCGACGCGGCGGGTGCTGCGGCCGCCGCCCGCCGAGCCAAGCGCGACGCCGACGCGCTCGCGCCCGCGAGTAAAGCCGCCGCGCAGACGGCCGAGTCGCGCGAGCGCATGGCCTACGTCAAGGTACACAGGCTTCTCCCCCGACGACCGTTGCGTTCCCTCCTCGCGGTCCCTGATGGCTTTGCCCGATAGCGCCGCGGCATCGACGACGTCTCGCACGTGCGCATCGGTGCCGTGAACCGCGAGCACCGCCGCCGCCACGACGAGCAGCACCGTGCAGAGATTTTGGCACGGAAAGCCGCCGAGTGCGACGATGCCGGCGGGAAGTTGGAGTCGAGGATCAAGGCGGCCTGGGAGAAGAGTTTGGCCATGTCGGCGACGTTGGCGACGCCGCACGACTTGCACCAGGTGCGCCGTTGGTTCACGATGCGGGCGAATCTTGCATTCGAAAGCAACTGACGGATGGACTCGCAGATGCTCGTCGACCAAAAAGTGCTGTGCGAGCAGCTTCTGCACGCCAAGGAGAACCTGCTCATCGAGTACCATGCCGAGCTCAAGCGCAAGGACGACGAGTACGTCAAGGAGCTCAAGCGGCAGGCCGACGAGATAGGTACGCAACCGCTCGCTCCATTTCTGCCATATCCCCGACATCTGCGCCCTGTCTCTCTCGCTCACTCCCATTCGACCACCACAACAGACCAGCTGCTCGTGCGCATGGACCAGCAATTCGCCGCCTTCAAAAAATCGCTGCGCGAGGAACTCGTGCACATTGAGCGCGCGCATGTGGCCGAGCGTGCCGACGCGATCGACGCGAACGTGCGCGAAATCGAGCGGCTGTTCGAGTCGCGCAAAGCCTCGGAGCAGCGGTACCTCGACGAGCGGTCGCGGCGCGTGCACGACCACGCCGACGCGCTCGACGAACTGCGCGTGCAGGACGCCGAAGAGTATAACCTGGTCAAGATCAAGCTCGAGACGGACGTACAGGTGCTCGAGCAGCAGTTGCAGCAAATGAAGGCGACGTATCAGCTCAACACGGAAAAGCTCGAGTACAACTACCAGGTCCTGAAGAAGCGCGACGACGAAAACTCGATCACCGTGAACCAGCAGAAACGGCGCATCACGAGGATGACGGATATCGTTAACACGCTCAAGTCCAAGCTCGCGCGGCAGGAAAAGCAGTTTGCCGGCGAGCACGCGACGCTGCAGGACGATTATAACCGCATCGCCGCACAGTACGACGACTTGACCAAGAAGTTTCGCCATTTTCAGGTGAACGACGAGGTCAAGTTCCAGGAACTGTGGGATATGAACCAGGACGCGATTCGCGATTTGGTCGCCAAAGTGCTCATGGCCGACGCCGTCATCTTCCACCAGCAGCTCGGATTGCCGTGGGACCCGCCGCCCGTCGCGGCCGCGCTCGGGATCGACGCGCACTCGCTCACGTCGGGACCCGTTCGCACGTCGGCGGCGGCGCCCGCGACTGACACGAACGGCGACACTGCACCTGTACCTGCGCAAACCGCATCCGCCGCGTCCACGGCCCTCTCCTCGTCGACACACCCACCGCCACCGGGCCGGCCCGGTGGGCTCGCCACGTCCACCACCTCCAGCTCGACCCCGTCCATGTCGCACCTGCTGCTCGCTTCGTCGCACTCGGTCATCCACGCGATCCTCGGTATGCTGGCCACCGAAGCCTCGTTTCTCCTCGACGACAAGCTCGCGCGCCTTCTCGCCCCCCTACCGGCGCACGAGCGCGCGCTCCTGCAACTCGACACGATCCTGAAAGCGCTCGACGTGCACGCGCACGCGGACCTCGTTGCGTTCCTGCAACTGTTCCTGCTCCCAAAATTCCACGGCGCGGCGCACGCGCTCGCCGCCTCCATCATCGGCCAGCCGGGAGCACAGGTCGACGAGACCGAGCCGGCGGAATCGATGCTGATTCACCCGAACATGGTGACCAAAGTGCTCATGCGGTACTTGCGTGACCGGTCCGCGGCTTCGGGGGCTCGACCGAGCGCCACCGTGCCGGAGACCGCCGAGGGTGAGGATCCCGCGGCGGGCCCGGCCGCCGGTGGTGCCGTGGTGCAGGACGATCGCGCCGCGATTCGCGCGCACTGGAACCAGACGCTGGCGATGCTCGATGCGTCCCGGTTCCGGCACTGGGAGACGGTGCACCGTGGGATGGACGCGTACCATTTGTTGTTGTGCGCGAGGCGCGATTTGACCATGGAGGTACGGGCGGCGTGCGGCACGCGCGTCAGCGCATGCAATCCTGGACGGCGGACTAACTTGCGGGTGGGGTGGTAGGTGACCGACCTCGAGACGCAGAACCTCGAGCTGCGCACGCTCTTGCGCGAGTACATGGCGGCCGACGTGAATGGGAGTCTGCAGGTGCCGCCGTCGCAGGTGATCATGAGCCAGGTGCAGCGGCAGCAGCAGCAGATGGCGCAGCAAGGGAGAGGGGCGGTAGTGGGGCGTGGCGATGCAGGAGGGGCGACGGGCGGGATGGGACGGTGAGGTGGACAGACACAGGACTGTTGTGATGGACTGCAGGATTCGGGTCGGGAAACATAACGCGGTGTTGATCGTCTTGATCGTTGTTGCGTTGCGACGCTGGTCGAGCGGCTGAGCAATGGACAATGAGTATAATGGTTGGCTGTGTCGCTTGTCGCGGGTCGACTTCGCTCGCACGACCTGTCGCACGACCTTCACTGATGTGCTTGGGTGGACGGTCTCTGTTGCGGTGCACTGACCTAGATCCCCAATCCAACGCAAGAATCACACCAACAGCCATCCTAGATTTGCCACCCCATCATCTCCGCCCCCTCCACCCGACTCCACTCCACCCTCCACGCGCCCCTTCACGCCTTTGGCGTCTCACGCAAGACCAGCACCCCACCGGGCCCACGAATCGTGTACTTCTTGACCGTCGTCACCAGGAACTGCCGGTTCGGTCCGCGCAGTCGGTCGCGGCCCAACTCCTCAATCAGCTGGTTCGCCGTCAACTTCTTGGCGCGCACCAGGTCCAGGATCATCTCCTTGGTGAGCGGCGGGACATCAACTTGCGCCGCCATGGCCGTCGCCGGCCCGTTGCCACCGCGCGGTGGTGCCATGCGCGGCTTCTTGGTGGCCGACCCCGCCGGCTCATCACCCAAACCCGACCCGGACTCGGTCGGCGGCCGTTTCCGGCCCGGCGCGGTCGCAACCAGTGCAGCAGCTGCCGCCGGGGACTCGGCAGCGCCGCGTTGCGCGGTGCTGGTCGCGACTTCTTCCTCGTCCCTCTTTCATGGTCGCCCCTCTTCGGACCCGGAACAGATCCCCCTTCATCGCGGTCCAAAAATCGGGCGCATTCGGGGGCCCTAATTCGTCCAAACTCCCCTTTTTTCCCCGCTCCGAGTAACCCGGAGCCGGGCCTTTGTGCTTCGATTTCGGGG
>GG745379.1:272401-297186 GCA_000151295.1 Allomyces macrogynus ATCC 38327 | reverse complement strand
TATGTGACCCTCGCGTTTATTTGAATAAATAATTTTTCTTGGAACATGGTAAACAAAAATGGTCCTCGAGATTATTCTAGTCGTCACGAACGTGCTTGTGTTGGTCGGAAATTTGAGTATCATCGGATACCAGGCGCATACACAGAAAAATTCATAGAATTAGTTTAAACGCAGCAATGTGCTTGGTTTTTTTGTCTCGTCAAAAGAAAAATGGACGCCCACCCACAACCACAACCACAACCGCCCAAAGAGAAAAAGCGGTCAAAAAAGACAAGCGACCGTCCAAAACAGTGCAGTCCGACCGCGACTCGCGACAAGCTAGGACCGAACAAGTTCTACAAAGTATACTTTGATTAAACGTGTGTGAAACATACTGCACGGACACTATTCGTGCAATGTGAATTCCCGTAAAAAATACACCGAATCCTTTCCACGACGGCCATCTCTCCTACTCCGCTGCGCTGCGTGGAGCCTCATGGCCTCGATTTCATTGACAAGTGGTCGTGGACACAGTTGGGCAAACCATGTCCATACTATGTCCACCTCAAATGGCCTCCCATGATGGTCTGGACATAGTGGACATAGTGGACATAGTTGTTCAAGAATTTTGAAAATGAAATAGAAAGTAGAAAGTACAAAAAAGAGTGTAAGTTCCCTCCAGAACGTCAAATGGCCACCGATTTTTTCAAGGGTGTCCACTATGTCCACTGTGTCCACCTATCTGGGCGGCCAATCGAAGCAGTGTTTGATGGACACAGTTGACCAACCATGTCCACGCCACCTGGACACAGTTGGGCAAACCATGTCCATACTATGTCCACCTCAAATGGCCTCCCATGATGGTCTGGACATAGTGGACATAGTGGACATAGTTGTTCAAGAATTTTGAAAATGAAATAGAAAGTAGAAAGTACAGCAAAAATGGTGTAAGTTCCCTCCAGAATGTAAAATAGCCACCGATTTTTTCAAGGGTGTCCACTATGTCCACTGTGTCCACCTATCTGGGTGAGCAATCAAAGCAGTGTTTGCTGGACACAGTTGACCAACCATGTCCACAAACTTTGAAGCTTAATTTGCACGAACACTGGTCCTGGTGGTCAACCAAAGCAACAAACATGGTAAATTAGGCGTCTGAGTGCTAATGTTTCATGAACACTGCTCTGAACACACACTCGAGGCAAAGCAACGAACATGATAAATTAAGCGTCCCCCCCCCCTGCCCAAGTATCGTTAACAACCTCGCCTATAAGACCTGGGGCCTCCCCCCTGTTGGAATCGCCACTGTCCCTTGCCCCCCACCCCCCACTCCTCTCCCCCGCCTCTGTTCTGACCATGGTGCACCATGCGATGAACAGAGGCGGTGACCATGTTTCCTTGTGCTGTGGAGGCGCCCCACAGTGCTGGGAGACATGGTCGCCCAGAAGCTTTCGGTTGAACAGGCCCCTGGCCCTAGTACTACAGTGGCTTACTGGGAAGGCGGGTGGGTTCTCGCAATACAGTACTCACCGACTCTACTCGCTGCTGTCACTCACTGCAACCATTTATGGACCACTTTTGTTGAACACCCCCTCCTCCTCAACCGCTCTTGTGCAGCTGCTCCCTTGGTGTGCCTGGCCAGCCATTGAGGTTGATGCGCGCCTTGAGTGGTTGCCCTCTCCCTTTCCTTGTTATCTTTATGTGAATCAATGCGCCCAGCTGGGCCGGGGAGACTATGGTCGAACATGAACCCAAACCCTTCCTTGCTATTTTCACCGAAAAATTCTAAGTCCCCAGCTCGCTGGTCGGGGTGGCCAACAGCCGTCAGTGTCGTGTTCCCGGATTAGGTTATGGAGGACTGTCGTCGTGACACTGTCGTCGGGAGACTCCTGGACTGACCCGGGTCACGCTACCACCTGCGGGGGCTGGCGGGGCTGTCGCCCCTGGGGCGCGGGCACTTCCTGGCATGGCTGACACGGCCGTAGCTACAGTGTCGCGGGCAGTGCCTGGCATGGCTGGCACTGCACTGTCGGGGTGGGGCGCGGGCAGTGCCAGGCATGGCTGGTACTGCACTGTCGCGACAGTACTGTCGCGGGCAGTTGGGGGTATGGCTGGACAAGTGTCGTATACCGGCGGTATACGACAGTCAGCTGCTGATTGCCACGTTTTTTCTGGCCGCAGGGACCGGGCTGATGTATGTCGGGCATCGCTCTCGTCATCTGGGCGTGACACACGTGCTCACGGCCAACTCATTTCATGTAGGATTATCGGCAACGTCGGCGCCGTCGTCCTCGCCCTCGCACCACCGGGTCACGGGTCCGACGACCCGGGTGTGCAAAAACTGCAAGGCATGCAAGTCGCGCTACTGTCCATGTTCAATGCGCTCGGCCGCGTGGTTGCTGGTGTCGGCAGTGACTTCACGGCCGCACGGTTTGGCGTATCGCGCGCCTGGTGGCTCCTGTCGTCGGTCGTGATCATGACCATTGCGCAGGCCGAAGTCCCGCTGGCCGTGGCCGCGGGCGACGCTTGGGCACTGCCGCTCGGGTTTGCGACGGCCATGACGGGGTACGCGTACGGCACGCTGTGGAGTCTGTGCCCGTCGCTCGTGGCCGAGTGGGTGAGTCCTGTGCGGTTCGGGTTCATTTGGTGCGTCTTTCACCCCTCTACCCGGATTCATGACGGCACACTGACGCGACTTTGTGTTTGGTAGGGGTACAATGACCTGCGTCCCTGCGCTCTCGCAACAAGTAACCAACACCCTTTTCGGTGCGCTCTACGACATGCATCGCCCGCCCGTGCTCCCCGGTGAACCTCCCGCCGAGTGCAAGGGCGTCGCGTGCTTCTCAGCTGCTTACTGGGGCACCGCGGCCATGTGCGTGGTCGGTGCGGCATGTGCGTTTACGCTGGCCGTGCGCCCGCCGCCAGCTCCGCGCGGGTACCGATCGGTTGCAGCAGAGGACGCGGCGACGACGGTGGTGCGGAGCGATGAAAACGCGCCGCTGCTGGCGTCAGGTTCGGCATGAGACGGGGTGAGGATGGGCAGTGTCTGCCAGTTGCGACGGGAGATTGACGGTGCAGTCTTTTTGGGGCCCGTGGGCTTGCGTTTTTTGAACGGGGACGTCGGGAGGCCCCGTTTTGTAAATACATTTGTTTTGGCGGATGGGGATCGGATGCGATTTTCCGCACATTCCTGAGGCTGACTTGGACGAAGGCATGGCTTTTCAGAATCGAAGTTCCGACCGCGTTGCGGCGCGGGGTCGATGTGTATTTATCACAAATGATGCAGAGGAACCAAAACAACCACAACAACAAACAACGTTGCGTGGTCCGTCGCGCTCCGAAGTGGCGAGTGGCGAACGGGGCAACGGCCACATCCTTGATGGATCCCAACAGCGGCCAGTCTGGTGGGTCGTGCGGTCCGAAACGCGTCCGTGCGGCACTCCTTCCGCTCGTGCACGCTCACAAGGCCATAAAGGAGATGCGTGAATACATCAGAGGCAGCCGCGGATGGATCCGTTCATTTTCTTTTGGTTTCAGGCATCGCTGCGCAGCTATCACATTTGACAACGAAAAATGGAGAGAAAACAATCTTTACACTCAGCGATCAACAGCCTCTTTACCCTCACCGCCCTTGCTCCCTCTCTCCCTCAATCCGCACCCAACCGACCCGCCGCCAAGTTCTCAACCAGCTGGGTCAGCTGGTCCGCGACGAGGTTCTGCATCACGTCAAACTTGCGCACCATGCCCATGAGCAACTCCTCGTTGCGCGTGGCCGCTTAAGGAATTGATTCTTGGGTGCGTGTTGATGGCTGGCGAGCTTCTAGTGGACCGATGCGGGGGTAGTCGCGCTTTCCAAAATTGTGACGAGGCTGCCTAAGACGCTCATCTCCTTGAACCTCGATGAATGGCCATTTGGCGGCACGCATGTCGTGGGCTTGCTTGCGCAACACATGTCGCCGCATTTTTTGTCTCTCAGCCTGATGAAGTGCAGGCTGACGGATCAGGACCTGGCTCAGCTCACATTGCCTTGTGGTCTACTTATGCTCCACCTTTATGGGAACAGAATTGGCAGGACTGCCCGCGCTGCTTGGCAAGCTCGAGCTCAATGATTGCTCCGACCTGGGTGAGAGAGACATTACGTGGGTGCATGCCCTGCCGCGCGATCTGTTCTGCCTCAATGTGCGCGGGACACGGGTCGCGACCAGTTTGCTGCTGCGCTGATGGCCAGAATGCCCATGTGTGGGTCGGGTTCAGTCGGGCCCCAACTGATGGTCAACCTCGCTGGTACGCGCGTATCCCCCATGGCCGAGGCTCAATTGGAATCCAAGTTTGTTGTTTGCGGAAGCGGGAGTGATGAGTGACGAGTGTGACGGGACCCGAGATGAAAAAAGACGATGTCGAGGAGCTCGAGCTACGTTCCTCGTGTAGTCCAACCGTTCCGCTCCTTGCGCTGCCAGCGCTTACGCGGCTCATCGCTCGTCTTCCGCACCCGGCATCGTTAACGCTCGAGCAGCACGTCGTTCAAGGGTTTGACGAGGTTCTGCGCGCTCTCTCACGGTCCAGTTTGTGCTATCTCAATCTCGCACTCACGCTTGATGCCATGCAGCACCGTAATCGTCGGGCTGAGGCTATGCCAACGGCCGTCGAATTGCTCAAAGTGAATCTGTCCGCCGAGCACGAGGGAATGCATCCGGCAAGCACGATCTTTTTCGTTTTCAAACTCCCGGTCACGACCCACAAGCTGGACGTAATTGTTCACTTACTCTGGGACGCGTCGCACTCTTATCTCGTTCCTCTGGCACCGACGCTTGCGCACCTCGAGCTGTTGGAAATGATCCTCTCTCCCATTGTCACACGTGGTCGAGACATTGCGCCCTTAATGGTCTGCCTCCCTGCATCGCTCACGCACCCCCACCTGGCCTGGGCGGAACGGAAGCCATTCTGGCGCTCGCACAGCATGTGCCGCTGCGACTCGTGTCGCTGCATCTTGAGGCGCGCGTGCTGACCCACAACAATTTGAACCTGCTTGCCCCCTCGTGGCCTGCAACGCTGTGAGAGCTCAACCTGATCCGCAACTGTGGACCAAACGACGAGCAAACCGCCCTGGAGTTGGACGGCGATTTGAAGCGACTGCCGTGGATTGCGTCGTTGCCCTTGGGTTTCCGCAAACTTGACGTGCTTGGTATGATCGTGTCGGACGGCATGGCCCTGGGGCTGGTGGAGCGCATGTCCAAGATGTCGACGCGCTGTCGGATGAAGTGCATAGTGGCGGCGTGGTGTGCATCGGCGGTCGCTTTTGCTCTGCTCCAAAATAGTTTTGATGTGGTGGTTGACGGAATCGCTACGCTTTAGTTTCTTATCAAACAGATGTCCTCTTCAAACGGGTGCATGAGCAATATGTGTAGACTCTACTTCTTTTGGCATGCTTTTTTGCTTTTCGCACTTTTCCTTCCAACCTTGCCATATTCTTTCACATCGATTGGATGAGAGATGGACCAGGCGCATGACGTCCAGTTGTTCAAGGAATGGATGAAGAGAAATCGGAGTGTTGACCAGCCGCGCACGTGGGAGCGCCACGACACGCTGTGGGTTCGCTTCGCCCAAACGCCAGCAAAAAACGAATTTTGACATCCGACGCGATCACATTGGCACACTCCTTTTTCAAAGGCAATCCATCTCCACCGCCTTTACCTTACCTGCTACAACCCGCGCCGCGGCCCACTCCCCGCAAAGTCCTCGCGCGGCCCTCACGGCCACGTTCCCGCTGCCGCCGCACCCGACTGCCGCCCTCGTCGCGGCGCGTTCCCACCAGCCCCGACCCGTTGTCGATCCTGCGCGTTACCCGACCAACCTGCCACCATGGTCGCGTCGGCCGTGTTCATTCTGGACCTCAAGGGCAAGGTCCTGATCGCGCGCAATTTCCGCGGCGACATTCCCATGACGACCATTGAGAAATTCATGCCGCTGATCACCGACAGCGAGGAGGACGGCGGCGAGCAGGCGCCCATCATGTCGGACGAGAACGGCATCAATTACCTCTACATGAAGCACTCGAACCTCTACTGTACGTGGTTAGAGTGGGGCGCCATGATGTGTGTTTGAAGTACGCACGCTCGGTGGAGTGCTGACGCGTACGTGGGGGGAATGTCGCCTAGTCGTTGCGCTCACGCGGAAAAACTCGAACGCTGCCACGATTTTCCTGTTCCTGCAGCGGTTGACCGAGGTACGCTTACTCTGCCTTCGCGTGGCGCTGAATGCGCTCGCACGAGGCATATTCAGCTCACCAGCGCCCCGCACGCTCCGTAGGTCTTCACCGAGTACTTCAAGGAGGTCGAGGAAGAGTCGATTCGGGACAATTTTGTCATTATTTACGAGTTGCTCGACGAAATGATGGATTTCGGGTCCGTTTCCGCCCTCTCACCCCGCAGGTGCCGTCGACCTGCGCGACTGACGCCCGAGTAGGTACCCGCAAACGACCGAGTCCAAGGTGCTGCGCGAGTACATTACGCAGGAGTCGCATAAGCTCGAGACCTCGACGCGCCCGCCTATGGCCGTGACCAACGCCGTGTCATGGCGTACTGAGGGCATCAAGTACCGCAAGAACGAGGTCTTCTTGGACGTGATCGAGTCGGTCAACTGCCTGGTGCGTTGCACGATCCCCATCGCGCGCATGCTCCTCGTCCACAGCGAGCATCGACTAAATCAACCCGCATTGCGACCTCCTCCCAACCAGATTTCGCCGCAGGGTAACGTGCTGCGTTCCGAGATTCTCGGCGCCATCAAGATGCGGTGCTACCTGTCGGGCATGCCCGAGCTGCGGCTGGGGCTCAACGACAAGGTGCTGTTTGACGCCAACGGGCGCACGCCTCGCGGCAAGGCCATTGAAATGGACGACGTCAAGTTCCACCAGTGTGTGCGGCTGTCGCGGTTCGAGAATGACCGCACCATCTCGTTTATCCCGCCCGACGGCGACTTTGAGCTCATGTCCTACCGGCTCGGCACACAGCTCAAGCCGCTTATTGCGTGCGAGGCCATTGTCGAAAACTACTCGGGCACGCGCATCGAGTATATGATCAAGGCCAAGGCCCTGTTCAAGCGCCGGTCGACGGCGAATAATGTCGAGATTACAGTGCCTGTGCCCGAGGACGCGGATTCGCCCAAGTTCAAGGTCTCGGTCGGGTCGGTCAGCTACCACCCGGAAAAGAGCGCGATTGTTTGGAAGGTCAAGCAGTTCCAGGGCGGCAAGGAGTTTCTGTTACGCGCCGAGTTTGGTCTGCCGACTGTCAAGAACGGTACGATTTGGGTTGATGTTGTGCTTTTCCGGTATACGGTGCATTCGCTGACGTGATGGCTCGGTACGCGCTCGATAGACGACCTCGACAAGCGGCCGCCGATTTCCGTCAAGTTTGAGATCCCGTATTTCACCATCGTACGCTACATTCGAGTCTTCTCGATGCACTCGCTCGAATTTCGCTGACCCCTTGCCTCTCCCCGGTGTGTCAGTCGGGCATCCAAGTGCGCTACCTCAAGATCGTACGTGTGAACCACCGCGCCTCAATCGACCCGCGGTCCACCCACTCACATCACCATGCCGCTCTCATCTAGGTCGAGAAATCAGGGTACCAGGCACTCCCATGGGTGCGGTACATTACGCAGAACGGCGACTACCACGTGCGCATGCCCGAGCCCGTCAAGTCCGGCAACCGCGTCATGCAGCCGTTGTAACGGTACCGGCGCGCGAGGAAGCGCGGCGTCGAGGTTGGCCGCAGGAAATCGGGTGGATCGGTGGGGCGTTTCGGTCGGTACTGGGCTCGATGGGTTACGCGCTGTTTTGTTGTGGGATTTTTTCTCAGTTGAAGCCGTTGCTTTGCTTGGAGTTGTGGTTGTGAGAAATGAGGTTGGTCATTGTTGGGCAGGTTGGACGCGACTGGACTTGAGAGAGCTGCGTCGGTTCATGCATCTTCACATCTGGTCGAGTTTCTTCACGTCATGATGCCTGTGGTCCTGCCCCCTGCTCACATCTACCCACATCCGTCCGCCCCCGTTCACCTCTGCGTTTCCGCCAAGCGCGCTCGCCAGGCATTGTGAGTGCAAAATGCATTCAACAATGTCCATTGAACAAAAAACATTGAGAACGAAGAGGTGGCCGGCAATGCAAGAGCGGAGGCTAAAGCTTGGAAAGAACACAGAATCGCCAAGCTGCGATATCAATTCGAACAACACTTCACGCTGCAACAACGGCCGTATTCTTGGGCTTGGCAGCCGCGACTTTCGAGAGACGGTCGAGCACCATGAACGCAGCCGCGCACGCGAAACCCAGGACGGAGATCGCAAACAGCCAATAGATGTTGTTGTCGTAGAGCCGCGACGCGGGTGTGCCGGCGGCTTTGTCGTGCTTGAAGATCACGTTAAACAAGATCCCTCCACCGACGGCTGCGACCTGTTTGGTGCGAAAGATCAGCTCAAGTTAATGTAAATGTTTCGACGGAATGAGATGTGCAGAGTGAAGCGAAAAACGCACACTCCACGCCGTCATCGACTAAAATCAGACATAAAGAGGAGCTTGAAGGTGAGAAAGTGTTCCATGATACGAAAGCACGAAGCCGTGGCATTAATGTGACGCACCAGGCCATACAGCGACGACGCAATTTCCGGCTCAAAGTTTTCCGATATCGCGGCCGGCAAGACGCCAAACCCGGCACCAAAACCGAGACCGCAAATGAACAGCCCGACCTGGGCGAGCCAAAAGTTGCCGACGTGGAACCCGATCAGCATGAACAGGAGCGCCACAACTTGAAGGATCTCAGAGAAGAGCAGGATCGGCATGCGGCCAAAGTAGTCGGAAATGACCGCGAATCCGGCTTTGCCGAGCAAACGGAAGAACCCGTTGGCCGAGACAATGATCCCCGCGAGCGACGCCGACTTGTGGAACATATTGATGGCAATATCGGCAATCTGCGGCATCGTGACCAAGCACGACATGATCGACGTGAAGAAGACGAGGTAGATCAAGATATACTTGAGCGACAGGGCGTCCTTGACAAACGACTCGTGCTTGGCCGCGTGCTCAGCGGGCGTCGCCGGTGGCGCGGGGGCATTTGTGGCCATGGCAGCACGCGCGCGGTCCTGGGCGTTGACAGGCGGTACGAATCCTTCGGGCGGGAACCGGAAAATCATGGCCACTGGGAACTGGATCACGGCGTAGACGCACATGACGATCAAGAACGTGTTGGCGACCGTCGTCTTTTGCAAAAGCGGCGTCTGCATCAGACTGCCGACGACACCGCCGAGACCGAACCCGCCCGTCGCGTACGCCGCCGACTCGCCACGCTTGTCCGGGAAATACTTTTGCAGCGTCATGATCACGGTGATGTAGCTGATCCCGAGGCCTACCACCGTGCAATCGGATTCTGGTCAGCTTTATTGGAATCGAGGGCGGCGTGTCGTTGTAAACTGCAAGTAAATGAACGCGTACCAGACCCACCAACGACGCCGATCCCAAAGTACAAGAGCCCGAGCGACTGGATGTGGCACGCAAGCGCAGCGAGAGCCTGGCCGATCATGTACAAGGTCGCGCCGAGCAGCGCCGGGAAGCGCGGGCCATGCCGTTCCAGCCACGGGCCCGTCAAGAACGACGCCATGCCCAGCACACCGACCGTGATGAAGAACGACACGGCGACCGTTTCTTCAGACACTCATGCGCCCTGCGATCGGCCCGTTGTATACCGACCTGGTGGAAAAGGATGAGCCATCTCGAATAGGTAAGAGCCATGAGATATGAAGCGAGCACGTACCAGTCGTAGATCCCGCCCAGGCAAACGTGGTTAGCGAGCGATGCGGGCAGCAGCATCCAGCGCTTAAACATGCCACCATGGCCCATGAACACGCGCGTCTCGGCAAGAATTTCCTGATGAATAAACGTGCCAGAAGATTAATGGTTAGCCTTCGTGCCCACACGCACATCTCGCGGCTTGGCCCATCAGCATGGGGTCATGGTCCAATTCATCGCGTTCCGCCGCCAGGGTGCCCATCCCAGCTGTGCCTCCCATCCACGTCTCCGTTGATTCGGGATCTTCCACGACCACCGCTATCACCGCGGGCAGGCGATCCGAGAGCAGAAACAATCAGGAAAGCGCGTACCTTCTGCGATTTGGGCGCATGGTGCGTGTCCGTGAAGTACTGGCCGATCGCGGTCACGACACCATTCTTGTGGTGATCGTTGTGGTGCGTGGCCTTGGGGGCGCGGATCTCGGCCGTACCGTTCACGGTGGTTGCTTGGCTCATGCTGATCAGTCGGTGGACGATTCAGCAATCTCGCGACATCACCAGGACCACGATCAGAGGGAGTCGTCTGGTGGAGGAGGAGCGTTACGACCAAGGGGTGCAAGAGCAGGAACCCCCTCCCTCGTCGCTCGATGTCGGTCGTCGTGTACGGCCGCAGCAGCAGCGACGGATGGCGCGGTGCGCTCCGACTGTGCTGCTGAACGCGCGCAAACGTCATCAAACAGCATCCAGCCGTGTCCGTCGCGAAGCACATGCAGGCAGCACAACAAAGAGGGCCATTTAGTGGTGCGAGAGATAGCCAAAGTGATTTGCTGCACCCATGCCAAGACACAACGCCGATTGTGAGGGCTGGCGCGTCTCCCATCGTGTTGTGTGTGTGAATGGCGATCGGGCGTCCGAGGCTGTGTGCATGGTGCACCAAGCTCCAAAGCGAGAGAGAGGCGTCAAATCAAGGCTCGGCTGCTAGTTTCACGGTCACGTTGGAACACACGCGAGGGAGCTGTGATAAAATCAATTTCCCTCCAGTCTCGACGTCGAAACCCCAGGCCCATCCTTGACCTCCTCACTGCTTGCAACTACTTGCAAAAGACTTGACGACAACTAGCTGCAGTATGCGCGCTGGCCATTCATACCTATTCCAATCCGTGTTGCTCAACATTGATTGATCCGACTCTTGCAGCTGTGGTGCAACTGCCAACGCTACACGCACGCTTGCCAACAACTCCCATCAACTCCAGCCGCATCGAGCCAAGCCCCCCCTTTATACGTCGAGAACCACGTCTCCCGCTCATTTGGCATCATGGACGATGCGGCGGTCCTCAACGAAAAAGGTCCGCTCATACTCTCCACCTTTATTGCGGGATCAAGTGATCTGAATAACATGACCGCCATTCTCCAGGCCACCTCGAGTTTGTGGTCGACGTTGCCGAGCGCAACAAGTTTCGCGTGTCCAATGTCGTCTTCATCGACCACCCGGTCCCACGCGGCACGGCCAAGGTCACCTGGCTCGGCGCGTGCTTCCTGCTGCTGTTCATCTCCTTCAACCTCGCCCAGTCGCGGATCACGACGCTCTACCCGACTCACGGCTTCTACTCGCTCGCTCTCATCTACGCTGCGTTCCTCGTGAGCTCGCTCGTCGCGCCGTACCTGATCCCAAGCAAACTGTCCAGCGCGCGATGGACCTTCTTCATTGCCGCTGTGCCGTACGTCGCATTTGTGCTCTCGGTCAACCTCGGCGCCGTTCCGCTGCTCGTCGCGTCGGTACTCGTCGGGATTGGCGCCGGCCTGCTCTGGCTGCAGCAGGGGCTCTACGTCGCTCAGATCAGCCAACTCGGCGGCGGTAAGATTGGCCGGCTCACGGCCACGTTCTTGCTGATCCTGCAGCTCAACATGATCATTGGCAACGGGCTCTCGTACGCGCTCGAAGTCTCGGGCGCCCCCGTCTCCACCATCATTTGGGTTCTCACGGGTGTTGCGTCCGTGAGCGCGATTGGGTTCCTTGGCGTGCAAAATCTGCCGGGCTCCGGCCGCGCTCTCTCGGTCGACTCGCAATTTGCGCCCGCACCTGTTGCCGTGACCAGTTCCGGATCCGTCGGCACCGGCGCGACCCCGCGTGTCACGTCGAAGTCGCTCCCACGCGACACGCTCGAGACAGCCGGTTTGATTGCGCGGTTCAGACGCGTTGCGCGCGCGCCGTGCGTCGTCTACCTGCACCCGCTCATGGCGTTCAACGGTGCCGTCAATGCCCTCATTTTCGGGACTTTGCCGCTCTATGTGCCGCGGCCCGCACCGGGCCAGCCTGCACCACAAGTCGCGATCCTATACGCTATCTACGGTGCCGCTGCCGTGCTCGCGACACCCATCTGGGGTCGACTCTTTGACCGGTTCGGTGCTCGAGGCCTGCTCGCCGGGCTCGGCGCCGTTGGTGCTGCAGCCATGAGCGCGTACCTCGCCCTGTTCATTGTTCCCGGTGCACCCACCGGGTTGCTCCTGTCCGTGGCCGCCCTTCTCGCGGCCCTCGAAACGGCCACGGCCTCGTTCCTGAACATGTACATTTCGACCGCGGTCAAGGCGCAGCTTGGCGGCAGCGATCTCGCCACGGGCACGGCGTTTGGCATTTTCCGGGTCCAGTTCTGCCTGGCGTTTGTGATCGTGTCGGTCATTGCCTCGGCCGCGACCCCCGCGGCGTACGCGGCCGTCTACGTGATCACGGCGCTCGAGTTTGCTGGTGCCGTTGTTGCGGCCGGGTGGATGCTGCGCATGCTCGATCGCGGGGATACACGGTGGAAGCGCGCGTCAGGCGAGTCGGCGGTGCCTGTTCCTGTCGCGGCGACGGCCTCGGTCACGCCGAACAGTAAGCCGCGTGCTGTGCAGGAGCCGGTGTCGCTTCCTGCGGCACAGGCTGCGGCACTCGGGCTCGCGGTGCCAACGGGGTTGCCGTCCGCGAATAGATCGGCGGGCGTGGCAGCGGTGGCGTCATTTGACATGGCGTCAATGGCCATGGCAGCGATCGCCAAGGCCAAGCCAGCGTCCAACTTTCAGCAGCTGGATGGTGACGATGCGGGGCGAGCGTGATGGGGTTGACGGGGACTGACGGTGGAGGTGTACTGTGTGTGGTGAAGTGACTTTCATCTGGACTCGATACATTTGCTTCATTTGAGAACGGCTCTCAGAGCGAATCACAACGAAATGGCTTCATTTGTTATCCAGATACACCAGATTTCTCTCGCAAAACACAGAACGGTATGTGGTGATAGAAACGAACAGACTCAACAATATTGCATGGATCATTCCTTCGAATGTGACTTTGCAGGCAACAGCTTGACTTCAATCGCGACCGTGCGGAATGTATCCTGCAACGCATCCACAAATTCGCGTCCGTCGAGTATCCGGTCCACATCGATGGGGACCGCAAACAAACCGACAGCGCGCGTCAACGCAACGATATCCACGCGATGGTCGACTTCACTAGAGCAAAGTCAAGCTCAACGTTGGCCGTCGGGATCTCAATCGTGCAATGCGCGACCCCCATTCGCTTCCGCGGGTCAAGTCTTGCCGAGAAGCGGCTCTCGTACACGGCCACGAGCATGCAGACGATATGGCCGCTCGTATCCCGTGGTGTCATCATGGGAACGGATTCGGCATGGATGGTGTCCAGCGCAGGTAACCGCGTCAGGTCCCAGAGCGCGTCGGCAGTGACAGTGCAGCCCGCGGCAGCACAATTGCGGTGAGGGCCGGCACGCTCGCGGGATCCACATGGTCAATGTCTTGCACGGAGCAGGGAAGGGTCGTGAGAATCAACGTATTCAGCGCCGGGAGTTCCATCCGGCCCTGCAATCCGTTCCATGCGGCAGCGATCGTAGAGCAGGCAAACTTGCGGTGCACAAGCGAGTGCGTCCACGCGAAGGGGATCTCACACGACAGCGTCTTTAGGCGCGGCGTGGAAATGGCCAGTTCCAATGCCACAGTCAAGGTCCGACTGGTAAACGCGATGGTACTCTTTGAATCTTCAAGCGACAAGTGCGTGGCAGACGGCATGGATGGCAGGTGCAGCGAGACATTGTGTTGCTCGCGATGAGTGACTGTGACGGTGGCCGTCTTCGCGGACGGCAAGATGCAACGGTGGAGAAGAATGAAAAACATCGGCGACGAGCGGACCAATTCGAGCGAGTTGAATTGCTCCCTTTCGAGCACCACCAGCGACTCAACCTCGTCGACTGAACTTTCCATGTCGACAGGGACGTCAAGATGATTCAAGTGCGGAGCCGACGCGAGCAGCTCGAGGTGTCGTGGAGCGAGGACGATCCAACGGCCAGACAGGGACACGAGGTTCGACACCGGCAACGTGTTGAAACAATGGAGCGGAGCAGGACGGATAGCCATTGACCGTCCGTCAGCAAAGAGGGTGAGGTTAGTGATCTGCGATGCCGCATTCCGGCCACTGGTCGGCACAAGCGTCATGAATGTGGTCAAGTTGAGCATGGCCTTTTTGAGGTGCCGAAAGCGAAGCGGGTAGTCATCGTCGAGAGCGACCTGTTTGAGAACGCTGTCCCAAACCACAAACTCGTTCAGCGCGCGCAACACGACCAAGTTCGTGGTCAGGTTCAAAAACCGGCGCAAGGCCGCCACGGAACTAAAGGAAAACTCGAGAATGTCCAGATCAAGGGCCCCGCAGCGCGGTAACTCAGGCAAACTATCGAGCTCGGCGCCATACTCGCCGCTCAGTCGTACGCGACGGGCATTGGGTAGCGAAAAGTACGACAGGTCCGTGAACGGTACGAAATTGCCCACAACGAGCTCGGTAAGGCGCGGAGCGATTGTGGGCATGCTCAAGATATGTCAGGTCAAGTTCATGGGCGAACGATTGCAAACAGTGAGGCGACGGATCGAGGAGAACCCACTCAAAATCGCCAGATTCGTTTCGCCGACTTTTGGTTCCAAGGAACCGCATGCATGAATCTTGCGAATCCATAGGGCAGGAACCGCCAATGCGCCTGCACTGCTGACCCAGAAAAACGATTGATGACCGGACTGGCCCTGGGAGTTCTCGTTGACCGATAGCGGAAACAAGAACCTTGGACAAATGTCTCCGTCGTCACTTGAGCGAGACACTGCAACACCAAGCCTGAGCTGGGTGCCATCGGCGTCCATGGTTGCTACTGCATACTCGCGGACGAGCATCTTGAGCGCTGCCGCGCGTAGCAAATTTGCAGGTCCCCAATAGTTGCGACTTGCCGGTGGTGCAAGGAGACTCGAGCCGTCCAAAGATGTGACCACATCAGCAGCATCAGAAGGCATCAGAAGGGGGTCACGAACACCGAACATTCAAGAAACGACGGAATGAAGTCCATATATATCAAGCACATACTCAGAACATCTCAGCACTTTCCACCTCGCTGCAGCAATATTCGGGCGTCCAGCGAGTCGCCCCGCCCTTGCTTCCTCTCGCCCCTGCCCTCACATGAAATACATGGCCTTTTCGAGCTCGGGCTTGACGGCCGACAGCGCAAAGAACCGCTTGCCGTCCTCCTCCTTGTCGACGACGTGGCACTTGGCACGCGCCGCAAACACGTGCGCATAGAATGCGGCCGGCACCATCGACACGGACCGCGTGCCGCGCGGGTACAGATAGCACATGCGGTAGCTAAGCTCGGCCAGGTGGTTGGGCGAGAAGTTGTTTTCGTCGACGAGCTAGCGTTGGTGGCAACGGCCAAGTCAGAATCGGCGGAGTGGAACAGGGGAGCTGGGGATGACGACGACGATAATGAAACGTACCACCGAGTACCGTGTCGGCTTGGCGAGACCCTGCAGGCCGAGATGGCTCTGGATGTAAAAGTCAAACTCGAACGGGTGCGTCACGACCGAGTCGACCACGAGGCCCGGGAGCAAGTTGCCCGACCTAAGATACATCACGAGCGTAAGCGAAAACATTTTCACCCACAGCGGCCGACGAAGCCCAAACGAAACGTACCGATCATCAACAATCGTCCCCTCGTCCGGGAAAAACCGCGTATGATGCCGCTTTTGCACGATCATGAACGTAAGCTTGGGCTTGTAGTTTGGATCGAGCGCGGCACACGCCTTACGAATCGCCGTGACCTCGGACCGAATTACTTCGGTAAACTGGCCCTCGGAGATCCCGTCGCGGTAGAAGATGATACGCTGCGGCTTGGCGCCCGTGTTGGCGTAGAATTTCTGCAGCAGCTCAAGCACCATCGAGCCCATGTCGAGAATGATCTCGGCGCGGATCGGCTGGATGCGCGAGACGGCCGCGTATTGCGAGGCGAAGGCATCCTAGGAACGGAGGAGCGATGCGGAATCAGCAGATGGACGGTGCACGCTCAAACAAACATGAAGATCTCGAAAGGAACGTACCATGCTTCCAACGACGGCGGCAATCGACGGCGACCGAATCTCCTGCGCCGGATGCGTCACGTCGGCGCCCATGAAAATCGTTGGAATGTCGCGCACGCACGGCAACTGCTCCGGATCGATGCGAACATTGGTCCCGCCCGGCAGCTTGACGTTGACCTTCAAGCACAAGTTTTCCAGGTGCGTCCCCTTCATGCCGAGCATCACCTTTTGCGTGATGCACTGCGACGCAACGCCAAGCAGCGTGTCGCAAATGCGCTTGATGCTCGTGTAGATCTTGTAGTTGCGCTCCGGCAAAATGAAGACGAGCAAGTCCGGGTGCACCGACTGGTCGCCGGCCTGCAAGTAGGCGTGCTGAATCGCCGTCTCGAGCGCTTCCTCTGGGTTCGCTGGGGCCAAGATCTTGGGTTTCGGATCAACGACGTGGATCCCCGTATCGCGCATCGTACCGATCCACCGCGTCATGAACCGCGCGACCTGGTCGGGCTGGCACGGGACGAGCGGGAGCACCGCCCACTTGCGCAGCATCACGCCGCGGTACATGCGGTGCGTCTCCATGTTCCATCGGCCCTTGACGGGCACGGCCACGGGTTCGCGCGAGGTCGGGTGGTACAACAGACGCGGCGCCGGCAACGTGCGGCCCGTGATCCCGAGCATCTGGAACTCGGGCCCGAGGTGGAATGACTTGAGCAACGGCGGCGTCGGGTCGTAGACGAGCCGCGCCGATTTTTCAATCTCCTGCGCGCGCTCCACGGGGCGCATCGCCGACGGCTTGAAGTGCTTGATGTCCATGAGCCCGAGCGGGCGCGCCACTTTTTGGCCCTCCACCATCGTGCACAGCTCGACCGGCAAGTAGATCTGGACGGGCTTGTTGTCGTTGGCGTTGTTGCCGTGGTGGTGGAAGTTGCCGCGCTGCTGGTTGCCGCCGCCGACCACGGCCACGACACACGGCAGGTCCGGGAACTCGAGCTTGCGGTTGTACTCGGCCTCAAAGTAGGCCGCGACTGACATTTCACGGCCGTTCATGGTGAAATACGTCGCGTTCGCGCCCGTGCGCGTGAGCGCGGCAATCTTGTACGGCCGGCGCGGCGCGTCGCGCTGATAGTTGGGCATCACGCTGAACCCACGCATCACGCGCTCGACCATGTAGACTTCCTGCTCAGAGAGCGCGCCGAGTCGCGGACGGCCAAACGCAATCTTGAGCAGCTCCGACAGCGGCTTGGACTCGTAGAAGAGCGCGCTCGTCACGTCGAGAATGATGATCAAGTGATTTTCGGCCGTGCGAATCGCTTGCGTGTAGCCCGGCATGACTTCCATGCCTGTGCCCGTCGTCGTCTTGTACCTCGGGTCAAACAGGACGCGGCCCTGCGGTGAGAGGAACGAGGTTGCGGCTTGACGGAAAATGACGTCTGTTTCAAGCGATTCGTGCGAGTCAGCATCCGCATCTCAACGCCAAGCCAGCGACACCAATGGAGAAGCACAAACCGACGGCCGACGTGTAACTGAACACGGAATGCTCGCGCGAAATGATGCCTTGCAGGTAATTGTGCAGCTCGCGGAACGGCATTTCGGTCAGTTTGCGCAACTTGATCGTGAAAACACGCTCAAACGGGCGGCGCTTGGGCTGGTTCTGGCGGTTGGGCATGGGCAGCGACACCTCGTAGACCTTTTCCTCGTCTGGCGCGAGCCTCAGGGGCATGGGCGTGAAGAGTGCGCGCTTGCCGTCAAAGCACGAAATTTGCGCAACGTTGATGGGCACCGCGCCCTTTGGCTTGTGCTGGTCGTCGACGAGATCGAGCAGGTAGAGTTCGCGCCATGTGCTGAAGAGAGCGCGAATACGCATCGACGGCGCTTCGGGCTCGCACCGCAGGTCGTAGCAGTAGATGGGCTGGTCGAGGTGCGTCATTTTCACGACGAACGAGTTGGCTACCGAATTCCGACCGTGGCAAGAAGACAGTTGGTCAACATGAACGTTTCATTCCACCAGTAATGAACCGAGAATGAGGGGGAGAGAGAGAGAGAGAGAGGAGCGAATGTGGCCAACGTGTTTGCCATTGAAGGCAGCCCGCAATTGATCATAAAAGTAGCAACACGCCACGGGACACCCCTCGGTCTTGGTGGGAAATAATTGAGACGAGCGTACCCTTGATGGCCGTCGGCACGCCTACCGTGCAAGAACCGGGGCGCCGCGGCACTTGCATGATCGTCTCAAACGCCTCGGCTTTGCGCTGCAGCGCCTTGGCCCGTGCCGCCGCGGCAGCGGTCGCCGCATCGACCGGCGTTGCGGCATGAACCGTGTCGTCGGCAGGCACTGCCGAAGATGTCGGATCAGCGGCAACCGTCGACGTCGGCATCAGCGTGCTCGGCGTGATCGCGGGTTCGTCGTCGGGCTTGATGGCACCCTCCTCGTCCGACGACGAGGACCCGAAGCTGCTCGAGCTGTCGCTCTCGTTGTCGCTATCGCTGCCGCTGCTATCGCTGTCGGAGCCCGAGCTGGACGAGTCGGAAGACGACGCGTCGGGGGACGACTTGTTCGACGAGATCGCTTGGGGCTTGATGATACGGCCGGAGGCGGCTGCCGCGCCGGTTGCCGCCAGCGGCTGCGCTGGTCCCTTGCTTGAATCCATATTTTTGCACCAAGTCGCCGAGCGCGAGAATGGAATGGGGTTGCTTGCTGGGACAAAGTCGGCGGACAAAGATTTGGTGGTGGAAGTGCAGCCGTGCGAACGGCCCTGTTGACCACGTCACGTGCCCTATTGTCAGAAGACCGGACGCGCGCTGATGCTTACGATACTTCGAAGCATGCCTTGCTTCAAAACTTGATGCCTCGCCAGTTCTTCACCTCTCACCCGGCCGTTGCAATTCGTTACTGTTCCTACAACACACGTGCAAACATGAACCAGCTCATGAATCCAGAAAACGCGTCCACCGCCAGTCCGTTGCCAATGCCAACGGCACCATCGCTCACAGCCTGGTCCTCAAAAAGATTGCCGACTTGGGGCTGGCACTGCGCGCCCAGCTTTGTCTCTAGCTGTAATTTTGCTGGAAGAACGGTTGGCTGCTTTGAGAATGCAACAATCGTGGATGTGAGCAGCACAAACGCCTGGGTCTCCAGCACCACCATGCAAACACATGAAACAATAAGAATGCGAGGTTGCTAAGGCGATATTTCAGGCGAAAGACAGCGACGCGCACGAACAAGGCTCAACAATGGCTTCGTCAGAGTTGTTTGCAGAATCAACAATTTTGGTTCCAAGACGCAAGGAACAAGTGGTGACGAATTGCTTTCCGCGCGCATCATTACCAATATTGAACTGCAGCAGATTCATCTCTTTGTTTGCAAATCGGGAACACGAGCGACTCTACTAGTCTACTAGGTTGGTCGTATTCATGATTGTAATAACTGGGCTTCCAATCGCTCACTGCAAGTCGTCATCCACCCCAACCAGAGTCACCTCCAGCGATTGTTGCGCTCTATAGCTTGCGAATGGAATCACACCTAAAGTTCGGTTGGGTGGGTCGTTTGCAGCAGTCTCAAATAGATTTGCTCTAGCATTCAGCCATGGGTTGCTGATGCACTTTGCGAGCCACCATCAACACATGCAGTAACATCGTCCTGACAAACCCCCATCCATTACTCTCCACGACACCGTTCCATATCTCCTGCCCGACATCGATTACTGGCCGGAGGGACTCGTTGATGATATTGCATCTATTTGCGCGCCTGGCCATGAATGTGATCAACTTGAACGAACGTCGTAGCACACTCGACTTGCCGGCGCTCAAAGAGCTCAAGGTCGTGGTTCTGCACTTCAGGCTTTAAGGTGCCGTGGGTGCAGCTTCGCGTCCGCAGTGGCGAGTTGCGGCTCGCGGTGACGCCTGCAAGCCACGTCGTGTGGTCGGTTTTGCTCAAGTCGCCCGCCGACGTGGACGGCCAAGTTCGCGGGTGCAATCTGGTGCAGCCGCCGGGGTCGCCGCTGCCGGATCCGACGTTGCGCGAGCTCTTTGACGAGTGGGTCAACCGGCCTGAACAGGTGCGGACCGAATGGACGCCGCCCACGGCCGATTTTTGGGACAATATTGCATACTGATGTGTTCATGGGGCTCACTGTGAGGGGATATGGTATCCTTGTCGTTCGGTTCTCATTTGTCGTACAGTTTTTGCATCATCCTTCTTTTCGCTAGTTGAAAATTTTCGTTGTGAGTAACGGGAATCACGCAACCGTTTTGTCGACAAACGTGATGTGACTATTCTGAGAAACGAGCTGTTCGATTGAGCAGAAGGAAAGAAGGCGCAGAAGTTCCCTCTGTGACCTGAGGATCGTTTGGGCAGAAGAAGCGATTCCGTCAGTTCGAGTTGTTTTGTGTCAGCAAAACAGTGTTCCTGTCTCTCTGATTCCTCCTTTCCGCATGCTTCCGGAAGGGCACCAGGTGAAGAAGGCCAAAGCACCATCTATCGTCATGGTTGTTGCTCATTTTGCCCACAGGCTGACCGTGAAGTTCAAATGGGATGCCTCAAAGATGAGGGCGGATGGGCCGCAAGGATTTCCGCAGGCGGATATACACAGCACCCTGGCTATCAAAGATTGCTGATGGGAAAAGTTGTTGCGGTGGAACCTTCATTGGCATTGCTAGGCGCATCATGAAGAGCGAAACGACAAACGGCAAATGACAAACAAGAGAATGGCATGAACCGCGCTCCTGCGACATCAACGCGGTGTAGGCCACGGTCCGGAATAGATTGCAGAACGAACGGCGTGGTCCTTGAGCAACACAGAGAACCCATGAAGGCGGGCCTGTGACACAAACGTGTCGCGCAATTTGGCTTCGGAATCAAAGTGCGAACGGGGAAGCACATCGAGCAGGATACGACGTGCGCCGCTCGGATCCTTGAGCCGGAAATGTGCCTCGATGAGTGTGGTAAACAAATTCTCGTCAGCCGGCCACGTCCGGCCATCAATGCGCTTGAGAAGTGTCGCCTCGACGTCAAGCAGCGTTGCCAAGTCGCCAAATCGACCAACAGTGTCAAGAACAATGCACATCAATGGCATATTTGGCGTAGGCACGCCAGGAATACGCATTTGCCACACCGGGTCCTGAACGAGCGCTTCGTTGCGAGATGGCAATCGAAGGATACACGTGTCCCAAAGGGCCAGAACGAGATCGAGACGGCGTGCGTAGCTTAGTGGCTTCATGATTTGCGTCAGATAGAAAATGGCCTCGTGTCGCTCAATGTAGTCACGTCGGGAAGGGTCAGAGAACAAGCGGACGTGCGCACTGCGCAGCTCACAAAACAGACGTGCAGGATCGTCCCGATACACAAACGTCAATGTCTCCATGAACTGGCCCCACCACCGGCGTGCAAGCCGGGGCGGACATGTACCAACTTGCGTGAGCGCTTCGAGGTTGGCACGCGCACGCAGGAGCTTCTGGTCTCGGTCGCGAGTATCAGCGCGCCGGCAAGCAAAGAGCACTACACCCACTTTTTCAGAATAACGACGCTGACCATGCGATAGCGTCCCAGCACCACCGTGTGCCGCCAACAGCGCCTCGAGGCGGGACTTGGCTATTTTATCGTTGTGCAGAACGACTTCGCGCCGCAACTTGAGCACGGTTGCAGTATCAAGTGGAAAACCAAGCTGAATCATTTCCTCGGCATAGGCGAGGGCGCGATCAAGTGCTGGCTGGCCGAGGCGTGTCGTCTGCACAATGAGATTGAGATAATAGCGAGGCCCAAGCGGCATGCCCGACTGAATCACGTCATCGTGCAAGTCAAACATGAGTTGAAACTGGCCGAGAGCGTAGAGGACCTCGAAATGGGCCGTATAAAGCTGCCAATCGTGATCAGCGCGTGGAACTTTTTCAAGGCGTGGGCCAACAAGATCAATCGCCTCTTGGTACTTGCGTGTAGCACACAAAACGTGAACATAAACGCTGAACGGAAACCTTTCGTTGGATTGCGGGTCAACAAGTGCAAGTAGTTCGTTGGCCTGGTCAAAGCACTGGATCTCGACTAGCTTCATCACAAGACTTGACAAGGTCTTCCCACTAAGGCTGGCACCTTCATCTGCCATGACCATTGTCACCTGTGCCGCAGCGAGTGGACCATTTTGCCATGTGGCTGCGCGAATCAATGAGCCATTCAGAAAGTCGTTGGCAAATGGCGACGGAATGAAACCCAACCGAACAGCGTCGTCCATGATCGCACGAACGGCTGCGACACGATCCTTACCCCACCGACCATCCGTGGGTGCGTCCGGGTGAGCAGCAGCATCGGCCAAGAGATTCGCAACGATGCCCGACATCTTCAATGTGACCCGGTTCGTTGCCACGAACTCACGATACATTCGCTCCGTCTCCTGCAGACGCTCCATGCCACCAGCTTTTGCATGAGCCATGAGAAGACTCTCAAGAGTTTGGTTTGGCACCTTGGGGGTCACAGGCACAATCATGTCAACAAGTTGCTGGAGCGGATCAAGCGCAACTGTTGCTTTTCGTGCGGCCACCGCCCACGCAAGCCGTCCAACCAAAATCCATGGCTTGCTGGCATGAGGGAGAGAGTCGGATTTGCCTCTGGTGCGCAAAAGACCATTGAGGAGGGCAACAAGCATCGCGTTCCACGCCTGTCGTGAGTCTTTCTTGACGGACGGGACATCATCCAAGAGTCGAGCAACTTCGTCCAGGCCCTCGTCATGATTCGTGATCGCGCTAGACCGGCCAAGTCGAGCCCTACGCGGCGGGCGAGAGAGGGCCAGCTCGTCAAACGGAATCTTTTCCACCGCAGACAGTGCACGGGCCGGGTTCTTTTCGCGCAACGCCGTGACGAGCGGCGACCAAATCATGTTCGGGTCGAGGTGAGCATGCGCCGCAGGTGTCGAAGCAAGTCTTGGCGGCACGTTGGATACTTTTGCATGCAAATTCGAGGCAACAGAGGAGCGGCGACGGGAATCGACCGGTCGGGGCACGCGGCGCTCAGTTGCAGCGGCCGCAAGACGAGACGCAGACGTTGTGAGCAGCCTGTGCGAGGCATGAAGTCGTCGAAGCGGCATGGCCAGGACGGCGTGCGCACTTGTTCGTGCAAGTCGAATGAGCTGATTGCACATTGTCGTCGGCGCTCTCGGTGTAAAGAAGTCGAATTGGCTCAGAGGATCAATGTTGACAGGGTCACGCTGGTGCTGCCAAGTCTTGTTGGTGTTGTCACATGCTTCGCTGCAAGAGGCACTTCAACCTCCAGCACATCAGTCAGCTCGTTGTTTGTAACGGTGCTGGACACAGCGAGAAACCATTGATCGAAGAACCGGGCCCTTGGACGCTCTCCCCCTGTCTAGGAGGATGTTCAACGGAGGCGCTACCGAATGCGGGAAGGAGAGGCTATCGCTTGTCGCCAATAGCCCGTCATGTCAGAGGCTGGTGCGCGCGAAATCATGACCGAGGTGCGAAGGCCATCATTAGGGGGTGTCAAATTTCCAGGAGGGGACATCCAGATGGCTCAAACTAACGACCTTTATATATTCCCCAGACGGTCGCTCGCACCAGGAACACCTGGAACGCCATCTGCAAGTGCACCGGCAAGGTTTTTTTTTCAAATGCAGTGTCAGATGGCGTTCCAAGTCCGGAACAAAGCACACGCCTGCACTCACCTCCTGGAAATTTGAAGCCCCCTATTCAAATTGCACATCCTGCTAACATAGCTGTCCTGGTCCGTCCTAGTCCTGCCGCGGATGTGTTTTCCAGCGTGACAGAAACTTCATTCATTCACTCATGCACTTTTAACCGCCAACGGTCATGATGCAATAATTTTTCTGGCGGCTGTCATTCCTGCGAGATTGGGAGATTGCAGTGATCACAGGGAGGGCGGTACTTTGCCGATGCCTCAACTTGTGACGCACGCTATCAGGTTGTGGCCGTCCTTCGAAGCCTTCAGGCGCGGTCACAAATGTGGTCGCATCGCTAGTCGTGACGACTGGGTATCCTCCGATATCTGTCGGCTTCCCTTTTGACTCCACTGACCGGCGAATCCACCGCACCGGCGCAGTTTCACGGCCTCGACACCGATGCGATCGGAACAAATCTGCTGGCGTGAGGCTGCTCACTGTCTTGGTTGGCTTCTCCGAACAGTGCTCGGCGTCCGCGTTTCTTGGCAACTCCACCCTGCACTCCAAAGCGGCCCTCTTAGTGATTAAATTGCCCTAGATGTCTTCCTGCCCCTGATCTCGCTTCTTCTCTACCCACACAAGTCTCAATCACAGCCGGCCAGAATGGGTGACGGCCATGGGGTCCGACGAAAGACCAACGACCATCGACCAACGACCCATCAACGACCAAACACGTACGTCACATTGCCGCGTTCATTCTTCCAACGCGAACGGAACCGAAACCATAGCCAAATGTATGTCCGAGCGCTGAATTGCACCGCAACGCCACCAACGAATCCGCCAACCGAAACCGAAACCACAAACCACAAACCGAAACCGAAACCGCAAACCAACCAACCACCAAACGAACCACAACCACGCGCGGGGGGCGACCCGCCGCGGCCAGCCGCCGGCCGGCCGGCCGACGCGAACCAGCCATTTGCCGCCTCGCTCCACGCCAACCCCTACCCGCCAAGTCCGACGAAACGAGAGAAAGGAAAAAAAAAATCCTCAGTTGCC